>CM037154.1:41615718-42026960 GCA_020921065.1 Vaccinium darrowii
CTCGGTATGAGGTTTTTCTTCTTCTTGCCAATGATTGATACTGATGATATGTACAAATGAAATTCAGGGGTGCAGTGTGTATTGTATGTGCAAAATGAATGAGAGTGTATGTACAAGAAGATGATGCATGATGTATGAAAGGATTGCCCCAATTTCTCTCTTATTTTGTCGGATACATTCAAATTCCCATGGTTTATGAAAACAATGGCCGGACAGGAGGTTGCCTACGTATCCTCATGGAGAGGAATCAGGCCGTAACGTAGTTCGGGACTACAATTTTGGCTCTTTTTCTCAAAAGATCTTTTCATTAAAAGCAAGGAATTTTTACAAACTGGCAAGACAGACTCAATAATAGACTCGATAACAATAGACTCGATAATCAAAGGTGCTAAGAATCACTAGCTGGCTTGATTCTTCAAAAAAAGCCCTGCTGGCTGGATTAGGTCAGTGGATATACATATCTGGCGACAGACTCGATAATTAAACATCAACAGACTCGATAATTGAACGGCAACAGACTCGATAACAGACTCAATAATAGACAAGAATCATAGGTTGACTTGATTCTTCAAAAGAAACCCTTGTTGGCTTGATCTGATCATTGCACGATCACTTCTAACTCTGAGAGCTTGTTCTTTAGAGGAGGGATGATTTGGAAATGTCGACCCTGCAGAGGATCCTGTTTCATCAGTTTTTCCTTTTCCCTTGGGGTCCTCCTTCTTGCACTGATCCTTGAGCTGCTGCGGGGTCATGCCGTCATTATTGAGGAGGCAATCTGCAAAGCAAACTTCACATTCACACTCGTCCCAATACTTGTGGCCCGTGACTGGATCTTCAAAGTAGTAGACGGGCTGGCCGCTGGCATCAAAGTATTTCACAGGTGGCATGGTCGCGAGCTTTCCGTCATCCTGCTCCATCATCAAGGTGATCTTTTCTGGCATTGGTTCCGGCTCTTCCGGGAAGCAGAATTTCCATCCTTCATTTGCATCCCATTGGAGAGACACACCTAGCAAGTTGGCTTCGGCCAATAAACTGAGTTTCTGATCGAGATCTTCCCCCATGTGGTCTTCTATGTTGAGCTTCCCCGGCTGAGGCTCCTCTGGTTTGCATGGAGGTTGTTCGGGCAGAACTTCCTCGATTATCCATACGGGCGCCCCTTGGTGGGTGGTGAGAGTGGACTTGAATCGTTTGTACGGCCCTCCAGACATGATGACTTTCTACCATAAAGGAAATGTGTACCTTATTTTGGGAAACAGGGCCAATCGTAGCATTTTTTTTTGTTTTTGATTTTTGATTTTTGATTGATTTTGATTTTTTTTTTTTAAGAGAGAGGGATTCTTGTTTATCCAACATAATGCATGATTGTCGGGGCAATCCTCATGGATGTGAGCGTGATGTAATGTCTTAAGGCAAAGTTATCCTATGCATGTATGCAAGATGGAGACAATACGCACATGGAGTGATATATACAGAAATGGATGAACAGTTGATAAGCAAATAAGATGGACAATTAACAGATAAACAGATAACAGGATAATTAGGTAAACAGGATATAACAGATAGTCCTACCCTGTGGATCCCTGTCCTAGGTTGGAAGGTACTACGGTTTACTATATGCAAAGGCCGGGTTTTGGTTAAAGGGGTTCCCTAGACTAGAGTCAATATTTGTCTCCCAGTGCCAAGTGTACTGCATGGCAAAGGTCAAACGGCAGGCTGAATCATTATCGTCCGGGGTTGCCGAGAATCTTGGGATGTCCTAACACTGGCAAGCCGGGTAGGGTAACCAAGACGCAACGGCGGGGCTTATCCAACATCGATGCACGTGCAATGCAAAAGTTTTGATAACAAAATATTTTCAAAAATCCCACCATTATTTTTCAAGTGTGGCTCACCAATAAATTAATTTTTATTTTGAAATTTTACACAAGCAAACAATCGGGAAAGCTCCGATTGGTCGGGCGTAGCCCTGTTAATGCACCATTCCTTTCTCGATCACGCGGGACGTGTTCGTTTTTGTCAAGCTTTCAGGGGTCGTTTTACAAGTGTAAAGTTCCAAAAATAAAAATTAATTTAAAATCCCCAGCAGAGTCGCCATTTTGTGGACGGTGAAATCCACGCGGCTCGTTCGAAGGTTCGGATGTGAAAATGAAAGAAAAATGTGAGCCGCCACCCGGGGTTTAAGTTTAGAAAATGTTTGGTACCCGAGAAACCGTTTTAAGAATAATTGTTGACTCTCATGCCGTTTTGGGAAAAGGATTTGATCTGCGAAAAGATTTTTTTTGGATTCGGAAGCCAGATTACGCGCGGGGAAGGTTTTTATTAAAAAGCACCCTGCTCGCCCGGGAGATTCCCGGTCTCTACTAAATAATTTGTGGGATTTTTGTAGAAAATATTTTGTTAAAAACCTTGACAATCAAACAAGTAAATAAAGAAATAAATTAAAACCATAACAGAAATAAAATTTAAATAAAGGGACTAAATAGTAATAATAAGAGAGTAAAGGATGAATAGTGTAATAAACAAAGGAAAATCGCAGCAAAGAAGAGAGAAACAGAGTACGAACAGGGAAAAACAGAGGATAAAATTTTGATTCAAACGGGAGCCGCGCGGCTCCTACGCAGGAGCCGTGCGGCCTACAATACAAGCCGCGCGGCTTACGTGTGACCCTTTTTCAAAAATTTTGTTTTAGGACCAGTGAGTCCAAAATCCGTTCAAAACTTGATTTTCTTCTTCAAATCTACTCCAAATAAGTTGTTTTTGTTTGTAAACAAGTTATTGAAGTGAAATTTATTTCCGGTACGGATCGTACCGTGCGTTTATCGAGAAAAATTGCCCGGTACGGCTCCGAAAAGCCGATTTTCGTTTCGAAATGATTTACCGAGTTAAGATACGGTTGTTGAAACCGTTATTAACTCGGGAATGCCTTCGGAGAGCTGCGATTTGAAAATCGAAACGTGAAAACGGTTTATACCTTTCTGGAACTTGAAACGGGGGTTGGAAACTTCGGATTTTTCGGGTTTGAACTTGTGTGATCAAGATTTGGTACGAACGGGAATGGTATGGAGGGATCGAGGTGGAATGGAAGGTGTGAAGTTTCGGGAAGTTTACTGGCGGTTTTGAACGAAAGCTTTGCCAGAAAATCGAACGGAAATTCTTTCGGAGTCTGATTTTCGGTGTCCCCTTTGAGAGGAAGAGGAGGCCTCCATTTATAGCCGGTTTTGAGGGAATAACATGATGATATTTGGCGGTCGATGAATGATGATATTCCCGAATAGCTGGTTTGTCAGAAAATTTTCAGAGGATAAGAACACCAGCCGCGCGGCTTGTATGAGGGAGCCGCACGGCTTGTATGAGGGAGCCGCGCGGCTTGCACGAAAAAGGAGGAACCGTACGGCTTATAACAGGAGCCGCACGGCTTGTGAGGCTGAGTTTCCAATTTTTCCGGACAAGTTCCAAGGTGGTTTAAACGTTTTATTCGTCATCGGGCATGCACGGGTATCCCAAAATTGGGGTGTCTACACGCCTCTTGTGATTCCACATATGGTTATTTGTGTCAGCGACTGTTTCGGCGAAATCCAATTTTCGTTAAATTAATAGCAAAATGCAACACAAATGCTATAATATAATCTGACGAACATCATTTTTTTTTTTTCTTCATATTGGAGCCTTAAAAGGCTTTACAACTCTTCTTTGAAATTTAAGGCCGACAGTTCTGTTCTTAATAGAGGACAATAGGCAACGATATCTTTTCTCTTTTCTTTTTTAAGTTGGTAGCTACAGCTGTTCACAAACAACTAGTAACAAATTTGTTTCCTTCTTGAGAGTATAGTATTTCTTGCATCCCTTCAATATAACTCCCCTGCGTATCAACCGCTACATAGCAGGTTTTTCGGTCCTCTGTTACCGCTACACCTCACTATAACGGCGCTATCCAAAATTCACACCCGTATCGACCGATTCCCGTTACATATCGATTTTTATCCGATTTTCGGCCGCTACATGACTATTATTGCCGGTTCAAGTGCTTGGCGCCAAAAAAATATAAAAATATTCATGGTCACGACACCCGATTCCCGCTACGTATTATTTGATACTCCCGCTATTGCTACGCAATCCGCTACTGCTACTTAAAACCTTGATACCTACCCTCAAATATGAAATGTGTATTGATACATTTCCTTAACAAAATAATCTTGAAAAAGCATTTATCATGATCTATGTTTTAAATATCCATTTGATTAATTTCACTTTTTAATTAAGCACCCCATACATGAAGAGTGGAGCTTCCGGCAACTCCAGCAGGTAGGAAGTTCTGTCTGCTCCTTCTAATTTACACACTAAAATTTATAACCTTAATGATGCGAATGGTATGTGATATCTGAAAATTTTCATAGCCACCTTGATTAGCATTTTTGCTATAAAATCACTTCACTTTTGAGTTGGCTCCTTCTATAATTTAGGGACAATGAGTCGGGTCCACCAGAATTGTGTATAAATAGCCCCAGATTTCAAGCCAAATACGAAGCTGAATAGAGAACTAACTTTTAGGTATGTTCCCTCAATGAAACATGGCTTAAATGAACCATATTCTGGCGTAACATAGCAATTCAAAAAATTGCAGCTCATAAAAGAACATGAAATCTATGCACAGGAATTTAAACTGATAAATGTTACCCTTTTCAAACACATTAATAGTTAGGTACTAGAAAAAGTTTCGGTGACTTCTTGTTACTACTACAGTCCAGAAAATGAGTTTACAATCTACTTGCTTCTCCAGTAGACTAGACTCCCTCATTGTACACTTCATCTAGTAGACTAGACTCCCTCAGTACCCAACAACCACTTTGAGTGCGAAGAGTGCTACTCATTTTCGCCTAGTCATTTTGTCGAACATGTGGGCTACGACTAGAATATTGGATTTCCAAGCATGAATACAGAAATGTAAGTCGAACAAGGATCCACTCAAAAGCCGAAATCGAGTTCGTTCCTCTGGCATGTATAGGAGCGAGTAGAAACAATAATCCCTGTCGAAAAAATTACACCGCCTAGGTGTATTACGGAATCCAATTTTCATTGGAGAAATTCTAAAAACAGTTCGTCACCTGTCCATCAACGATCATCTAGCACAAGAGACTCCTTCCCAGGCATCACTCTTGCCGACGATATCCCTAGCTCCGTCGCCGATTGTCTCTTCCGTCGACAGCTCCTCCCACCATGTACATTGAGATTTTCGGGCCTAGATCGAAGAGAGAGAGATTCTCGCCGTCGTCATCAGAGTAGAGTACGTCTTGGATTTTCTCGCCCTGTAATGTGATCTCTCTCTCTCTCTCTCTCTCTCTCTCTATTCAAGTCTGTAACAAAAAGAATGATACAGTATTTAGACACAAGGGCATTTTTGTCCTGTCAAAAATAAGAAGTGGACTTTATGCCTTACACAAAGTCACAAATTGGACCCGAGATCTTTTAAAATCATGGGGTGGACTAGGCATCTTATAAAAGTGTATAATGGACTTTACAACAATTCTTTAATAAAATTATGCATACTGTGGAGCTTTCTTCCATCAATTTATAGAAATATTCTCTCCCACTACTTAAAATGTTTTCTAAAACCCAACCTAATGTTTGGAAATCCGGTCTTCACAAAGTGTAGATGGCGCCACCTCCATAGAAAAATTTGGAACAATAAATCACACTCGAGGCATGTTGTAACAACGTTTTCCTAAAGACAGTATTTGCCCTCACCATAAGGTGTGCACCCGGTTAACAGCAAATCTTCCTTCAAGATACAACGAAACCGAACTCTAGGTTCTTTATGACTGCATTTGCACAAACGAAGACAGACAGAATATCCGCTAAAGAAGAATAAGAGAACCAAGAACTGATATTCTATTTCTGTGGATTAACAGAATATCAATATGCCTAAAATTCTAGGAATAAAGTGTGTAGAGAGAGAGAGCAATTCGCTGTGGAATTTTCGGTGTCCAGAATGACTTTACAAAGGCCCTATTTATAGACTTATAGGCACTCTCTTATAAAACGTTATGTATTTAATAGACACATGTTAGGAATAGTCATGTTTTTTAACGACACTAATGAGGAAGAGTCAATGTCTTTTAAAGACAATTAATAAGGAAAAGTCATGCCTCTTCATAGGCATCACTTCGTGAAAGATCATGCCTGATGGCCCAAATAGCAACACCGGGGGGGGGGGGGGGGGGGGGGGGTGAATTGTGTATCTCAAAAAATAATGCGGAATAAAATAACTAAATGCAACACCCAATAAAATCAAATAAATTCAAGCACACAAACAATAATTATATGACAATGAATAAGGAGTAAGGGAAGAGAGAAATCAAACACAGAGATTTTATAGTGGTTCGGTCCGCAACTTCACGGCCTAGTCCACTCCCCAAGTGTCCAACTCGGGATTTGCTGCACTATTAGTAACACTTTCTAGCTTTGCGGGTGCTACAGAAACCTTTACGACGAGTAATATCCCCAATCACTCCAACTATTTTTGACTCTGGTGTTAGTCACACCTAACCCAACTAGTTTTGACTCCGGTGCTAGTAACACCTAACCAAGTGATTTTCTCTCCAAAATCACTCACAAAAAGATAAATTCTCACAAGGGGTGACACTCCCTTTTACAATGAAATCTCACGAATTAAACACTCTCAAAAGTGTAGATAAAAACAATATGAAGCTTTGAGTTGAATAACAAAGATGACACACCAATATTTTTCCTTGGGAATTTTTCTTGTCCGTGTCTTCATTCCTCTTTCCTGGGTCTTATATAATTCCTCTGCATGTGAACGTTGGAAGCACATCTTCACCTTTTGGAAAATAATTAAGCCATTACATTAAGGCCTTAATAGAACAAATCTTTGCCAACCAATATGCAAGGCAATTTGTATATTTGAAAATTTTCTTCTGCCGTTGGAAACATCAGCTCCACAATCCTCCTTAATGAACCTTTCCATTCTTGTTTCCTTCCAATCAAGATGCCTATGACGTACCTTATTACATATAGCCGTTTGAACCAAGGTAGAATAACTTTCAATTTGCCAATCTTTCTTTGCTAGTCCGATATTTACCTTCCATTGAGAGCTTTAATTGAACCAACAGTAAGATTTCAAAATCATTCCATTTTTCTCCACTAGCCGTTGGATTAATAGCCTTTGTAATAGGCAGTGATTGATTTTCAATTTACTAAGTTTTAGCCATCTGAATTGTTTTCCAAAGTAAGAGCTTGTCCTTTATTTCCATGATCTTTGTTTTTCAAAAAATAGGAAAAGATTTGTCCTTAATCTTTTTCCTACTTCATGTATAACTTGGCTATTGGAGATAGGAAGGTGGTGTAGGATATTTCCTTATGTTCCTCAACCCAAATCCTACAAAATAACATTTATTCAAGTGAGTATCAAATATCACAATTTAATCAATTTTCTCCTTTAATAAAATATGTTTGTTATCATCAAAATCAATAAGGTATTTTAAGAAAACCTTTGGGCTAACAATCTCCCCCTTTGTGATGATGACAAACAATTGATGATTATATTGAAAATCAATAAATTGCATAAATATAATGATAGCACAAACAATAAGATACTCCCCCTTAATTGGTGCATAGCTTTTTCTCCACTGCATAGTTTTTTCTCAATATTTCTCCCTCTTTGTCATCATAAAAAAGTAGGGGCCTATTTGATCATGATATTCCACAAACTTCTTTTCATCTTTGCATGTTCGGATTGCATAGCAGATTCTACACGATAAGGCACACATGCCAATTCCACAGTTCATAGCACTAAAACTTCAAGCTTCACAAACTCATAAGCCACCTCAACTTTGAAATTGAAATTGTTAGTATTCCACACTAGGAAACTTTTAGTTGCATGCAATTTTAAGCATTAAATGACAAATTTTGAAGTGCAATTATAAACAAGTATCACCCAAAATTTTATTGATTCAAACAATCATAGGAGGATGATTATTAAGTTTTTTCAGAAACAAATTACAAGACGAGAAGTCAAATTATTGTTTGATATTTCAAAAAAAATCACTATAGTTCTTATGAAAATTTGAGAAATAGTGGGGCGCGGTTATCCTTGTGGATAGGGCTGCAAACAAACTGAGCCGAGCCGAGCTTTATAGTGTTCGAGCTCGGCTTGTTTGCTTAATGAGCCCAAAACTTGAGCTCGAGCTTGGCTCAGTCGTAAACGAGCTGAGCCCTTAACGAGCCGAGCCAGACAAATTTACTTAATGAGCGGAGCCTATAAAACAAGTTGAGCTTTTGCAAGCCGAGCCCAAAACTTGAGCTCGATCTCGGCTCGAATAGTAAACGAGCCGAGTCTTAACAAGCCGAGCCGCGAGTTGCTCAGCTCATTTGCAGCCCGACTTGTGGAGTCCTATTCGCCCGGCACATCCACACTCTGGGTTGTGTGGCTATAGATTCAGACTATTCTCCTCAACTAACACAGGAGACTCAATTATTAACTCCGCAACTACCACTCTGATGGACTTGCGCATTCTGCTTTCCTACCTTGTGTGGAGTCTTGCTAATCGTATATGGGAGATTTGTTATTACAACAATGGTAAGCCATATATTGAAGCATCATTTTATCACGTTCCTCAAAAGTATTTTGGCGTTGTCATTTTTGATTCCCAATACAAAAATTGTGTTGCAAAGTTCTAAAAATACCTTTATGTTTGGGGACAATTAGAACGGAGTTAGCTATGAGGACCACTGAAACACACATTTCAAAATTCATTGATTAAATAGACAATTTTTATACGGGAGACCAAAATGATGCTTCGTTGACAATTTGGGGCTAATGGTGAGTGTAAGCCATTGGATATCCAGAGGGTATTATCGCGGAATCTAGCCAAAAACGTAAACCATACATTCCCCATCAGTAGCTTAATACAACTTATGCAATAATTGGGCAGAGAGTTAGTGAATTTACTCCAATAATTGGACGAAAGGAATTGAAGAAAATTAGAGTCAATTTATATGTTGTAAATTTGGGAGAGATTTGAATATACCGTGTAGCTGCAAGGACGGACGCAAACATTAGGTGAGCAGACATTAAAAAAGTTTCTTTGTGACAAATCAAAACAACAATAACAAAAGCATTACCGTAGATATCTTCATTAGATGCATACAATCTTCTATATCCGAATGCATTCCAATTCCACTCAGGTTTACTGCCGGTTTGCTATCAAAAGGATTCGACCCGGAAGTAAAAAATAATTGATGCACGACGATTATTGACATTTAAAAATAAAAATTAGTTGGGCAAGTGTCCTAATTTAAAACCAAAAAAAAAGAAAAAAAAGTAGACATTAAAAATGTAAGTGTCCTAATTTAATTCCTTGTGTGGGTGTACATTCTGAGAATTGGAGAAATTTGAAAAAGTAAGTGTCCTAATTGCATTTATGCTTTTCTCAGTGCTTTCTTCTTTTGGTGCGAAATCCCCACAATCACCATTCTACTATGATGCAACAATCGGGTAGCAATCAAGTGAAACTACTCCTGTAATTGGACGAAGAAACTGAAATTAATGGAGATATTTTGTTCAACTTTTGCATTTACAAAATTACAATCGTACATATATAGGCGTAGATGCATAAAATCTTGTACATCCAAATTTATTCCAAAAAGTAGAACTTTAAAATTTAGTGTTTAATAGATAAAAGTGGAGTGTCAAAATTATTTTCCAAAAGTGTGTTTTTTTTTTTTTTCACCGCATTGTGGATAGATCCTACTTTAATGTGCAGTGAAAAAAAGACCAAGGGTATTTAACAATCTCTCAATGTTTTGAGTCCCCTCACAGGCCCCCCGATTCGGTAAGTTATAAATACATATTACCACTTGTAACCTTTTTTCATACGATCGTGGATGGTGTATACTGTAACAGAGCTCCCAAGAACCCAAAGGATTGAAGTATTCATATATCATTCAGAATGGGAGTTGATTACCTGGGGAAAAACCGAAAAAGTGTCTCCTGACGAATGCGGTTTTGTTCACTCTCGTTAAAATAGAGTGAACATTACCCTCATTCTTATTAGTTGAAATAGTGTAGGTCTTACTCCTGAATTAATGATGAGATTACTTTTTGGGAAGAATCCACACCATTTCAACCAATATGAATGAAGGTAATGTTAACCCTCTTTTTATGAGGATGAACAAAATTATACTTGCATGACCCTATTATGGAAATACCACACTGGCATTCCAAAATGAATTTTTACCCTCATCATATTTCCACTTTCTAACCTGGTTTTTGGCCTGAAATGCTCTGTCATACCAAATGAAAGAACCATCCAAAAGCATTGTCTCACCTCCCATCACTTTGGTGTTTGTTATCCTTTCATTGAACTCAATAGATAGCAACTTCTAGTTCCATCAACTATCAACCACGACACATATATCAGCCATACATCACTTGTCATTTTCACGGTTTTCGGACATTTGAAACGTATGTTGCTTTCGTTTGACCGAAGCTAGCCTAAGTTCGCTATGGCTTTCAACTTGACATACTGCTAATGGCGCTGCTTTCTCTATCAACTCTTGTAATTTATAGCAAAATAAAATGATTATAGCCTATTTGATTATGGCTTTTTCATTTTAATCCGTTAACTTGGATGCCCATTCTTTTTTTAATTGGAAAATATAGTATCTTAAACGAGCTCCTATCACGAACCATACAAGAGATTAATTTTGGGTACTTCAATTCTGCCAAATCTTTGACTTCAGACTCGGTGGGGAAGTTGCCAAGAAAGCAGAAGAGGTAAGTGGGAAAAAAAACCCCAAAGGTGTGCCGATTAGCATTGCATAAGCAGAGAATTTTATAGATAGTCATATAGGATTGGCAGCTCCACAAGTTGTTCATTCAGATATACCCCACATACGGTTTTAAGCGCACACTCACGGTCGGCCTCAATGTTTGGGTAGCCTAAGCCTTGCCAAACTTGGTTGCCCACTGGCGGTTAAGTTATAATGTACAAAGTAAAAAGATATACAAGTGTAATATATATATATATATATATATATATATATATATATATATATATATATATATATATATATATATATAGGATAACGATCTCCTAAGGGATCCCTTAACCAAATTTGGTGCGGACCTCACCTTTCCGAGCCAAATTTTGACGATCCAAACCGCTCAATGTTTTTAAAATGCATTTTTAAGGGCCTACGCGGAGATTCGGCCAAAAAAAATACCCGGAAGGGCTTGATCCATACAGTTTTCGGTAAAACTGTACATATTTTACCGAAAACTGTATGGATCAAGCCCTTCCGGGTATTTTTTTTTGAAGATTTCTCACGTGGACCTTGGAAAATGCATTTTAAAAACATTGAGCGGTTCGGATCGTCAAAATTTGGCTCGGAAAGGTGAAAAAAAAGGGTGGTCCGCACCAAATTTTGGTTAAGGGATCCCTTAACCAAATTTTGGTTAAGGGATCCTATATATATATAGGATAAACTTCCAATAAGGGTCCTTTATTGAAGTTAAAATGCGGACCTCACCTTTCCGAACCAAATTTTGACAATCCGAACCGTTCAATGTTTTTAAAATGCATTTTTAAGGGCCTCCGCGAGGATTCGTCCAAAAAAAATACCTGGAAGGGCTTCATCCGATCAGTTTTGGTTAAAAACGTTACATATAGCGTTTTTAACCAAAACTGATCGGATGAAGCCCTTCCGGGTATTTTTTTTTGGACGAATCCTCGCGGAGGCCCTTAAAAATGCATTTTAAAAACATTGAACGGTTCGGATCGTCAAAAATTGGTCCGGAAACACAAAAAAGGCTAGGCCCGCATGGTATTTTTCAATAAGGGACCCTTATTGGAAGCTTATCCTATATATATATATACCGATCTCCTAAGGGCTCTCTTACGCAAAATTTGGTGCGGACCAAGCCCTTTTTCAACTTTCCGGATCAAATTTTGACAATCCGAACCGCTCAATGTTTTTAAAATGCATTTTCCAAGGTCTATCGAAAACTGTTTGGATCAAGCCCTTCCGAGTATTTTTTTTTGAAGATTTTCCGCGTGGACCTTTAAAAATGCATTTTAAAAACATTGAGCGGTTCGGATCGTCAAAATTTGGTGCGGAAAGGTGAGGTCCGCACCAAAATCTCCTAAGGGAGTCCTTAGGAGATCATTGGTGTATATATATATATATACACACTAGTGAATGACCCGTGCCTGAAGGCACTCCACTAATTAAAATTGAGCGCAAGTTAAATAACGAGATTCCTTTATTGTCTTCTTCGTCACCCCAACACAATGTTTATGCCTCATATTTGCGATTTTTTTGTCTCACACTTGAAATTTTTATACCTCTCGCACTTATAATTAGGAAAAAGCTATAGAGATCAAAAGGGAAGTTCACAGAACAATTTTCAGTGCCGGGTACTGAACTTTTACAGGTTATATCTTCTCTCTTTCTTAAGTGTAAATTACAATGAAAATTGCAGTAATCTTTGCCGTTATGCCGATTGACAAAAATCTTAGTTATCTTTCCTCCGATGGATCGATTTTTTTTTTATAAATATTATTTCCGCCTGAGATTCTCAAGTAACGTACTTTGTTGCTAGAAAATTCATTCGAGGTTTTTGGAGGGCCAAAATGAGCAATTCCAACCATTGTGAATGGTGGGAATGCAAGATGTAAAATGCAGGTTTGGTTATCTTTTGCCCATTTCATTGAACACGTAAAATGCAAGTAGAAATGGGATCGACCCAGTGCGTACGTGCTTGCTTATAGATATTATTTCTTGAATATTTTACCCCCAAGAAACAAAAGAAACAAAGTGATGTTAAATGGTCCCAAACAAATCAATCATTCCCTATAGTCCATCTCCATCCAAATCTATCGTGCTCCTTAAGTCCCTAAAGATCATGTTTAGAAATGATCCCAACTCCCAACCATATTAAACTTCTCATAACACCCTCTTGCGCATGGAGACGAAAATAGATAAGCCTAATGCAAACAATATTTCATCGGACAATGTATGATAAATCCTTAGGATTATACTTCTACTATGTTGTGTTGGGAAGTTCAGAGAGGGTGTTTGATCAAGTCGGCCAGTAACAAACTGATGCCGATGGCCAACATAGTCTCCACAAATTCATTGCAAATCTCTCCATAAATTCACAATGGCTCACATATCATCGAACATTTGGAATGCTTAAGAAAGACATGAGCAAAACATTTTCCAGAATGACATCCCTTTTAGAATTGCAGAATGGAAGTTGGTGGAAGAGACGAACCAGGGAAGACACTCCACCAATAATGCATCTTGACCATAAATTAGGATTTATTGCTAAGTTAGTTTTTAGAGTACAATTCTAGTGAATGACCGAAAATGCATCTTGAGAGATTACCAAGTAAGTTATGGTAATGAATATGGAGGCGACTCCTTTCCTTTTTCCTCTTATTGGGTACCAAATTAGGCAATGTTTTTGGGTTCCCAAATATGGAAGAACATTTAGGCGGGCAAATTCTGAGCCCCCAAATGCATCCTGACCATCGATTAAAATATTAATCAATCTGAGCCTTTGACGACTGGCGTGAAAATCAATCTTGACCATCCATTGAATCCAAGGGCTGAAAATATAAGGAATTCAAAAAACTGAGCCCTTTTATAATATATATATATATATATATATATATATATATATATATATATATATATATATATATATATATATATATATAGGATAATGATCTAATAAGGGATCCCTTAACCAAATTTGGTGCGGACCTCACCTTTCCGAGCCAAATTTTGACGATCCGAACCGTTAGATGTGTTTAAAATGTGTTTTTTAGGTCCACCGCGAGGATTCGTCCAAAAAAAATACCCGGAAGGGCTTCATCCGATCGGTTTTTGCTAAAAACGCTATATCGGATCGTCAAAATTTGGCTTGGAAAGGTGAAAAAAGGGGTGGTCCGCACCAAATTTCTCCTAAGGGATCCCTTAGGAGATCGGCTTCCTATATAGGTTCCATGGACACAACGAATAACACAATAGTTGACACAACAATAATCGGAGCCACATGCTTACAATCAGACCCGTTCAAGTTGTTTAAAATATGTTTTTAAGATTACTTGTAAAAAATCAACTTATTTGGATATCGGTAAGGGCTTGATCAGTTCATTCAAATTTATCCTGTAAAATCTGACATGAATCAGCTAAATGAACTGATCATGCCCTTACCGATATTCAAATGAGTTGGTTTTTTACAAGTGATCTTAAAAACATATCTTAAATAAATTGAACAGCTCCGATCATTTGCGTGGGGTTTACAAAAAAAAATTTGTGTCAAATGTTGTGTTATTCGTCGTGTTAACGGAACCGCCCCCATATATATATATACGGAAAATTTCTAGACCACTCCTCCCGGAAACAAGAAAAAATTGATTTTTTTTTGTGTTGCAAATTATTTTTGAAAAATCCGATCGGTCCAATGTGTTCAGACGGTGTTTTCAAGGGTCCACGCGGGAAATCTTCAAAAAAAAATACCGGGAAGGGCTTGATACAAGCAGTTTTCGCAAAAAATGTAAATAGAAAACACCTTCTGAACATATTGGACGGCTCGAATCGTCAAAAAAATGCTCGGATCATGGAGTCCCGGATCCCGGATGTGAAGCTTTCCCTATATATATATATATATATATATATATATATATATATATATATATATATATATATATATATATATATATATAGCCAGAGCTTCTAGTCCAAACCTCCCGAGATTAAGAAAAAATTGAATTTTTTTGTGTTGCCAATTGTTTTTGGAAAATCCGAGTCGTCCAATGTGTTCAGAAGGTGTTTTCAAGGGTCCACGCGGAAAATCTTCAAAAAAAAATACCGGGAAGGGCTCGATCCAAGCAGTTTTTCGCAAAAACTGTATTTATATATTTTTGCGAAAATTGCTTGGATCAAGCCCTTCCCGGTATTTTTTTTTGAAGATTTTTCGCGAAGGACCCTTGAAAACACCTTCTGAACACATTGGACGGCTCGGATCGTCAAAAAAAATTTTGGATCAAGGAGGTCCAGAAACTGGAAGACCGGACTAGAAGCCCTCCCTATATATATATATATATATATATATAGGATGAGCTTCTAATGAGGACTCCCTCATTGGAAGCTCCATGCGGACCAAGGGCTTTTTCCACCTTCCGGATCAAATTTTCATGATCCGAACCGTTAGATGTGTTTAAAATGTGTTTTCCAAGGCCAACGCGAGGATTCGTGAAAAAAAAATACCCGGAAGGGCTTGATCCGTTCAGTTTTTGTTAAAAACGCTATAATAGCGTTTTTAACAAAAACTGAACGGATCAAGCCCTTCCGGGTATTTTTTTTTCAAAAATCCTCGCGATGGCCTTGGAAAACACATTTTAAACACATCTAACGGTTCGGATCATGAAAATTTGATCCGGATGGTGAAGTCCTCATGGAATTCCGCATGAGAGAGTCCTCATTAGAAGCTTATTGTATATATATATATATATATATATATATATATATATATATATATATATATATATATATATATATATATTACACAGTGCTTTTAGCTTAAATTACATCAAAAAAATCCAATGCCAATGGACATGCACCTTGACGCCAAGCGACAGGAGAGAGTCGTGAAAATTAAATAAAGGCGGCCAAGCCAGCAACTCAGAGAGTTGGAAACTGGTTGAGCAACCAAAAATGATGCCGACAATTTTAGGAAGCAACAAGAAGTCCAATACGATCTCCTTTATTTTCCAAACCAAAATCTACAGATTACGTAAGAAAATAACAAACCACATTCTGTACTATTATATTTGACCACGGAGTATGTATAGATGCAGGTTGGCCATAAAGCGCTTGACTGCCGAGGCTGACTGCTCGAATTGGATGGACACTGAGTCCTCTCGAAACCAGCGAACGAAGTCTCATTCATTGCTCCACAAGCATCCTACATTTAATTCTGACTGAAGGGAAAGCAAAATAACTTTAGATACAACACGGATTGTCACGATATAAAGTTGGCTTGATAGAACTTAAGCTGATGATGCCACTATTTCTGAGGTATTTCTGCAGCTGCACATGAGTATCAATGGCGTTATTGTCCATCCACACGCCCCTCTCATCACATGGGAAGTTAGTAAACTTGGGGCATTTTTCTTGGTCCAAGTAAACCAGCTTGGGAAATAATATCCTCAGTTCTCCCCAATCTATCTCTAATTTGCTCAAGTACTTTAAACGCAATATCTCTACAGTCCACTGCTCCCCTTGACGTTTCTGAATTTGGCCTAGATCACATAGTTGCCCTCCTTTAATGTAGATTTTCTTTAGTTCCGTAAGTTTTCTCGGCATCAGGCAATTGGGTAGACTCGTTGCGGGGAAACCCTGAAGATCTAGTTTTTGCAGTCTAGGAGGAAGTGTAGCAGAGTGAAATGCTTTAGTGATGACTTCAGTTTGAGCTTGTAAAGAGCATCCTCCGCATGATATTGTCAACTTTTGCATGCCTACAAACTTTTCTAAATCCTCCACGTCCTGCGGTCTGAGAAGACTTTTCACACTTATGTAGATGTTGAGTTTTCTCAAATACCGCAATCTTGACAGATCGTTAAGAGTACACGATTGTTTGTTGTTCTTGAAATCTCCAAGTAAGAATCCCTTAAGGACTTCGAGGTTTGAAAGTTGAGCAAGACTCTTGGGCATGTGTTCTAACAAGTAACACTCGGACACGTCCAAGTGTGTCAACTTATTGAGCAAACCGATTTTGTCGGGAATCACCTCAAGATTATGACAAGCTCGGAGATCTAAGATCTTCAAATCATTGAGCTCTAAAATGACAGGGGGAAGCTCCGTAATCATAGAAATCCCTCGAAGGCTAAGAAGAGTTAAGCTATACAGCTTCTTCAGTCCATGTAGAATTTTGGCATCTGCTAGTTCAATGTGGTGCTCAGCTGAGCTCTCTGAGCTCTGCCATCTTCCAAGATGAAGACTTTGGATACTCTTCATATTAGCAAATATTTCTGACACGAAATCAATAATGGCCTCACCAACATTGATAAGAAACGACTTCCCATTAACATCTGATTTACGATGAGCAAAACCAAAATCCATATCAAGAGTATCATTTGAAGTAAATCTGCAACTTACAGCTGTTTCGTATAAAGAAGAACGAACAAAAAGGCTCATCCTGCAACTGTCTGGCACCAAGGAGCAATTTTGGAAGACAGGCTCGATGAAACCCTTCTCAATAAGATCATCAAAGACCTTATTGGCAGCATCCTCTTCACTTTCCTCCTGCAGCAGAGGCTGGGGATAAAAACTCCGCCCTATCCACAAGTAAATCATTGTGCTTCTCTTTATAGTTGCCATTGGTGGGAACTTGAAGAAGCTTAACAAACAACAACGCAAATCCACAGAGAGGTCATCGAAAGCTTTCTTTATGCGGTTATGATACCACATATTGTGCGGAACCTCTCGCTCCCCGTAGAAAAAGTGTGTCATTCCATCCTTGGCCTCGTTTATATTAGGCCACTTCCTATGACGTGGGTCCAAATCGGCAGGATGGATTCTAGGGTGAGAAGGGATGTGGACTTTCAGCTTCAGGATGCCCTTTCGTAGTTTGTCAGAGTCGGCCTTTCGTTTTTCGTCAGAAACAGCCGTTAGTAGAGTGTCAGGGTAGAACTCTGGTAGCTTGTCAGATTCAGATTCTCGCAATTCATCAGAGTCTCTCTCCCTACATGGTAATATTTGTAGCTCCTTGAATTTGTCATGGGCCTGGTTAATTTTAACACTCATATGGTCCATGTACTCCTTCGCCTTAGCAAAGGCCGAATCCAAGAAGAGGAGGTCACTGCAGATCATTTGAGAAGAGGGGGAAAGGTCTCCACCATGGTAGTTGTCTTTGTTGGTGGTTGAAATGATGTTCACTGTCGTAGGGATCTGCAATTTGAGCTTCGCAATGGCCTTTCGGAGTTCGTGAAAGTCTTTTTCACTGCTCCCTAAGTTTTGTAGCTCCTTGAATTTCTCACGGGCCAGGTTGATTTGCACATTCATATGGTCAATGTAATTCTTCAAGGCCGAATCCACGAGGTGGAGATCATCAGGGATCTTTTCAGAAGAGGGAGGAAGAGCTTCGCCTTGCTGGTCATTTTTGTCGGTGGTTGCACTGCTGGAAGTAGCACTATTGCCACTGTGGATGATGTTCTCAAGCGGTTTGGGTTTTGAGACATGATATTTGGCCTTGAAGTTTGATACCAAAGATCGTATTAAGCACCTGGATTTGGTTTTGGTAGAATTGTTGATGGTTTGAATACATTGGGTGATGGGGGAGGGGCTTCAGTACTAGAACTAGCCATCCTCTTCGGAGACAACCCCTCCTACTTGGCGGTGGTGGAGATGTTTGTTTTGGAACTGGCCGTGATCAGTGATGTTTTTGTCTTGTACATCAGTGGGATTTGTCTACATGGTTTGAAATACGCGTATTTCAAACCGGAAAAATTATTGACGACCCCTGTGGTTGGTGGTTGCCTTGCACTGAAAATCGCGAAAATTTGGTGGTTGCCTTACAAGTGACTTTTGTCTCACATGATCTTGCGGTTGAAAATCACATGATACATGGGCACATCAAATTTTCGGTATTGAGGACTTGAGCTCGTTGTCTTGTGAGTACGTTGTTACGTCTTGTGAGAAAAGCCAAAATATCTTGTTTTGGTTTCAGTTCTTGTCCACGGGCCTATTGGCTTGGCCCTATGATACGAAAAAGCAGTACTCCATTTTCTCCACTCTGAAAAGAGACAGAATGATATTAGGAGGAGTTTTAGGCTAACTTCACTCTTCATATTCTTTTTTTTAGTTTTGCTGAAAACTTAAGGACAATAATTTACGGCTTATTAATTCTCTAAGAAAAAATCAAAAGAGTACAATATATGGAACAGAATGGAAAAATAAATGGTTTCGTCAAGTCATTGTGAACAGTTTATGACTCAAAAGAGTCCAAAATGTTTTTGCTGTAGATTACTCTTGCCAATTGCAACCTTGAGCAGAAATCAAACATCGAGATAGATCGAAAAAAAGGTACAAAGAAGATACAAAGTAGCGATAATATCTAGCCAAACCTCGCAAAACTGAACTAATTAACAGTATACCAAAAAACTAAATCAGGAATCGCTACAGACCAAAAATAAGTACATGACATAATTTTTAAGTTGAACTTAAGTCCAAACAATCTCACTATAGAGTCTTACGATTAACTTAAGCTTGTATTAACATAGCAGGAAGTAGGGTTGCATGTGTTTATTTTTTTATAAATTGACATCCGGCCAATAGACCGATTGATTCGGTAGTCCAATCCTACGGTCCTGTTACACAAATAAGTTGAAGCAAAGCCCTAAGTCAGTATGCTTGTGGAGAAAGTGGAGTAAAGCTCAAGCAAATTAGAGTGCTAGAATCACGTTACCTATTCTTGTTGTACAAGGATTGAATATATAGGCAATCTAGGAGGTAGACTCCGTTTAGGACTGGAGTATAGGATCGTTGGGTGTCAACAGGGTGCACCAATAGAGTCCACCTATCCTGTTGAAGATGAAGCCCTGATAAGGATTGGAATGATTGTGATTATCCCGGTGGGGTTTTAGGAAGGGTAGAGAGTCCCAACTTTCTTGTAAATCTTGTTTAAGCTATGAATTATCTGACATGATTGAAGATGAAAGGCTGAGCAGACCAGTAGAGGTCGAGCACCCTACTCGGGCATGCAGACAGGCCTAGTCAGTTTATACTTATCAGTCTTGATTTTAAAAATTAGAAACCATGTTAAATGACTTAGTCTGTGAATTTACATTAATGGTTCTAGTTCCAAACCGATCCTGGTTTGGTCCTTGTTTTGCTAGTTTTGTAGTACTTCTATCTTGAATTGGTCACATGGTCTACAAGGTTGTACGAGCCTTTTATTTAGTTGTATATACTAAGGGTGTTTCGGTCATTTCACGCAAAAAGTTAACACCATTAGCCTTAAAGTAACGGTAGGGGAGGTAAGTGACAATTATTTTCAAAAGTAAGGGAGGGCAGTGGAATTTTAGAAAAAGTAGGGAAGATCTCTGCATTTGTCAGAAACCTCAGGGTAGGTAAGTGAAATTTACCCAACTCTAAATTATACTTCCTCAACACAATTCATAATATCCTTGATCAACACAATTCATAAGGACTATAACCCTCAACACAATTTACAATGACTATAACCAAGTCCAAAAATATGAAACCAAAATCCTTAAAACATAAAACAGGCCAAATATTATTAAATTCAAGTAGCCAAGTACAAGAAAATAAGAGCACATGAAACCGAGGGTCCAAATTATCCAAGTTGTGTACCAATCCTAGGCGAGTGGTCAAGTCCCTAATTCATCCAAATTTATGGGCTAATAACCCAAAGGCCTATGGGGCATCTATCTTGCGCGGGTTTATGGACTATACACCGACGAATAATTCCTTATCCATATGTTTCCGGCTACACAACACATAAAAATGGTAAAGCCGGCCTCCAATACATGAGTCACTAGCCAAAATAACAAGTATCAATTCCAAATCATCCAAACCCAACATATAACTAGTATCAACCGTCAAATTCTTAACCTCAAACAAAATCAAGAAAATCCATACCCAAATAACAAGTATCAAGTCCCCCTCTTCAACTACTTATCATTTATGTCAAATAAGAGATAAATCCATATCAAATATGTAAAACAAATTTATGAACTCTCCGCAAAACACCAAATTCCATCAATATCTCCACGTACTACCTTCAGGTAAGCTAGTGAGTATTATGAACAAGATGAAACATAACCTGAAAATATTAGCAATTTTCTTTAGGCATAATACTCCTAGTATATTGAATCAACTCCCTAACCCATCAATTTCAATCTACAAGTAAAATGCCAAGGTTGTATCATATCACTAAAATTCGGGTTTTTTCTTTCATAGATAAACAAACTACTTAAACACATGAAAATAACCAATTCTCAAACATTCTACTTGCATTTTAAAATGTAACTAGTAGAAAAACCAACCTCAAATAAAAGCCCGAGAGAGAGGGAGAGTGGAAAATCCGAGGTGTGTTGATTTTGATCGGATGGATTTGAAGCTCTCCCTGCTTGGAACAATTTTGCTTCTCGGCTTGTAGATCGAATCTCGTTTTAGGCCTTCGATTTGGGGTTGAAACATGAGATTTTTGTAGAGTGGATAGAGAGAGAGAGAGAGAGAGAGAGAGAGAGAGAGAGAGAGAGACGACGCAGGAAACCAGGCAAAAAGGGTTCTCTTTTTATTTTACTACTCCTATATAGTAGTAATTTTTTAAGTGCAAAAACTGCACGTTCCCCCTCAAGTAATATACTATTATTGATCCATCTCTCATATGATACGTACCAGAACACTGAGGCCCCTAAAGCTACGTAAATAAGAACAATGATAGGTACACACCCTCTCAATCACTCTCTCAACCCTACAATGATAGGTACACACCCTCTCAACCCTCTCTCACATGTGTGGTGGGGCCCATTGGGACCCACCGGGTGAGCCCCACCACACATGTGAGAGAGGGTGTGGTGGGGAGTGGTTGAGAGGGTGTATACCTATCATTTTTGCATAAATAATTATTCCGTCTCTCTCAAAATTTTAGTTCACTTTCACTTTTTTGATTATCTTTTTAATTGTCTATATCTTTTAATTTATAGTAAAATTTTTTAAGATTTCAAAAATTTGTTTAATAAAGTTAATTGAGATCTATCAAATAAGATTCATATTGTATATATGAAGTATTATATATTATAAGATATAAACCTTTTTTTCATCAAGTTAGAGCATCCTCATTTGGTGTTGTAAAACACTGTTTTTGACAAATTGTTGAGCCAAACCCCCCAAAATCCCCAAAAATCAGCCTCTCTACTTTCCCTCAACAAATTGTTTTTGCTACAGTAACACTACTTCCCAGCGAGTTACTGTTCACGGGCTTAATTTTTTTTATTGTTTTTGCCGTTGGGGACGGGTGGGGCTTGATGGGGATGGGGGAGAGAGAGGATCACGTGGAGAGGGAGGAGAGAATTGAAGCCTGACGCGTGGGCATCCAAATAGTGATTTGGACAAAATTCCTGGGCATCCGCAACTCCCAAGGTGGGGAGTGTAGCTTTTTAGGGGAAAGGTATTTTTTTAATAGATTTGAGGGGGAATAGTTTAATATAGTAAAATTTGGATAGAGAGTCTGATTTTTTGAGTTTTTGATAAAGTGACTTGCTAAATTGTAAAAGGTGTTTTTGTGGTTAAATTTGGTCCAAAATTTATTGATGCTGATGAGGATGCTCTTAGAATGGTAACATGGACCGGATGGAGGGAGTCGTACAATAGTAAATACTACCTAAAGCTACATAAATAATTAGTAGAAGTAAATAATAAGCTCTAAATGTTTAACAATCTCACTGTATGAGTGGGTCCCACGCACACAATTCATAGCACACAGATTGGACCCTCGGCCGTCCAATCATATTTTATATGGCCTGGATGCGTTCGGTAATTTTGATTTATTTTTACCAGTAAAAAATCAAAGCATATCCGGACCGTCCAAAACACAATTGGACGGACAAGGGGTGTATACGCACCTATACACATTAAAAAAAATCCATGGCTCAAAAAATTATCTCTATGTCCCGTAAAGTTAGTCTCCTATAAGAGTAGCCCACAAAAGACTTGTTTGGGGCCTTTGAGCACCAAGTTTCCTTAACAACCAAGTTTAATTCTTTCTATAAATATCAAAGGATTTGCATCAGAAAAATCAATGAAAAAATCCTTGAAAAAAACCCACTGAAAATGATTTAGAATCTTTCCTTTCTTTCCCAGTATACTACTCCAACCCTTTTTATCCAAGAACTCCATAAGAAAAATCCCACCTACGGCATCATTCGAGCAGAAATTTCCGAAAGCTTTTTTTTAGTCCAAACCCAGTCCTCATCCTACTCTGTACATAGGATTACATTCGAAGCTCGCACCAAGCTCTAAAGTTTTATTTTCCAGCCGTTCGGAGGCATAGAGGAAGAGTGTTCGTGCGTTCACAATTTTCTCGCAAGAATTTTTTTTTCCTATAAAGGTAAATTTTTTTGATCCAACGATTATGTTCTTGCCAACTTGAGGGGAGGCTCACTTAGCACCTAAAATGATCATTCATATCATTTTGGGGCTTGGTCTGTCGACATTTGTTACGAAAATCAAAATTAATTTTTTTCACACTACCGTGCCATAGTGTACCACTGCCGTGCGGCAGTTCCTTGCATAGGCACGGGAGTTCCTTGCATACATAATTTTTTTCCCAATCTCAGAGCCTCCTGGTTAATCCATAGTCAGGTGGTGAAGGAATTAATTGAAGACATGTTACTTCGAAAATGATCTTTCTTTTCTCTCAAAAACTTTTGAAAATAAAATTAGCGTCTAAAAAAAAAAATAGAAATGTTGAGAGTATTGCAGCATGGCAACACTCACAACTGTGTGGTAACATCTTTCACAAGGAGGATTTTATTTTCTAACATTTCAAGTTTTTGAACTACCCGATCATTGGGAATAAAATGATTTTGCTACTAAAAAATATCACTTTTTTTTTTTTTTTGAGAAATAGGAAGAAATTCATTAATAAAGGCTATTACAAACTACCGAGTGCAAATGAATACGGACAATAAAACACACACCACCAAATCAGAAAAAGATCCGGCAGCCTCGGTAGTTCCATAATTGACGAGGCTTCCCTGCAGAAACTGTCCGATATTGTTTGGAGTCACATATTACCCCAGGTCGAGAGAACTGCGACACGGTTAGACATCGTGCAACTAGATGGCGCTGGCCAACTATAGTGCTCTAAAACCGATAGAGAAACTGCTGGAAAGAGACGCAATCATGGAAAAGGAAGAAAACTGCTGTGGAGAGAATCCCGATTTAACCGATTCAACTGAGGTGATCTCCCTAAGCTTATTTGTACGAAAATATAATACCACAACATCTAGCTCCCATCCGCTGCTTAAACAAAACACCCATTCACTGCTCAAACAAAACACAATAGTAACCTTTCTCTCGTCCAGAGCTCAAACCATTAAACTAAACGATACTGTCGCCCGAACTCCAACAGAAACAAATTGCCCGAGAAGCAGCACCACCAGCATTGAACAAACATCATCCCAGTATTTGCCTTACTCCCATCCAAGCTCCAAACACAACAATAACCTTACTCCCGTCCGGTGCTCAAACCTGCAAAGATGAACAGAAAAGCGATGCATGCATCCAAAATGGAGAAAACCACATGAAAAATGTTTTTGAGAAAAACAAAAGAAAGCCACAAAAAAACTAGAAAACCCAGAAATTTTATTAAATTTTTTTGAGAAAACACCGAAGAATTTTTTTGAAGAAAACACAGATGCATGCCCGAAACAAGGAAAGCGGAAAGAAAATCCAGGAACGGCATGGGTACGGGCCAGAGGATTTGTTGTTGAAAGTTGGATTCCAACACTCCAAGGATCTGAAAATCAGAAACGGCTAAGGTATGGGCCGGAGGACATACAGTTGGGTGAGAAACTACGAGAAAGGAATGGGCTGCGCCGATTGACATGCATGTCTAGCAGATTGGGGATTGAGCCCCAAAACAGCAAAGATGGGGGACTGAAAACCCCTGATGTACTAATCTAAACAGACAACAAATCAATCAGCAAGAAAACCGGCATCGAGACCATCGGAGCAAGCGAGACAGCGAGAGCAATCAAGCCTGCGGCAGAGCATCATGTAAACAAGTCCTTGATGAAGATATGCACCGATGCACCCGATAGAAATTAATTGACCACCGACCTCGACAAAAAAATGACTACATGCAAACTCAGACACAAAAAAGTCTCAGCCCAAGGACAACACCCCTGGCTGATCAAAACCTCTATGGATTTTCGGTGGGCAAAGAAAGCCAAAACAGACATAACAACGAACAACACCACGACCAGAGGTCACAACCCACTGCTACAACCCAAGATCCGATCTACAGAAAAAGAATGCCGGACCACAACCCAAGGTTCGGGACCCACAGCCAGAACCCGAGATCAGATCAACAGAAAAAACAATGCCGGACCAGAACCCGAGGTCCGGTGGGTATACAGACGGCGTTGCATGTAAGATCGGATAAGCGGCAGCCGGAGAGGAGGAGATGAGGGAGGGAGCCAGCGGTTATACTAAACAGAACGGAAAACGAAAAAAAAAGGAAAGGAGGGAGGGAGGGGAGGCCGGTTCCATATTATCCGGTGAGAGGCGCACGGCCTCCCCTCCTATAATAGGCGGCGGCTAGGGTTGTACCAGTTATTTTAGAGAGAGAGAGGAGGAGGCCTTATCCTTTCAAAGTAGGTTGAAAAAAAATATCACTGGACGTTGGTTTGATCTAAAGATGAGGTTGCTGTCCAAAGTTTGTTTACAAATGAAGCTTGGTAGTGAAGGAACAGCTGCACGGCAGTACCGGAAAAAAAAAAAGAATATATATATATATATATATATATATACACAATAAGGATCTTATAAGGGAGTCCTTACAAAAAAAATGCGGGTGAACGCCTAAGGGCCGTTGGATCCAACAAAGGGGATCTACGGCTGAGATTAGAAAGACCCACACGCGGGTCGACTAAGGGTCAAACGGAGCAGGCGGGTCAGGGATCCGGGTTAATATAAAATTTCGGGATCCGATCCCCCTCATTCAACCTGTTCGACATACCAGAGAGAGGAGAGAGAGAGAGAGTTCAAAGGCGATTTTCAAAACCACAATCGTTCGAGCTCGAAGCACCTGTTCGTGACGAAATCGAAGGTGATTCTGTCTCTCCTCTCTCTTCCCTCGCTCTTCTCTCTTCGTTTTTCTCCCTCGATTTCTGAAATCGATTTTTGAAATTTGAATTTTTAGGGTTTTCCCACGTCAATCCACGACGCGTAGGCGATCGATTTCGTTAATACATCGACCAAAACAAGAAGGTATAATCTCTTTCCCTTCTCTTCTCTCTATCTCTGGTTTGTATTTGACCTTTCTGTACTGAAATCGATTTCTGTTTTGTAGGGTTTTTAGGGTTTTCAAATCGACGAAGGTCCTGCTCTCTCTCTCTCTCTCTCTCTCAGTTCATGGTTGTTTCTGTTGAACTGTGTGATTTAGGGTTTTTTTTCAAATCGATTTGTGCCTTTTTAGGGTTTCCACGAACAAAAACCCACATCTCTTGAATAGACCTCGAAGGATCAGGTTCTTCTCTCTCTCTCTCTCTCTCTCTCTCTCTCTCTCTCTCTCTCTCTCTCGCGGTAATGAACTCGTGAATGTTTGAGTACTTTAATCTGAATGTATTTGGGAGTTAGATTTGTGGAGCCATGGATGGATTGAATGTTTGAGTACAAATTAGCTGATTGAGTATACAATAGCTGATTTCCTGAATATTTGCATCTCTTGTTTTTTGCCATGCCTACTATAGTTTATGTTGCTCCGCAGGCCAGTAATGTCTACATCAACCAACATGGGGAACATTGAAAGTCATTACCCTCGATTTCGAAACACGACGTGTGGGTGTGGTTTGAGAGCGGCGGTGAGAATTTCAGAGTCAAATGCTAATCCTGGAAGGCTCTACTATGGGTGCCCAAAGGAGAAGGAAAAAGGAAGATGCGCGTTCTGGGAATTGTGCAATCCAATTGGGTATCACCAACCCAACCCAAATCTTGCACCAAATGAAGCACGTGTTCAAGTCATTGAAGTGAAAGTGGCCAATCTTAATGTAACCATGTTCTTTTTTGCCTTAGTAATGGCTTTGATTGCATATCTTAAGTGACCAAAAAATGTATTAAGACGTGTTTTATTGTTATGTTTTGTCGTACTTATGTTTAAACGGTGATTGTGGGATAGCATTGTGGGATAGCATTAACATGGTAAAAAATTCCTACGATGTTAGATCTATGTTTCGTCATTGTTTTCTTAGCTCGTGCTTGTTTTTCTAACACGAATTCAAGTTTTTTACCCATGGTAGTTATTGGGGCCAATCCCGTAGAATTTTTCGTAATTAACCTTAAAAACTAGTCTATACGTAACAATATTTGGAGCGGTGAAGGGGCCGGACACCCCAGGCATTCATGAATTTTGTGGAGATGGTTGTAAGTATAGGGGTGACTTATTACTTGGGAAAACTGGGGCTGTAGTGCAGCAAACATCAAGCAACGAATTCTAGTTTATATAATACTAATTTTGATCAACCAAAAAGTCTAATGAAAGTCCCAGCCATAGCAAACGAATCTACCAAATATAAAGCAAACTGAGTAGAACAAATTACTCCCATTTTCAGATTGATACAGATACAAACGAACCATTTCAACCCAATTTTCAAGTACGAAAATTAAATGTGGCAGCAGTAGCAAACGAACCATTTCTTCCAGATTGATACAGTTAGAAACGAAGATTACTTCTAACATTACTTCCATAAGGTTACATCCAAAACATAGCTTGCAGAACTTGTAACATTACTTCCATAAGGTTACATCCAGAACATAGTTTACAGAACTTCTAAATGCAAAATTAAGGTTACATCCAGAAACTATTGTAAGACAACATGGCAGCAGCAGCAGCAACCTGGTTCTGTGAACTTAAACTCCTCATAGCTTTCAATAATGTCATCTACTGCACAGACAACAACAATGAAACTTCAGTAGACTCAAACAGCATAACTTGGCAGTAGACTCAAACAGCTTAACTTGTATCCTACCATACTTTCTATTTGAATACATATAGACACATGAGTGCCTCCCATTTCTCATACACCAAATTTGATCATCACATCCAACCAAACTACCATGAAACCCAAGCAAAAGTAAAAGTTACCACACTCGGCACAGCATAACCAACAGAGCAGTCTTATATTCTACTTTCAAACTTCCATCGGATTCAGAAAACCAAACATAACCAGATTCAATGAACATAACATAAAATAGAAGAAATGAAGCAAGAAAATTACCTGCTCCTCAAATTTCCTTGAAAGATGCAAGGCCTTCTCCTGTTCAGAAGTTGACAAAAAGTTGACAAATAGATTCAGTTAATAGGTTCACTTGCAGATTATAAATTGTAGATTGATTTCCCATATTCAGATACACCATCCCAAACATTATGGCGTATCTTTGCAAGTGCCCTACCAAACCGTGTCACAAAATCCAACAACGAATTTTGTCTCGACACGTACTTCTTGAAGAATGAATGTACACGGATACCCTTGTGGCGAATACCCTACTTGCGGATACCCTACTTGCGGATACCCTTGTGGAGGAGGCGGATATCCTTGTGGATACCGCTGTGGAGGAGGGGGATACCCTTGTGGAGGAGGACCATACCCTTGAATAGGGGGAGGAGGAGGAGGATACCCTTGCGTAGGAGGAAGATACCCTTGCAAAGAATGAGGAGGATACCCTTGCGGAGGAGGTGGAGGATACCCTTGCTGAGGATAAACTGCAGGACAACCAAAAAAAAGGTAATCAATGTTTGGAAACCCATTATTATGTGAATATTTTCCAACTCATCTTAATAAAAGAGCGAACTCATTGAAGGCAAGATCTAAGGTTACCTTGTGGAGGGGGTAAGCCGACACGGGGTAAGCCAACAAGGGGGGGTTGTTGATTGTCACCCATTCTCAATCCTTTTTTTGCAAACAATGTCGTAGTCTGTTTGATAAGAGTGAGTACATTAGTGCAATATGCTATTTAAAGAGTCAACCACAGTTTAATGTGAATCATTGTACTAGAGAACAAGCACCGCACCACTAAGAAATGATAGTAAGATAAAAATGATAATCATTGTACTACAGAACAAGCACCGCCCAGAGACCATTGACAAAATTTTGTTTTGGTTTTTCCTTTTGCTGAAAAAAACTTGTTGGGGCTAAAATATCTAAGTTGTTTTGGAAGCCCCTGGTACAGATATGGAACAAATGTAAGATATCTCTAATATGACCATAGGTGTTAAGAGGCTGGAGGAGATTTCCTTATGTACTTTGGTTGTTAATATTATCAAACATTATAGTAAAGCAACCATGTACTGCCTTGGATAGCAAATACAATCACAAATAAAACGCATAATTTCATAAATAAAAAAAACCCTAAATTGAAAAAAACCTGCAAATCTTTTCGTGGAACAAAAATGTAGGGAAAAACAACTACATTAGCAAGAGAGAGAAAGAGAGAGAGAGAGAGAGGTCAAATAGCGCAAATACGAACCAGGAGAGGTCAACAGAAAGGTCAAATACGAACCAGAGATAGAGAGAAGAGAAGGGAAAGAGATTATACCTTCTTGTTTTGGTCGATGTATTAACGAAATCGATCGCCTACGCGTCGTGGATTGACGTGGGAAAACCCTAAAAATTCAAATTTCAAAAATCAATTTCAGAAATCGAGGGAGAAAAACGAAGAGAGAAGAGCGAGGGAAGAGAGAGGAGAGACAGAATCACCTTCGATTTCGTCACGAACAGGTGCTTCGAGCTCGAACGATCGTGGTTTTGAAAATCGCCTTTGAACTCTCTCTCTCTCTCCTCTCTCTGGTATGTCGAACAGGTTGAATGAGGGGGATCGGATCCCGAAATTTTATATTAACCCGGATCCCTGACCCGCCTGCTCCGTTTGACCCTTAGTCGACCCGCGTGTGGGTCTTTCTAATCTCAGCCGTAGATCCCCTTTGTTGGATCCAACGGCCCTTAGGCGTTCACCCGCATTTTTTTTGTAAGGACTCCCTTATAAGATCCTTATTGTGTGTATATATATATATATATATATATATATATATATATATATATATATATATATATATATATATATATATATATATATATATATATACGGGTACTCTCCAGTCAAGGATCCCGGATTTTCCGGATTGAGGTGTTTTGATGCTTTTAAAAATTGTTTTTGGAAAATCCGAGCCGTCTAATGTGTTCAAAAGGTGTTTTCCAAGGTCCACGCGGAAAATATTCAATATTCAAAAAAAATACCGAGAAGGGCTTGATCCAAGCAGTTTTTTGCAAAAACTGTATATTTTATAGTTTTACGAAAACTGCTTGGATCAAGCCCTTCCCGGTATTTTTTTTTTTGAAGATTTCCCGCGTGGACCTTGAAAAACACCTTTTGAACACATTGGACGGCTCGGATCATGAAAATTTGATCCGGAACTATGAGTTCCGGACTGAAGAGTCCCGGACTAGAGAGTTCCTCTCTCTCTCTCTCTCTCTCTCTCTCTCTCTCTCTCTCTCTCTATATATATATATATATATATATATATATATATATATATATATATATATATATATATATAAAATGTTTTTATGTTTAAACGTTTTAATTCATCCCTTTTCTTTTGAAACTTTTTTATCTTCATGTTCCATTTGGAGTAATTGTTTGCAAGAAACAAAGTGAAGTTTTCTTTTTCTGTTATTATTTCCTCACAGTATCCAAAAATAATGTTTTTTTTACTTGTTGTGTTCTTGCATCGTCTTTCATCAGTTATGATTGCATATTGTTATCATAATTAAGTAACAAAATATTTTCCAACAATCCCATGAGCATTGAGTAGAGACCATTTTAAAATTTGGGCGAACGGAGTGCCTTAAAAACCTTCCATGTTCGTAACCTGGCTCCCGGACCCAAAATTTCTTATTTTTCGCAGACCAAATCTTTTTTCCAAAATTGAGGCACGAGAGTCACTATTTTCTAAATCATATTGAAAGGTTTCTCGGGAAATAAATCCTTTCAAAAAAAAAAAAAAAATCGAGTGGCGACTCTGAAATTATTTTTCAAAAATCATTTTCCAAACAAAACTTTTTATTTCAGTGGCACCGTCCACAAAATGGCGATTCCGCTAGGGGTATTCAAATTAATTTATTAATTTGATATTTTTACACTTGTCAACAATCCAAAAGCTTGTCAAAACGAAAATTCTCTGTGCTATCGAAGGAAGGAATGGTGGACTAACAGGGCCTCGCCTGGCCATCCTGACTGGAGCTTTTGTGGTTGTTGTTTGTGTAAAGTTATCAAATAAAATAAATTAATTTGAGAGAGAGAGAGAGAGAGAGAGCCAAACTTGAAAAATGCTTGTGGGATTTTTGAAATATTTTGTTGCTTAATCTTTTGCATTGCACGTGCATCGATGTTGGATAAGCCCTACTGCTGCATTTTGGTTACCCTACCCAACTTGCTGGTGTTAGGACATCCCAAGATACTTAGTAACCCTGGACCGTGATGAGTAAGCTTGCCGTTTGACCTTTGCCATGCAGTACACTTGGCACTTGGAGGCAAATGTTGGCTCTAGTCTGGGGAACCTTCTAAACCAAAATCGGCCTTTGCATTTAGTGAACCATAGAACCTTCCAAGGACAAGACCCCACATGTTAGGATTATGCGATATAACAGGTTGCGTGTTTACTGTTTTCCATATATCCTGTCATCATTCTGCATGCTTTGTATTATCATGTTTAGTTTGACCTTAAGCTGTCGCATTTTCTCGCGGTCTTAAGAGGTTGCCTTGCCCGATGAAGAGTCGTGCATTCCAATGCACGTTATTCAAATTAATTCAGTCCTCAGAATAATAGGACTTGGAAAAATCAAATCAACTTGATCCTTAACAATTCCTTGGCAGTGACCTAACAGAAATTAAGAACAATTGACCCAAACTAGGCAGTCGTCCCTAATATCAAAGTTAGACCCTTGAAAAGGAATCATCAAGAACCAAGTTAGTTTAATTTTTCCGAATCCTGCTATCCTAAATAAAGGATACACTGTTAAAAGAAATACTGAGGATCGGGGCAGCCTTTTTAAGACCCATTTTTACATAGTCTAGGGGACTTTAAATCTTTAGAGTTTGAAACACCTCTAGTGTCAGCCATGCTCGAACGGCAACCTATGATCTGGTTTAACCATAAACACATTTTAATCTGAATTTCAGTAGCCTTATTGCTCTAACTTGGATGGTCGCGATAGTTGATTGGCTCTGGTTCCAGGAACTTAACCTACTGAGTAGTGACCTACCCATGGCTGTTGAAAACTTTTGGAGACTTGGGGTGACATACACGACGACACAAAAATGGCATTCTCTTTTTTTTTTTTCAAAATAAAACAAGCAGAGGCGTTTCTGAGTTCAATTTTGCTTTACTGTCAATTCATAGCCATTTAGCCAAACAAGAAAACCTTACCACTTGAAGTTGACTTTCAGGACAAGATTTGATCCATCCCAACCACCAACAGATATGGAAGTACAAGCCGAAATTAAGGAGCTCAAGAAGACCATAAATGAGATGGGCAGACGAATCAACAATCAAATCGCCCAGCTCATGATCATGGTACAAAGACGTCTGTAATCGTCTCCCACCATTCCAAGAGAACCCCCAATGATCCAGAAAAAGCCCGGAGATGGCTGCAGCTTTGGCCAAAATTTCTGAATTAGATGAATCTGTCTTGAAAGAATTCAAACCCATGGGCTTTGAAAATTTCATTGGAATCGAAGATCCAAAAATACACCACCAGTGCATCGAAAAGGACAACTTCGGAAGTGCCACCCACAGCTCCACAAACAACAAATCCAAGATCACAATCCGAACCAACCGCCCAATAAGAACTTTCACCAATTTTCTACTTCCCTTGTTGCTTTCTACAAAAGCCTTCTCGAGAATAATCTTCTCAAACCACTCGAGCCTCGAGAACTACCTGAAGAACTTCCTGTTAACCATAACCCAAACACCTTTTGTAGCTATCACCAGATGCCTGGCCATCACACTAATAATTGCCTTCGCCTCTGTCACAAAATTCAGGACCTCATTGACAATGGAACCATTCTAACTCCACTCCAACAGCCCAACAATGTCTCTAACCCCATGCCTCAACACAAACCAAGTGCCCAAGTCAATCAAATTACCCTAAGCTCCACCAAAAATAACTCAAGCTTCACTAAATTCAATCCTAGCCAATACATCATACCCCTATCCAAGCCAAAACCTTCAGTTGAAATACCTTTGGAAACCGGAGTTTATACCCTTGGAGGATGGGAAGATGAACAGAGAAACCTTGTTAATGATCGGATCAAAAGAGAAGAGTTTGAATATTCAAAGGAAGAAGTACAGCCTGTCGCTAAAATTCTAATTGAAGATATGTACAACGACTGGCTAAAACTTTGGGAAGCAACTCAAGATAATTTTCTCAATGGATATTCTTTCCATGCACTATTTGAGGAATACGAGCCGATTGAACCCAAGGAGAATAAACCTAACAAATGGCGGTTGCCAAAAGAGGAAGATCCTCTGAACATTTCCACACCACCTCTACTTTACCAAGAGATTGAAACCGGGCCCTCTTATAGTCTAGCAAACCACCATCTGTACTTCCAATTTCTCAATGATCGGATCGAGGGCCAACCGTCTGACAACTTTGGTTTCAATCCATCTGAGTACATCATAAATGATTGGCTGCCAGAACTGATTGTATCCACCAATGACGGGCTCAGCACTTCAGAACTAGCATTGAACCTAAGGGACAAGAAGAGAAAATGAACCATCACGGGCCATACAGTAGTCCAATCTTCTACGAGTTTTGAGAGTCTTCGAGTATCAAGTCAAGTTTTCACTCTCATTGAGTCAGTTTGTACTTCGAGTCTATTATGCCTTCATGTTTCCAGGTTCGAGTCTGTAATTTCTCATTGTTGTCAAGAAAAATAAAAATAAAAAATAGAGTCAGCTTTGTAGTTCCGACCTACATCATGACCTGATTCCTTGCAACGGATACGTAGGCAACCCTCGGTGGTTCGGTCACAACTTTCATAAATCGATGTCACGCTTTTGTGATAGAATTGTCGTAATAAACTTGAGTTTTTAATCATTGAAAATGAAATTGTTTTCCACTATCATTTGAGATTCATGATAATCACTTCAAAACACAGGATGATTGAACCCTCAATTCTCACAAGAAGAAAGAGTTTCAGGCGCCATCCTCCAACGTCATCAAGGAGAAATGCTTTGACACAGAAAGAGCCTGCTAGGTCGAAAACCCGCAAGGGCAGCCTAGGCAAAAGTTAAGGCAAACAATCAAAAAAGCTCGTTGGATCAAAACTTTGAAGTATGATCCAGGCAAAAGTTAGAGCATGTACAGATTCTCTCTATTATGTTGTGCAATTCGAAATGAAGAAAGACATTCTTTGCTTTTATTCCCCAGATAAATATATCCATTGATTGCCCTTTTGAGCCTGAATCATTTTTCTTTGAAAAAGAACTCAGCTAGGCAGCTATCCCCCACACTAGGGTAAAATAAGAGACATGAAAGTGCCGAGCAAATGATCGCCAGAGGCATGTCGAAATTTCAAAAGGTGCCAAATGCATGGTTTTCACGAGACCTTGCTGGTCTCTCGCACCAACTTTTTATATGGACCTCGCTGGTCTCGCACTACTCACTTTTTATGGGGACCTCGCTGGTCTCGTACTACTCACTTCTTATGGGGACCTCGCCGGTCTCGCTTGAATCACTATTTTTTGGGGGACCTCACTGGTCTCGCTCGAATCACCGTTTTTTTGTGGGACCTCGCCGGTCTCGCTCGAATCAATATTTTTGGGGAACCTCGCCAGTCTCATTCGAATAACTGTTTTTGGGAGACCTCGCTGGTCTCGCTCAGATCACTGTTTTCGGGGGACCTCGCCGGTCTCGCTCGAATCACTATTTTTGGGGGACCTTGCCGGTCTCGCTCGAATCATTTTTCACTACTCACGGAGCCTCACTCGCTGGTTTCATTCACAACTCATCATTTGTTTTTCCCTCGTTGAAAAACAAGGTGGCAATCCTCATGATCCGATCCAGGTGTGTCTTTTATAACTCTTGTGTTTACATGATCCATCATTTAGCACACGCATTTGCCCCTGAACTACGCTGGTCTGATCCTTACAAAAAGGTACGTAGGCAACTCGAAAGAGCGTGACCACATGCATTCAAATTTTGTTTAATCGCTTCTGTTTAAGGATATCCTGAACTATCGAATTGGGTTGTCTATGTCTTTGATGCGACTCGAATCACGTCATGGTGATCAAGCCTCGTCAAAGAGGGGGGTAACTGTAAACACCCCAATTTTAATCCGAGGATAACATTAAAATTCCCCAATGATGAAAACACAATTGAAACGAGAAAACATTGAACGCATGAGCTTTCGAAGCCAAGGAAAATCAAAGGTGACAAGATAGATACCCCAGTGTTCAAACCACCGTGCCATATACATGCACCACCGTAGCTTTTTTTTAGTCCAAACCCAGTCCTCATCTTACTCTATACGTAGGATTACATTTGAAGCTTGCACCGAGGTCTAAAGTTTTATTTTCCAGTCGTTCGGAGGCGTAGAGGAAGAGTGTTCGTGCGTTCACAATTTTCTTGCAAGCGAAATTTTTTCCTATAAAGGTAAATTTTTTTGATCCAACGATTATGTTCTTTCCAACTTGAGGGGAGGCTCACTTAGCACCTAAAATGATCATTCATATCATTTTGGGGCTTGGTCTTCCAACATTTGTTACGAAAATCAAAATTAATTTGTTCGCACTACCGTGCCATAGTGTACCACTGCCATGCGGCTGTTTCTTGCATAGGCACGGGAGTTCCTTGCATACATTTTTTTTTTCCCAATCTCAGAGCCTCCTGGTTAATCCATAGTCAGGTGGTGAAGGAATTAATTGGAAACATATTACTTCGAAAATGATCTTTCTTTTCTCTCAAAAACTTTTGAAAATAAAATTAGCGCCTAAAAAAAAAAAAGAAATGTTGAGAGTATTTTAGCATGGCAACACTCACAACTGTGTGGTAACATCTTTCACAAGGAGGATTTTATTTTCTAACATTTCAAGTTTTTGAACTACCTGATCATTGGGAATAAAATGATTTTGCTACTGAAAAATATCACTTGAGGTTGGTTTGATCTAAAGATGAGGTTGCTGTCCAAAGTTTGTTTACAAATGAAGCTTGGTAGTGAAGGAACAGCCGCACGGCAGTAGGGAAAAAAAAAAAATATATATATATATATATATATATATATATATATACACGAATTATCCTGTCAAGGATCTCGGATTTCCCGGATTGAAGGGTTTTTCGGTGTTTTGATGCTTTTAAAAATTATTTTTGGGAAATCCGAGCCGTCCAATGTGTTCAAAAGATGTTTTCCAAGGTCCACGCGAGAAATCTTCAAAAAAAAAATACCAGGAAGGGCTTGATCCAAGCAGTTTTTCGCAAAAATTGTACATTTACAGTTTTGCGAAAAACTGCTTGGATCAAGTCCTTCCCGGTATTTTTTTTTTGAAGATTTCTCGCGTGGACCTTGGAAAACACCTTTTGAACACATTAGACGGCTCGGATCGTCAAAAAAATATCGGCAGTAGGCAAGTAGTCGGCAAGAGGTGGGGTGGTTATTTTTTTGAATTTTATGTTCGAAATTGAAATTTTAAAAAATTAGTGACATTTTACTAATTTTTTTGGTCGTCAGAAGCGGTCGGCCAGAGGTTGGGTGGTGGTCGGCCGGAGGTGGGGTGGCGATTTTTTTGAATTTTATGTTTGAAATTAGAATTTTTAAAAACTAGTGACATTTCACTAATTTTTTTTTTTGGTTGACGGAAGTGGTCGGCCAGAGGTGAGTGGTGGTCGGCTAGAGGTGGGGTGGAGATTTTTTTGAATTTTCTATTCAAAATTAGAATTTTTAAAAACTAGTGACATTTCACTAATTTTTTTTGGCCGCCGGAGGTGGGGTGGTGGTCAGTTGGCAATGGCGGCTCCAGGAATTCTTTCGTGGGTGTTCAGAAATTCTACTACGGTCCTCTAAAAATTATTTTTTATATAACTGGGTGGTCCGGACTATCCTGCGCGCACTCATGTGTAAAGGGGAAGGAATCTAAATTGAGCAATTTTGTTGTGAAAAGACGAAGACTTGAGATGGGCCATGACCTATTAGGCTATTTCCATCCCACCCTCTTCCACTTGCATTTACTGACAGAGAAAGAATAGACTAGGGATTGATCTTTCTAAACCGTATTTCACACACATAAGGAACGGTATGAGAAAATGGTGCCATTCGACCGGGAAAGGCTACTCTCTAGTCCTGATCCATCCAGTCCCATCCAATTTTGGGCCTTCGTGGATATTTTGGAGGCTTACAACGGTTAATCCAAACCATTCAATTTGTGAGTCCTGCATTGGATATTATTATTGCAAAAACTGTGTGGTCAAACACGGTAGCTGTGAGAGCATAACACATTTAACACCTTCGTGCAAGAAATTTAAAAAGGATGGCAAAAATGATGTTCGTGCGTCCAACTTTTTTTTTTTTTGTTAAATCAAAACCTTGTTGCCACAAACTCATACTACACGGCAGTTGGGAAGAACAGAATTTTTCAACTTGTATTAGTGCTATATTTGAATTTATAGTAGGAAGTTTGTTTTACATACATCTATACCTTTCAAGTACTTGTGGATACTAAACATGACGTGGATGGAAGAGAAGAGAAGTTTTAACTTAAAGACAGAGACCATAGACTTGGCTTTTGGGGTCCTATATTGTGGTCCTGACCTTTTTTTCTTTGGAAGTTAAGGTTGATTGCTCAAGATGTTACCCCGGAAGGTGTACTTTGTACTATATATATATTTTTTTGATCCACGAGTCTTTTGCGCTAGTGGTAGCTCCACGAATTCTCTTGAAGGTGTTCAGAAATTCTACTACGGTCCTCTAAAAATCATTTTTTATATAACTGGGTGGTTCGAACTATCCTGCGCGCACTCATGTGTAAAGGGGAAGGAATCTAAATTGATCAATTTTATTGTGAAAAGACAAAGACTTGAGTTGGGCCATGACCCGTTAAGCTGTTTCCATCCCACCCTCTTCCACTTGCATTTACTGACAAAGAGAGAACAGACTAGGGATTGATCTTTCTAAACCGTATTTCACACACATAAGGAAAGGTATGAGAAAATGGTGTCATTCGACAAGGAAAGACTACTCTCTAGTCCTGATCCATCCAGTCCCATCCAATTTTGGGCCTTCGTGGATCTTTTGTAGGCTTACAACGGTTAATGCAAACCATTCAATTTATTAGTCCTGCATTGGATATTATTATTCCAACTACCAAACAAAAATTAAAAAAGAATCAAACCTATAAATGGCCTATGTAATAATCCAAATCTTTTGTGTCTATATACCCTATGTGCATATATATTAAAGTGTTTCACAAAAAAAGATAGCGCGCATATATTAAATTATTGATCTATATTTTATAATGTAATGAGTAATCACTTGGAATAAGTATAAATAGATTAAAGAGAGATAGTTAAAAGTGTTCTTTGCTCTTTGAGCTAAATGTGTTGAGACAAAAAAACACCCAGATTCTCAAATATCCAATTTATACTATTCTCTAATGGAGTATCAAATAGTGCATGGTGAATTCCGTCATTAGGATTGGGTGTTCAAAATTTTTGGGTAATGTGTTCAAACATTTTGGGTAGAGTGTTCAAATATTTTGGTTAGGGTGTTCAAAATGACAAAAAATAAATAATAAATAAATTTTTACATGTATTTCTAAAAAAATTATTTTTTTCAGGGTGTTCGAGTGACCACCCTCGGCTTTTCTTAGAGCCGCCTCTGTCAGTCGGAGGTGGGGTGGTGATTTTTTTGAATTTTATGTACAAAATTAAAAATTTTAGAAATTAGTGACAGTTCACTATTTTTTTTGTCTTTATGTTCAATTACAAAAGTTCATTGTCCTTCCCTTTAAAACTGTCAAATGTTTTTTGTTTTTATATTTGATTGCAAAAGTTTCTTATCCTTCCCTTTAAAAATGCCAAAGGTTTTAAATTTTTGGCTAAATGGCCCTAACAATAAAGATACATAAAGAGCCCTTTCATAAACAAAAAATAAAAAATCGTTTTGGACCTTGTGTCAAGGTGGACTCTGTTTCTTCTTGTTTTCCTTTTTGACCCGTAAGAGCATCTCCAACACTGCTAGGCAGAGTAGAGAGCAGAAAGTACTGAAAAAGTACAAATTCTATTTTATCTATTCACTTTTTATACCACCATTCCAACACTACTCTTTACTTTGGCTATTCATTCAAACTAACAAAACTGATTTTTGCCCCCAACCAATTTATTGCACCTAGAATTAAAGATGAAATTCACTGGATCATTTTCCCATTAAACCCATTACTTCTTTTCCCACCCAGAAACCAGAGCGTAACTCCAAAAAAAAAAAAAAAGAGAAGAAACCCCAAACACAAAACCCATCTGGGTGAACCCAATCGATTTTTTCCTACCAAATCCACTCGATTTTTTCTGCATCAACATCATTGATTTACATCATCATCAATCATCGATCAAAACCCATCTGGGTTGCTATGGGTTCTAATGAATCAAATCAAACCCATCTAGGTTCCTTTGCGTACAAATCGGAGTCTGATTTGAACAAAGAGGAAGAAGAAAAAGAAGGAGGAGGAGGAGGAGGAGAGAGAGAGAGGACTTGAAATTTTTGGCATGAAAGGGATGAGCTGGAAGACGTAGCGAGGGAGTCCAACTCGCCTCTAGTAGCCAGCGGAAAGGAGGGAATGGGAAGTAACGAGGGGAGTAACAAGCCTCTTGGAACCTTGAAAATTGGTTTTGGCTCTCTACAATAGCTAAGAGAGCCTGAGTAGAGAGGGTCTTGGAGTTGCTCTAACATCCAGAATATTGATGTTCTGTGCGATAGCACCGCAGTCGATGTCTTATCAAGGTTGGATTTCCCAACTTAATTTTATCAAAAGTGAGTATTCTTTACATGATAAAAGTTGAAACAAATTTTTTCACTTCCTATCAAACTCATCTAGTATAAAACTCGGCTGAGTTTTTCAAAAGATTTTAGCAACTCAGTTGTTAAAATCAACCATAATTTTAGCAAATGAGTTCATCAGGTACTAAAATCATGGTCAAATCATTGTCAAATCAACCATGTGCTAAAATAATGGTTGATTTTAGCAACTTGTTGCTAAAATCTTTTGAAAAACTAAAATGAGATTTTATCAATAGTAGATTTTATCACCACTCCATAAAACTGTACTAAAATGAGAAATGTGATTTTATCTTATTTTTGCATTTGGCAAACTCATATTTTAAGGAAATTGAAATTCGCACTCCCAATTTTGATACAGGGGCTCCAAACTACAGTAGTTTTTCAAAATTACCCTTTTGTAAATTCCATGATTTACTTCAGGCACTCCAAAAAACATTTACTCTTCTCCTTTACTTCAGACACTAAAAAAAAACAAATAGTTTTTTTTTTGTTAGAAAAAGCAAATAATTGCTCAACTCCTTTTACAGCACGTCACTGAATTGCCTACTTCCATATGTAATATTTCCTTGGTATATTCTTTATGTGATTGTCTCCATGTTCTGCACCAGGACAACCTGGATAAGTGGTCTTCAACCTACGATTGTAGAACCATCCTTTTGTCCATGGAAAGTCACTTGAGAGTTCTGTTACTTTTCCTCTCAAGAGTTTTGTAACTTTGGTGATGTGCTTTTTTTTGTCTCACGATGAGTTTTAAAATGTAGATTTGCGGCTGTTATGAAGATTTTGTAGCATTAACATTTTCAATTGTGTGTTGTTTATTTTGCAGAATTCTAGCAATGTTTATTTTTTTATTTTTTTATTTTGCGCAAAGGAGCGTGAAGCAATCTGACATATATTCATGTTTAATGTTTAGAACCTAATATTTATGTTGTGGATGTTTAATGTTTGGAACGTAATGTTAATGTTGATGTTTAGAACCTAATATTTATGTTTGTTTTGGTTCATTTTTTCGTTTGAAGTGCCTTAGTAAATGGGGAGATAATTTGGAGGTGGAGTGCTTCCAGTAATTTTTATATCTTAAAAATGATAGTTTTGTGACTTCATTAAATATTGGAGTGCCTGTATAAAAAAAGTGAGCCCCAAAACCAGTACTCTATTTTAAAAGAACAATTCAACTTCGTATAAGTTGCGTATTATATATATATATATATATATATATATATATCAGTGTTCTAAAAGTCGGGACTAGTCGGCGTCGTGGCCTCACCGAGTCTACTAGGGCCTAGTCGATTGAATTAGTCGCCGACCGACTTAGTCGGACTCAAGTCGGCGACTAATTGGACAAGTCGGCTAATCGGCCAAGTCGCGAAATCAGAATAAGTCAGAAAATAAAAAAAAAATCGTAGCAAGTCGGGGCAAATCGTAACAAGTCAGAAAAATTGGGGTAAAAATAAAAACAGAATTTGCTAAATTTTTGGGGCTGTAGTGTAATTTTTTGAATGTCTTTTTAACTTTTTTACCCTAAATCAGTAAAAGCCCTTTTGTTCTCTCACCTGTTGAAACTTGAAACACTTTTGCTGCTGCGCTGCTGCTAGAGGAAGCCAACGCCTCTCTCTCTCTCTCTCTCGGTTCTTGCAGTCTCGCTCCCTCTCTCTCTCTCGATCGACAGTCGACTGTTGTAGACTGTAGTGCATACAGTTTCTCCCTCTATAGTGTATACAGTTTCTCTCTCTCTTCGTTTACCAGAGTACCAAAGGTCCAAAACTGCTGTTGTATATTCGCTTGTTTACAGCTGTTAACAAAACATCAATATTTTAGATTTTTACTTTTAGTTTAGTGTTGATTACTTTTTAGCAATAATCAATATTTTAGATTTTTAGGCTTTTAGCAATAATCAATACAGTTTGTAGTTGACTGTTGTAGTGATGTTTACATTAAAAAAAACATTTTTTGCAACTTTACATTAAAAAACATTTTTCCCTCTGTATCAATGATGTATTTGACTGTTGTTTACATTAAAAAAACAGTTTCCACGTGCTGTACATTGTAGAATAAAATAACAGTTTATAGCTTTGCATTAAAACTTATTAAGGATGAAGGAAAATATATAATTAAAAAAAAAAAAACTAGCCGATTAGTCCCCTAGTCGCTAGTCGACGAGCCATCCGACTTGGGAGCGACTAGCGACTTTTGGAACACTAATATATATATCCAAAAAGATAAACAAAGTAAAAATAAATTATGCTCCCTCCGTCCCTTTTTAATTTTTTTTACCAAATTAAAGTGCTCATTTGGTACTTTAATTTGGTATTAAAAAAAAACAAAGTTCTACAGAAGCACATTTTTTAACTTCCACAAAATACATGTTTCCCAAAGGTATCACTTAAAAAGGGAAGGAGGGAGTAATGCGCTAAAATTTTTACTAAAGACGAAAAAACACGAAGACGAGGCAGTCAAAAAATTTGGAGATAAATTTTCTGAGTTAGGAAAAGAACAAAGTATCTGAAAACTTCAAAACATTTTGATTGAAATGGGGTGATTTTGGATCGAGCTCTTACGCCGGCCGATTGCATCGATTCATGCGCGAGCCCACTCCAAATTTGATTTTGAGATGGATGAAAGGTCCGAATTGACCGTGTGAAGCCCACAAGGGGTCCCCAATACTGACTGGTACGTGGTCGATACCTTCCTGTTGGTACCTCTGATTAATCGTTCCCGATAAAGTGTGTGGCTTACAACTCACTACACATTTTTTGCCACTTTGACTTCTCGACCAAATGATGGAAAATGCGAAATGTCAAGAAAAATACCCATAAAGTACTCAGAATTTGAAAATGGGTGGCTCAAATTACTCCCAAGTAAATCTGAGTAATTTATTTTCAAATTTGAAATTTTTTCTAAGTGGAGTAGTTTTTCTGTGCATGTAACACTTCTGCCAAATGATTCCACATCCCAGCAAAGAAGAGGGGACCACCAATTTGTTTTTAATACTATGACTACCAATGACTACGGCTTTACAACTCATTTGTACTGTTCATCGCCCACACGTGTTCACTATTTATAAGATTTTACCGGAGAACAGAATCAGAATATGGTTGCCGACAACGAAGAACCCCATAGCATTTGCACCGGCTCTAAGAAAAGCCGAGGGTGGTCACTCGAACATCCTGAAAAAAATAGGAGTAATTTTTTTAGAAATACATGTAAAAATTTATTTATTATTTATTTTTTGTCATTTTGAACACTCTAACCAAAATATTTGAACACTCTACCCAAAATGTTTGAACACATTACCCAAAAATTTTGAACATCCAATCCTAATGACGGAATTCACCATGCACTATTTGATACTCCATTAGAGAATAGTATAAATTGGATATTTGAGAATCTGGGTGTTTTTTTTTCTCAACACATTTAGCTCAAAGAGATAAGAACACTTTTAACTATCTCTCTTTAATCTATTTATACTTATTCCAAGTGATTACTCATTACATTATAAAATATAGATCAATAATTTAATATATGCCCGCTATCTTTTTTTTGAAACACTTTAATATATATGCACATAGGGTATATAGACACAATAGATTTGGATTATTACATAGGCTATTTATAGGTTTGATTCTTTTTTAATTTTTGTTTGGTAGTTGGAATAATAATATCCAATGCAGGACTCATAAATTGAATGGTTTGGATTAACCGTTGTAAGCCTACAAAAAGATTCACGAATGCCTAAAATTGGATGGGACTGGATGGATCAGGATTAGAGAGTAATCTTTCCTTGTCGAATGACACCATTTTCTCATACCTTTCCTTATGTGTGTGAAATACGGTTTAAAAAGATCAATCCCTAGTCTATTCTCTCTTTGTCGGTAAATGCAAGTGGAAGAGGGTGGGATGGAAACAGCTAAACGGGTCATGGCCCAACTCAAGTCTTTGTCTTTTCACAACAAAATTGATCAATTTAGATTCCTTCCCCTTTATACATGAGTGCGCGCAGGATAGTTCGGACCACCCAGTTATATAAAAAATGATTTCTAGAGGACCGTAGTAGAATTTCTGAACACCCTCAAGAGAATTCGTGGAGCTGCCACTAGTGCAAAAGACTCGTGGATAAAAAAAAAAATAGTACAAAGGACACTTTCCGGGGTAACATCTTGAGCAATCAACCTTAACTTCCAAAGAAAAAAAGGTCAGGACCACAATACAGAACCCAAAAGCCAAGTCTATGGTCTCTGTCTTCAAGTTAAAACTTCTCCTCCTCCATCCACGTCATGTTTAGTATCTACAAGTACTTGAATGGTATAGATGTATGTAAAACAAACTTCCTACTGTAAATTCAAATCTAGCACTAATACAAGTTGAAAAATTCTGTTCTTCCCAACTGTTGTGTAGTATGAGTTTGTGGCAACAAGGTTTTGATTTAACCAAAAAAAAAAAAAAAAAGGTTGGACGCACGAACATCATTTTTGCCATCCTTTTTAATTTTCTTGCACGAAGGTGTTAAATGTGTTGTGCTCTCACAGCTATCGTGTCTGACCACACAGTTTTTGCAATAATAATATCCAATGCAGAACTCATAAATTCAATGGTTTGGATTAACTGTTGTAAGCCTCCAAAAGATCCACGAAGGCCCAAAATTGGATGGGACTGGATGGATCAGGACTAGAGAGTAGCCTTTCCCTGTCGAATGACACCATTTTCTCATACCGTTCCTTATGTGTGTGAAATACGGTTTAGAAAGATCAATCCCTAGTCTATTCTCTCTCTGTCATTAAATGCAAGTGGAAGAGGGTGGGATGGAAATAGCCAAACAGGTCATGGCCCAACTCAAGTCTTTGTCTTTTCACAACAAAATTGCTCAATTTAGATTCCTTCTCCTTTACACATGAGTGCGCGCAGGATAGTCCAGACCACCTAGTTATATAAAAAATAATTTCTAGAGGACCGTAGTAAAATTTCTGAACACCCTCAAAAGAATTCCTGGAGCTGCCGCAGATGAGTGCAAATAATAATTGTAACTCATAGCTTGATAATTTACAGCTTTGTTCTTTCGGTGTGAGACCCCACACCAAGGTTGTTAATCTCGTACCGTACCGGCCGGTACGTACCAGATTTGTGAGAAACCGGTAACCTCGACCTCCAATACCATCCCAGCTCAGATACCGGCAATTACCGGCCATTACCGGCGATTCCGGACAATCTCGGACGAGATGGCGGAAAGCTTCATTTCGTCCGAAATTTTGCATGCAGGGCTCGAAGAAGAAGTGAGGGCGATCGGCCGGCAGAATCGACATCGTCGAGGTCTCTGCCGTTGCCGGCAACAGGGGAGATGATGTGTTTCAAGGCGGAGTTATCGGCTTCCTTAGCGGTGGTTCAAATCTGAATGTATAAGGGAAAAAAGAGAGAGAGGGGGAGGGACGGAGTGAAAAAAGAAGCCATACCTCTGTGAGAGAGAGAGAGAGAGAGAGAGAGAGAGAGAGAGTACCCATGGCGGCAAATCGGCAGAGGCTGCGGACAAAAAATTTAAGATCCGAACATAACTTTATCCCATCTTTACTGTAATATGCTGAAAACCTAATGGTATATTATACATTAGCCCATCTTTATTTTACATTTACCCATGTAGTATTGTTCTCTTGCATTTTAAGTTCCCCAGTTAGTGTGTTACAAGTGAGATTTAAAAATAGATTGGATATTTGAGTGTGTAATACTATTATTAACACAAAGTAAAAAAAAAAGTATTGGGGTATGAGAAAAATTTCGATTTATATATATCTACATATAAACGATTTAAGGGGGTTATTTTATTTTATGATAAATGAAATTATATGAGAATTTTCATATAATTGTTTTGATATATACACACACACACACACACACACACATATATATACAGATAGTACCGCTAAATCCGATTTTATTAATTATTATTTAATCATTATCTCTATTTTCAAATATTATTCCCATTTTTTTCTTTATCTCTCTGCAATCATTAACCCTTATTTTTAATTATTATCTCTATTTTTCCCTCTAATCATTACAAAAACCAAATATCCAAACCAAACACAACCTTCTTTCACTGATCTCGAGTTTACTGACTTTCCTAAGAACCCTCAATTGGTTAGGAAAGGAAAATCAAAAAATAATCCAAAAATTACTCCGAGAGTTAAATCAGTGATTACATCTCCTTTTCTTTCTTTTTTTGGGTAACTAAAAAAGGAAATAAAAAAAATTCAAATACAGTTAATAAAGGAACAATGACAAAGAAAGGCATATTCCTTTCTTTTTTTTGAACAGAAAGGCATATTCCTTTCGGGGGCCACACTTCAGCCTCCACTTGCCAACTACCAAATGGTCCAAAACTCCATTTGGTGAAGAAATATCAGCATTCCGGCATACCAGACTTTGGTTTCTCTGCACAACAGAACTTCCTTTTCCAGAGCAAAAAAATGCCTGTTGCGGAAATATTTCTTGCTGCTTTCATTCAGGTGCTATTTGAGAAGTTAGCATCTGTCGATCTGTTGAACTTTGCACGCAAGGAACGGATTGATACTTTACTGGTGAGATGGAGGATGATGTTGGAACACGTTGGGGCGGTGCTTGCAGAAGCTGAGGAGAAACAAATCACTTATCCGGGTGTTTATTTGTGGCTGGAGGATCTGGAGGACTTGGCTTATGATATGGATGACGTACTGGATGAGTTAGCAACTGAAGCTTTGGGACGGAGGGTGATGGAAGAGGCCCGACCTAGCACCGGCAAGGTACGTGCACTCATGCCTAATTGTTGCACAAGTTTCAATCCAAGCACTATAGTGTCTGATTTTAGAATGAGGTCCAAGATAGATGAGATCACTGCGAGGTTGCAAGGCCTTTTTGATCGAAGAATGGGGCTTGGCTTACAAAACATTGCTGCAGGGGGGTCTGGTAAAGCTTCACGAAGACCACCCACCACATCTTTAATACACGAACCTTGTTTATATGGCAGGGATAATGACAAAAGTGCAATAATAGAGTTGCTCTTAAGTGATCAACCGAGCAGTAACAAAGTTGGTGTAGTCCCGATCGTGGGTATGGGTGGGGTCGGCAAGACCACCCTTGCTAAGATGGTCTACAATGACGAGATGATAAACAAGCATTTTGAGATGAAAGCATGGGTCTGTGTATCTGAAGAGTTTGACATTTTAGGAGTCACAAAATCAATTCTTGAGTCTATCACTCACACGACCTGCAATTTTCAAGCCTTAGATAAAGTTCAAATTGAGCTAAAAAAGGCTTTGGGAGGGAAAAAGTTCTTGATTGTTCTGGATGATGTATGGAACAAAAACCGCAGTGAGTGGAGCCATTTAAAAATCCCTTTCAATGATGGAGCCCTTGGAAGTAAAGTCATTGTAACAACAGGGATTAGGGATGTTGCATTTATAATGGCTGGAACACGTAAATACCATTTCCTAAAGGAACTATCCGAGGATGATTGTTGGCTATTGTTTGCGCAACAAGCATTTGAGAATAGAAGTATGGATGAAAATCCAAATTTGGTTTCAATTGGTAGGAAAATTGTGAAAAAATGTGGTGGTTTGCCTTTGGCTGCTAGGACATTCGGTGGCCTTTTGCGGTCGAAATTGAGAGAAGATGAATGGGAAAACGTATTGAACAGTAAAATATGGGAGTTATCATACATAATAAGTGATATTTTTCCAACTTTGAGTTTAAGTTACTATTACCTCCCGTCGCATTTGAAGAAGTGTTTTGCATATTGTTCTATATTGCCAAAGGGTTACGAATTTGAGGAGAAGGAACTAGTTTTCTTGTGGATGGCAGAAGGCTTAATTCCGAAGCACACAGGGCAAAAACAAATCGAGGATCTCGGTTGTGAGTACTTCAAAGAATTGTTGTCGTGGTCACTTTTTCAACCATCAAGTAGTGGAGAACTATTTGTTATGCATGACCTCATCAATGATTTGGCTCAGTTTGTTGCAAGAAAAATCTGTTTTAGGCTGGAGGATAAGTTGAAAGAGAGTGAGGGGGGTAAAAGTATCAGTAAGGCTCGACATTCATCTTACACACGTGGCCCTCATGATGGCGTAAAAAAGTTGGAGGCCTTTCATAAGGCAAAAAATTTGCGGACTTTTTTACCATGTGGATCTAGATATGAAGGACATTCCTACTTGACTAGCAATGTTCCCCTTGATCTGTTGCCGGGTCTTAGACGTTTACGCGTGCTTAGTTTGCGAAGATATCAAATATTTGAAATTTCAAGTTCAATTGGGGATTTGAAACATTTGAGGTACCTTGACCTTTCGTGTGCCCTGATTTTAACCTTACCGGAATCAATAGGCACTCTCTACAACCTACAAACCCTAATTTTGAGAGAGTGTAAAAATCTCACCAAGTTGCCTACAAACACAAGCAACCTGATCAATTTGCGTCATCTTGACGTTACAGGTGCTGATTCCTTGCAAGAAATGCCACCAAGAATAGGAAAATTGACAAGTCTCCAAACATTATCAAACTATATTATTGGCAATGACAATGGGTCGGCGATGAAGGAGCTGGGCAACTTGATTCATCTCAGAGGGACGCTTTGCATATCGGGGTTGGAGAATGTGGCGGATGATCTAGACGCCTTAAGACCCAACTTGATGGATAAAGAAGGCTTAGATGTGCTTTTGATGAAATGGAGTAACATCTCACATAATTCTCACAATACAAGTGTTGAATCAATCGTGCTTGACATGCTAAGACCTCACAAAAACTTAAAAGAGCTTTCTATTGATGGTTACGGTGGCCTCACATTCCCAAGTTGGGTTGGAAATTCTTCCTTCTCCAATATGGTCTGCTTGAAGTTCCAAAATTGTGAAAAATGCACTTCCTTGCCACCTTTGGGGCAATTACCCTCGCTTGCAAAACTTTATATTCAAGGGATGAAGGCAGTAGATAATGTTGGACTTGAGTTCTATGGGTTGGGTTGCTCAAATCCTTTTCCAGCTCTAGAGATTTTAAGCTTTGAAGACATGCCCGAATGGATAGAATGGACTCCTTTTGGAGTCGAGGAGGGAGGTCAACCATTTGCTCGCCTGTCAGAGCTCTCCATTAAAAGATGTCCCAAGCTTTTGCATGAGTTGCCAAGAAATATTCCATGGTTAAAAAAGTTGGATATTGAGAGGTGCCCAGTATTGGTTGTTGCATGGGGTCCAAGGCCTACAGAATTGAATGAAATGAGGAATACGCTTCACTTTGATTTACTTGTCTCATTACGTCTAAATGATATTTCGATTCCGGACTCCTATAGTCCAGAAGTCGGGGATGAAGCAGTGTGGGAAAACTCAAGGCATAGCCTCTTGAGCTCGCTGACGTTGCTGAAATTAAAGAATATTCGGGGTGACACATGCCTGCCCAGTTGGTTATTTCATGGGCTGACGGGACTCCAAGAATTAAATCTCAGTGATTGTGAAGATCTCACAACATTGTGGGAGAATGAGGCGAGTCTACAACACCGTCTCCCTGCCCTCCGAAGTCTCACTATTGAGTGCTGTAATGTTCTGCAGTCCCTACCTGATTTGACGTTGCTGAATAATCTCGAGAAGCTGGAGGTTTATTTCTGTTTATCCCTCACACACTTAAGCTCCAGAAGTGGCCTACCGCCCGCTCTCAACTTACTAAGTGTTGTTCACTGTCCAAAGCTAATATCGCTAATAGCAGAGGAAGATATGAAGATCAATTGTCCATCTCTTGAACATATTCACATCATTTCTTGTGAGCGCCTCAAAACCCTACCAGATGTTACGCAAAATATTGGTCTTAGAAATCTCAGGCAATTGGAGATACATTATTGTGATACTCTGGAGTCCCTTCCGGAAGGATGGTTCCCCGCAACCAATCTAAGGAGACTTGATATCCGTGGATGCGAGAAACTCGATCCCCTTCCAAACCTCGCATACAAAAATAACAACCTCGCTTCTCTTGAACAGCTGGTACTGGATAGTTCTCCGGCGGCTACAGGACTTGTTTCCCGCATTCTGGATGAAGGGAGTTCCTCCTACTTCACCAGCCTCACTTCACTTGGCATCACCAATGTCGACATCAATAAGTTGTGTGGTTTCTGCAGATTCTGCACTCTCAGAGAACTCACCCTTAGTAATTTTGATTGGGTGTCCTTTCCAGAAGATGGGATGCTGTCGTTGCCCTCCTCTCTGATCTTTTTGCACATCTGGAATTTTCCAATTCTGGAGAAGCTATCGTGCAAGAACTTTGGAAACCTCGCCTCTCTTGAATACCTTGACATCAGTCATTGCTCCAAGCTCACGTCTATTTCAGAGCTAGGACTTCTTCGCTCACTTTCGAGTTTGTCGATCTTTGCCTGCCCCAACCTCGCATCGTTTCCGGAGCAAGGGATGCCTCCCTCACTTTTGTCTTTGTCGATCAGGGTGTGTCCGAAACTGGAACAACGATTTGAAAAGGGGAAAGGTCAGTATTGGCGCTTCATTGCTCACATGCCTCAAGTCTTGATTGACGACAGATCCGTCTTTGACCCAAGAAGCTAACAGCCCAGGTGCGTTAACACCCCTCTTTCGCATGTTTGTTCAGCTGCTTTTGCTACATAATTGACCCACTACTCATGTACCGCATCATATGTATATGTTTCACACTCTGTTTTCGGGCAAATACGATCACTTTTTTGGTCCTTAAAATCCTCCTTTGGATTGTGGAGTAAGTGTTTCAAAAAAATGTATATGTGCAACGATTTTGAAAGGTGAAAGGGTTACTGCTGTGCAGCCCCCTGCACAGCAGCGTGCTGTGCACCCATGGCGCAGCGGCGCAGGAATTTTTCCGATGATCGGAAACGTTCACCGCGTAGATCTCGTCAAGTACTACAAGTGTACCTAAAAATCAACTCGATCGGATATCGTTAAGTGTCTCATCGGAACACAAATACATTGAAAAAAATGGAACACAAATGAACACAAACACCGGAACAAAACCGCTGAACCTATGTTTTTTCAAGTTATTTGTGTTCCGATGAGGCACTTAATCATATCCAATTGAGTTGATTTTTGGTACACTTGTAGTATTTGACGAGCTCTACGCGGTGAACATCTCTGATCGTCGAAAAAATTTCCACGCGGCCTCGCCGTGGGGTGCACAGCACGCTGCTGTGCAGGGGGCTGCACAGCAGCAACCCCAAGTCCGTTAAAAAAAAGTCCGAAAACTTGTCGAGAAAATCAAGAAGAATGTGTTTGTACTTATCTACTGGGAAAAAATTAGTTCTAAAAGTGCATGTAGACACCTATTTCTGATAGATATCAATTATACAAACAATAAACCAAACTTCCCTCATAACCATCTTGAATCACAAGTTCAGTGTTGGTAGATTTGTTTATAGCATATTGAAAAGCATGATTTAATACATATGCTGTGAAATTTGAAGCTTTTTTTAATGTCTATCCAAGTAAAATTTCTGGTGCTGCCATTGATCTAGAATAAAACTTACTGTGCATGATCAAGCTGTTATGACTGATAAAGTTGTTCCAGTTAAGGGTTAATTTATTTATTTATTTCATCACCCGATTTCGTTCTAGGTTTGCACTACTGCATTTGTTTATAGCCTGTTGGTGTTATGCTTCTATTTAGGACGACTTTCTCGAGTTATACTTTGCAACAAGAGGAAGAGAGAAGGAATTCAATGCTTCCAAACTTGTAATGTTTTCATTTTGTTTCTGCCCAAATGTACAATCTAGTATCTAGTGACTTGTCATTGGCAATTCCTCAATGTTTGTGTCTTTTTATATCCCGCGATTCAAGACATGCACTAGTAAGTTGTTGTTTTCATGGCTGCTTTTCCCGTTTTAATCGTCTAATACCGTGGTTTTGTAGATGGATTCACCTCAAAGAGTCGGCCTTGTACTCATGACAGCACCAGAATGGACAAGACTGCTCTTTCCACTGCTGTCTTCAGCATCATATCCTTCTTGCAGTCGTGGAACTCCTTCTTGCTGCAAATGGTCTTTTCGTTTTGTACATTGCCAACAACCTCTTCATTATGTACTACGGTGATGATTGGAAACACAAAGTGTCAATCACAGCCTTTGTTATACAGACTTTTCAGATTCTATAGCTAGATCCGAAAAGAGAATTTGAACTTCCACTGTATATGAAGTTTTGAATCCGATATCCCCGAGGAAGATCCCTGGAACGAGCGGTATGATGCAATATGCTTTAGGGCCTGTTTCATTAGTAAGAGAATAGTAGAAAGGGATGAAAAGAGAAAAAATATGGACTTTTCATACATTCTCTTAGCAAGAGAATGATACAAAAGTGCCCAAATGAAAAAATATTGACAAAAATCACTTGTGCTTGTAAATGTGTTTAACTGGTTCTCTTATCTAGGAAAAAACAAGAACATTTGAATTTACTCGTGCAAATCGGTATCTGCATTTAAGTTTCAGATTTTTCCTCTTTTTTCCATCTACTTCCCGGGAGCGAGTTTTAATGCAAGTTTCTCAAAATCAAGTTATGTAAGGTCAGTTTCAGAAATGACTAAGTTTTCTCAAGACTTTCATGGTATCCAAACTTAAAAAGGTCTCCTACAAATGTGTCATGCTAGTGAAATGCATCCCAAAAATTTCTCTTATTTTTCCTTTCTGTCAATTCGCTTTCTACCATTTTCACTCTCCATTATCTTTTTCTTCATAATCAAACCGACCCTTAGAGACTTATGTCACTTCAAGTTAGTCTTTTGTGAAGGCTGATGGTTTCTCAATTTCTTTCTTTTTCTTCCAGGTGACAGCTGACAGTGTTGGTGATATTGCTGATATGGGATATGACCTATTCTGCTCTTATGCAAAATCAATGTGTGCTGCCCTTTGTTTTTAGCTCCATGTCTTCATTGGAGAGCAATCATAACTGCAATGCTTATCCTTAGCTCATCAGTTGACAGTTGTATAGGTATCATTGTTTGTTTGCCCATCATTGTGATTTGTAAGATAACTGCAATGCTTTATCTTTGTTTTTTTCCCCCCCTTTAATCAACACAATCAAATCAATAAATATCCAATCAACTTACCACTAAATGAAAATTATCACTGGGAAAAAATATATGGGTGTTACACTGTACCTTATCACAAGAGAGAGAGAGAGAGAGAGAGAGTTTCGCTTCATTGCCAGTAGGAGATGATCTAGATAATCAGAATTTTCCTCCATATTTCTTTACTCCAACCAACTTCACCCTGTAAAGCAAAGTAGGTATGGCAGGCCTTTCAGATTGGCGCTCGAGTACTGGTAGTTGTTGAGAGATCAAGGTGAGAGTTATGGACTTGCATACTGGAATTACTGTGACTACCATGGACGTAAACCAAGTCCTGTGGTTGACTGCGAAGGGCCCTGCTTTATCTGCTGGTATGACATCTCTTCTCCGGTGCTTAAGTGTACCGATAGTCCTTGTGGCAATCCAGAGATAGGCATCCATGATCCATGCTCTAGATTGCCATCAGAGATGCAATATCACGATTTTCACTCACAACACACATTCACACTTTGCACTAAAACCCCATGTAATTCAGGGTATTTCGTGTGTGATGTCTGTGGGAGGACATCTTGGGGCTTTAACTTCCATTGTGAGATGCGTGGCTTTGTCTGGGACCCTCATTGTGCTACTTCACTGAAGCTACTCGAGAGGCTCTCAAATAAATTTAGAGAACATCCACACCCACCTTGATGCTTTGTATGTGTGCAATGTCATTGTTTGTTGCACAAATCATGTGCTGACAGGCTTTCATGTATAGAACACCCTTCTCACTCGCAACACTACCTATCCGACCTACCACTGATACAAGTCAAAATTCGTGCAACTCTTGTGGGAGCAGGATAGAGGCATCTTTCTTCCATTGTTCTGAGTGTAACTTTAGCTTGGACCTATTTTGCTTTTTGCTTTCTGCTTTTGCTTATGGAACTCAAACTCTTCCATTAAACCACCCTCATCTGCTGATCAACTGTGAGAAAATCGAATTTATAAATAAAATCATGGTTAGCTGTAACCTTTTCAAGCAATCTTCCAAATGTCCTGTCTATGTTTGTCTCCGCTGCCGCTGCTTCCTGGACAAAATTATGTCCTGAATGCCTCAGCAGATTGACCACTCTTTTCACCAAGACCACCCACTAACCCTGCTTGTTAAACACGATCCTGGTTCTAGCAGGTGCAAAGCTTGTGGGAAGGGACTACAAGGCTTTATTCTCTACTGCCTTGAGTGTGAATTTGCCTGGACTTGATATGCGCCGCCTTGGTGCCTCCACAAATTAATCAACACCAGCAGTTAGGTAAGCCCCATCCTTTGATTTTCTGCAAGAAGAAAGAAAATTTGGATTTTACCTGCTTTGCGTGCCAGCTTCTCATCAAGGATTCAGTCTGTCTGTTTAGAATGCCATATATTGCTGCACAGATCATGTGCTAACGGCACTCAGATCATTGTCAGAATCACACTCTAACCATCCTCGAATATTTAGCTCATGAGTTGGAGAGCCCTTTTGGAAGTAATCAAATAGTCTACATGTCAGAAATGCACCCCCAATACAATGCCGGAATTTCCCAACAGGCAATTGTTTCTAAACCAAAACATAATGAATGTTCAAGAGTAACTACAGGCTTCATCTACTTCGATATTAGGTGCACTATGGAGAAGTCTAAACCTCATGGGCACCCTCTCGTCATCGATCCTTACATACCCCGTTCTTTCGATGTGAGAAGTGCAATTCAACATCCATGTCAGTTGCGTTTCAATACTGCAGCAAATTGTCAAAGTCTATTGTCACTGACATACTCTCTCTCTCAGATATTCTCCTATCAAAAACTATCCAGACAGACGAAAATGCAGAGTTCTACTGTGATGTCTACAAGGAACAAAGAGACCTTTTTTACCCTACTTGCTACTGCGTAGATTGCCACTTTGTCTTCCATGTTCACTGTGCCTTCTCCAAGGTATACAAAGTTTTAGTTTTACTTCTTTACAGACATGGAAAAAAAGAGGCAAGGAAACAAAAAATTCAAGAAAAGCAAATGATAGCTACGTAGAATTACCGTTTTTGTAGGTTTCTGTTGCTCTTTCTCATAATATCTGATGTTATACCTCAAATGGGATAATTTTTCTCTTGTTCCTTAGGAAATGCACGTACTAGTGGAAGAGTGGTCTTTGCCTTTCAAACTTGAGGAGATCAAACTAGGCATGTCATATTGTCATCTAACATAGGCAATAAGAATGCTGATAAGCAAAAGGGACCAGCATCGGAACGTCTTGCAAGTGTAGATGAAGCAACAGGCGTTTCAGTGGAGGAATGCAAAGCGGAAGGAGTGAGAGTTACTGAAAATAGTTTTTCGGTCTTTGAACAAAATGAAGAGATTGCCGTACTTTGCAAAGAGATACTGCACCAAGAAACAAAACTACCATGCATAGAAGGAAAGAGGAACTGGGGAGAGGACGTGCATTGTCTCTGCATTTTCGACTTACTGGAACAAAATGAGACAGTTCAATAAGGGGCAAAATGTCTGACTAGTTACATTCCTCTTCTAGAGGATCCGATCCAGATCCAGCATATGTCCAAGACGGGGTCTCTGCCCGAGGGGAATAGAAATAGCTAATTACCGGGTTGGGAAATGAGATGATTAAGCTTTAGTTCATTGTGTGGTTGTATTTTGTTTGATTTGCCTACAAATAGAGTGCTTGTGAGATGAGTGAAGTGTGTGAATTCATGGTACAGGTGTGAGAGAGAGATTTTCCTTCCACTTTCCTGTCTTCCTGAGTGTAACTTTAGCCTGGAGACCTATATTGCTCTTTGCTTATACCAGTCAAAGTTATAGAGAAGGTATGGAACTCCAGATTCTGCCGTTAAAACCATCCTCTGTTGCAGATGCGGAGCTAGGATTTACTCGCAGTGGGGTCAATTATATGCAATTTACTTTTCTGTTCTTGATAACCGGAAAAAATATACTCCCTCCGTCCCTTTTTAAGTGCGTACCTTGGGAATACGTGCAATTTCAAACTCTTAAAAAACATATTTACCTATATAATTTTTTAATTTTCTTTATACCAAATTAAAGTGCTCAATGAGCACTTTAATTTGGTGCAAAAAAAATTTAAAAATATTTTACGAAAGAACATTTTTTAATGTCCACAAAAATACACGTTTCCCAAAGTACTCACTTAAAAAGGGACGGTGGGAGTAGTGAACTACTAATAAAAAAGAGTTAGGTAGGTTATACTATGCATATATAACATCTAATTTAATTAACGAGTGACCCAATTTTTTTTGATATTTAGGAATCTATCGAACCTACTTAATTGAGTTGGACCCTTAGACCGGTGGTATGAAGTTCCTTCAGTCTACAATGGCAAGAAACAAAGGTCCATGAACTTATTCTTGCCTGTTTTTATTTGCTTCAAATAAGGGATTCAGTATGTCTGTTTAGAATGCTATGTTTTGCTGCACTGATTGTGTGCTAACTAGCATCGAAGGTACACAGGCCGCCTCATCACAATTCACAAGCACTCTGATCATTGGCAGAATCACACTCTAGCGAAAAAAAATCTTGGTGCCGGGTGGGTTGTGTACCACATGGTGCCCATTGACCCATTTGAGCCATCCATTTGTGTTTTGGATAGCTCAGAACATTTACTTCGTGAGTTGTGTTGAGTTTTGGCTCATATTAGTCATTGTCAAAGATATGGTGCAAGTTGGAAGATATCAATCTTTGATTGGATATTGAAATCTTGGACTTTGAAGCTTTGGAGTTATCAGAAAGAGTTACATGTTTTTTGGTACTCCATGGTTGGTCAAAGAAGATTGGGAAGCATTTATTGCTTTGCTTGTGTGTTATCTATAAAATGACTATGTAGATGGGTTTGATCAGAACAAGTGAAAAGAGCGAAGAGATGGGATACACTGTGAGGGTAAAGAAAAATACTAGTGAGCGGGTAACACATGAGATTTGGGGCTCATGGACACCGGGTGAGCGGGGAAGTGTGTATAACTTCAGGGTTCGGGTATTGGTGTCGGGTTGAGTATTTTTTGTGTCTCACAATTATTGTAATATCTCTAGTGCTCATATAATGGAGTGTCTCTCTCTCCCCTGGACTGGGCCGATTTTGGGCCGAACCACGTAAATCTCTCGTGTCACTCTTGTTTTTCCTTTGTGTTAATACTTAGTTTAGTATTGGATCTCAGTATGTGTGTTGTGGGTATCACCGAATTTCCGCTAAAATCCCAACAAGTTGGAAAGCTCTTTTTATTACTCTATATGCCGGAAATGAACCCCTTAAACAATGGTGATATCACCCAATAGGAAATTGGTTCTAAACAAAAACATAAGGTACATAAAACTTGTGATGTTTTAATTTAATTTTCATGAAATTAATTTATAAAATTGAGTGTGTATGACTAATAATGTTCTCTATACACACGGTGTAAAAATTATTATTTTGATTATTCCAAACAAAAATTGAGTCGGTGATGTGGAAGAAAAATTGTACACGTATCATTAGACCAAGGGAAATTAGATCGAACTAAGCTCTAGCCATTGTTGTTCAAGTTGAACACCAAACTCTCATCATAAGGACGAACGCCAGGGATGGAGCAAGAATTTTACTTTTGTGTGGTGAACATGTATACTTGAAAAAAAGAAAAGAAAAGATGAACTCTGATATGAACATTATATCGACATTAGATAAAAATCAAACAGCATACCGTCAACTATTAATAATGTTTGTCATCGTCGTTTGACATGCTACTTTCTTTTATTCGGACTCTTCTCTTTTGTGTTGATCTAACACTTTAATACAAACAGAGCGTGCAAAAAAGAGGAAGTTTGAAGTTTAGTTTTTATTAATTTAGACCTCATGTTTTGTAAAAGTTCACTGGGCCTATTAAATTTGTCTTTGGATTATTTTTGTGTCTCTTTTTTTTTTTTGGGTAATTATTTGGGGGCCTCTTTATCAATACAAAAACAAGAGAGGACTAAAAACTTTGTATATGAAAAAACAATTTTGAAGTATTTCTTATGGAGATTAATTATAAACCTTTATAGTCTCCCAAAATCATGGAATGTTAAACACACTCATGGAGATAGTGGGTTACTGAAGAGTTTCTTAACCACCACAAATCTCATAAGGGAACTAGGCAACTATCATTAGTCATGCATTCATGTGACAAATTGTTCACTAAACGGAGTATTTCTTAAAAGATGCTCTCAAACCCAAACGTCCTTAATTTGTGTGGCTGTAAGTCTATTTTTCTTAGCTAACATGTGAGAGTACTCCACATTTTATTTCCTCTCTTAGGGGTGTCCACGGATCGGTTCCGGCAGGATTGGTTCGGTTCTCGATCGATCCGCTCGTGACGGATTGTCATTTTTAAGATCCGCAACCGTTCGTGGGTGACATATGGATGGGTCGGTTCGGTTACGGGTTGAACGGATTTGGCGGATCAAAGAAAGATTATTAGGCGGATTGGGCGGATCGTATCCGTATCTATCCGTAACGTACCTCAGGTGAGTAAACAGACGGATCAGTTTAGGCGGATTGAACGGATTATGTGATCCGCTAGACAGCCCTACTCTCTCCAATGAAAGAGATTTGAAGGAGAAGGGCCCTCCTGCATTATGCTTTTCTCATTGCTTTCTTCTTTCTATGCAGACACCCCACGAGCACCATTCTGATGGACCTGGGTACGTATTCTCCCAAAAAGCACCTAAACTAAATGAACTCAACACAACTTCCTTTGGCTTGGGGCCCATACTCAGCCTCCACTTGCCAACTAGCAGAACTCCATTGGATGAAGCCTAGATCACCTGCGAGAATGTAAAGAGAAGGGATGGAATTCCAGACGTTATCTGTCAAGACTGCAAGAAATGTTGACGCAGAACAAGTACCGGCCCAATTCTATGATCAATTGGACCGGTCAAAATCTAGGAGACCCAAACAACTTCTGATTGAAAATTGTCACTTTCGGCAAATTATCGACGAGCTTGGAATAGGCCCAAACTTGGTGGGCTGAAGCAGAATCGCGCTGCGGTCAATACACATGGCCAGATTCATTCGTTTAGGCTTTCAATTTAGTAATTTTGCTATTTTAGGTAATAAATAGATTACGAATTACTGTAATTCCGTTTTCGTTGTTTCCAATTGGAATTTTTTTTCTTTCGAGTTTCAATTTTGGAAGTTTCCCCAATTTTCGGGATATTTTATTTTTTAGTAAGTTTTGCTAGGGTTTACTAGTTTTTCCTAAAAAAATTAAGGGCATGTAACCTCTATTATTCAGTACCTTTTATTCAATAACAATTTCTGGGTTAAATCTTTCTTCTTGTGGATTCAAGAACTCTCGAGAATTTGAGGCTTATCATTGTTTGAAATAGTATGCTAACTATTCTCTCATGGATTCCGCTACGTCAAATATTGCGAAGGTCCTATTTATGTTTGTCTCTACTGCCACTGCGTCCTGGACAAATCATGTGCTGAAGCCTGAATGGCCCCAACAGATTGACCACCCAAACCACTTGCTAACCCTGCTTGTTAAACACTATCAGGGACGGAGCCAGGATTTTACCATTGTTCAAAAATATGTACTTAAAAAATAAAAAGACAAACTGCATTATGAATATGCATTCATTCTATGAAAAATTATAATAACATAAATACTTTTATCAACAATGGTTGTCACATGTACGTAAAGTACCAAAAAAGAGTATTTTGGTTTAATCTAGTGGTGATGAGTCTAGCTATATACTTCGGGGATAAAAAATTATTTTCTATATAATAATTGCATCTTTTGCAAACCTTGTGGTGGCGGCCGCCACCACTTGTCTCTCCCTGACTCCATCCATGAACACGATCCTAGTTGTAGTCGGTGCAAAGCTTGTGGGAAGGGGGGTGCACGACCTTTTTTACTGTGAGGAGCTTAGGGAGATATTTGACCCTACTTACTACTGTGTAGGATGCCACTTTGTTGCTCATGTTCACTATGCGTTCTCTGAGGTATGAAGATTCAGATTTACTTGTACGGATTCAGGAAAAAATAAATACTAATAAGAGAGAGAATGAACAAAATCAAAAGTAGAATTAGTGTTTTTGCTGATTTGATAATTTTCTTTTAGCATTCCTCGTTCTATTGATTGTTACACAACTTGCATTTGACAAGTGCTGTGGATTGCTCATTAGGAAATGCGCGTACTAGTGGAAGAGTGGTCATTAAATTTCAAACTTGACGAGATCAAACTAGATACGTCGTCTAGCCTGTGTGAAGAGAATGCCGGTGAGCAGAACAAGATTACGGCAAAAGAAGTTCTTTTGGCAGCAGGAAGCAAAGTGAAAGGGCCAACAGTTGCTGGAAGTCATTCTTCGCTCCTTGAGCTTGATGAAGAGATTGTTTTAGTTGGTGAAAAGATCAAATGTCTCGATGCAGAAATAAGTGCAATGGCTCAAAGAAAAGGGAAGGTCGAGGAAAGATTGGAAGAACTCAAGAAAAGGCGGGCTTCATTGGAATTTTCGGCTTTATTTGTGCAGTGTGTATGTCATGGTCATTTGATCCTATTTAGACTTGTGGTAAGGCTAGTAATCACCCAGTTGTCTGTGAGATTTATGTTTTTGTGGTAAGACTTGTGTGAATTGTGACACCCCAAAACGGGAAATGACCGACTGTGAACTACAAGGCTAACACGTGGACACGAAGCCTAAAATAAAATAAGCTACAGACCACTAAACGATCATTTTTTTTATTATTTATTAACAAAATCAAATCAAATATGTCCCAACATAAGCATGGGGAACACCATCCCATAAACCGATCAATAAAAATTATTAACCAATGATAACAAAAATGCGATGCATCAAAAGGCTTAATAAGCGCGGAAGCGAATAAATAAAATAATAAAAACTTGAATGCAACATCTTATGGAGGTCAACACAATAATCCCCAAGTTGCTACCGGAGCCCTTATCTACTGACTCGATTTCCCTGAAAATGATGGCGGATTAAATCCGTCAGCTGACAAGCTTAGTGAATGACAAATCATGTATAATAAATAAAGTTCTAAAGCAGGGATACAAATATTTTAGCATGTAAATATAATTTGGCGTGCGAGGTGTACAACAAATCAATAAATTATATCAATAAATCATTTTTACCAATAACAAGTCTTTTTGGTGATCACAATACGATATCCAACCAATACCAATTAGTACCAAGTGCCAGTGAACAAATCTCTTAAAAATTGGATCCAATATCGAAACTTAGAGTCACCACGAGTAGGCAGCCCATAGAACTTTTCCCTAAGAACGATCCGGCGAAAGTCAGCCGTTGAGCATTAGGGTCACCGGCCAGGACACAGTCTCTTTCCTAATGGCCAGAGTCACCCGCATACAGAGGATTAATTTCCCTGGACTTTCAATAATAAATGTTCCCATCAATATCAACCAAGTTCTCACCAAAAAAAAAAAATTTCGCATGCCAATTAAAAGATCAAATATAAACAATTCACGTTATCTATAATCAAATGATAATTTTTCCAAAGGAATAATTCAAGGGACAGGGCGAGTTCGAAAATACGTAACATGTTTAACCACTCACCTGAGTCCGAAAATAATGCAACTTGAACACATCAAAAGAGACTAACCTGTACAAAATAGAAAATACGAATTAACTAACTACTCGAATAATATAACACTTGATACATAAAACTAGGAAAGTCTTTTGCTATTGAAGCACCCGAACTATGGCTAACCCCCCATTGGTATATAATCACCAGCAGCCACCATGCACAATCCCACTTCTTCAAACACAAATTCCAATCTTAATGGTCAAACTAATCTGTATCCATAATACCATGAGCAAATCATGCCACAACTAATTCAAAACCCAATTTAGTCTCCAACTCCCATTGATTTGTACTCCACTGACCCCCACACCACGTGACCTCTCCTCCCCCAAATCGACCAAGACAAAACTAGGCTCTATGAGTATAAAATTAGGTCCTTCTCTGACACCCATGTGTACAGATATCAAAAGGCAACGAAAAAGATGAGCCAAAAAAAAAACTCACCTCCGAGGAAACCACCCAGAATCCTTCCACTTCGATTGCTGTAGCTCTCTTTCAAAGGTCAGGAGTTCTGTAAATATTAACCCTAACCCTCTCTTAAATATATAACTAAGTAAAAGTATTAAAACTACCCACTAATCACACACCCTAAATTATAGCTAACTGTTAAATAACGTAGGGAAAATATGAGAATAGAAAACTTAATCTACTTAGCTTAATCCCAGAATATTACTCAAAATGTATTCTTACATATCCAAAATTACAATAATGCCAATAACATTTGTAGGGCGCACCAAAATAATGCACTCGGACCCAACCATAAAAGATAAATTTCTATGCAAAATATATTTATTAGGAAAAGAAAAGCCAGGGCGTAACATGAATCTTTTAATATTTGAGGAGGATGCGACTTTTATGCTCAACCTAGTGTCCATTTATATCTCAAAGTCTGCTTGTCTACAACTCGATCTTGATAACTAGCTCTTGCTTGATGTTCTAATACTTCTTGTCAATTTTCCCAATAACCCTAAGAAATGAAAGAATCGGTCCATCAGGTTTAGATTTTTTTCATTCGGACTTTACTCTGAATTAAACCTTTAAGAAGGTTAACTTAATTGTTATATTGTCCTCACTCCTATATGAGACTATGTAATTACGGGCTCTTAAAATTAGTCCAAATTAAAACAAAATATGCTTGGTAGTTGCATACTTTGGAACTGCTTTGTTCTATCAATCATAGAAATATTCTCTCACAACTCAAAATATTTTCTAAAAGCCAACCTAATCTAATTAGACAAATGATATCTTTCACCGTGTATGAATGATAGGCGCGCAATATCATGGATATAAGCGCCTAAGTAGGGCGAGTTAGCGCATTAGAGGCGCGTTTTATTCCATTTTCCACTTGATGCGGTGTTGTCTTTTGTTTTGGTATTTTCGCTTGTTTTTGTAGGAAACAGGCCGGAAGAACACGTAAAGTGGACACAAGGCAATCGGGCATGTTGGGAACCGGTGGGATCCAAGTAAGGACGAGCAAACAAGCTGGAAGTCCATATGAAGGTGTCGGTATCGATACAGGTAAATCCCTGTATCGATACCCAGGCGTCAGCAAGCGAACAGAACCTATGGGTATCGATACAGGGTTTTCCCCGTATCGATACCGAGAGCTCTAAAATCAGGGTTTGACTTTGTCACGTGTTTTGACTTCGGGAAAGACATAAATACTCCGTTTTTGTTCCGAATTAGGGTTCGAATTTTGTTTTATTCTTCTTCCAACTAGCAGCCGATTAATTGTTTTTTTTAGAGATTCTACTTTCCGGAGATTGTTTGCATTGGAGTTTTTGAAGTTTTGCTCGCAGATTCGAGTATTGTTTCGGTAACTTTCTGTTTTGTTACGTTAATCTCAGTTCACGGGAGTTTGTTCGTGTTTTGCTTTCGAATCTTTTTTTTTAATCCATATTCAAGTATATTAGCATGTGTTATTTCAGAATCTTGTTGTTCGTTCAAGTCAATATGAGTGAGTAGTCGCATAGGTATGGTCGCGGGGTGATTAACACACCGTGGCCAGGGCTGGGTATGATCTTGCTCCTATTTTCAAAACTAATAACGGGAAAAGCAATTTTAGGTTAGTAAAGAACTTCCGTTGGACGAATCCGGGCATTGTCGGAGCCCATGTAACGCGGGGAACGGGGGACCAAAACTTGTTCTTCGCTGTACATGGGTAAATAGCAACCACGAGGATTCGCATCCTTCGGGGTGTCTTTTTCACTCTAAAATCAAATGTTTTCTTTAGAACACTGAAAGGAGCAGATATGTCTGGGCCTGGTCACCAGTGTTAGGATCCCAACGACCGTACTTTCTTTTTAATAGTTTAAGTAAAACCAAATTCTCTTAGTTTAGTTAATTTTTCCCATCAAATCACAAGGGGTGGCTACCTAAGAGCCGTGTCAGATTCTGCAACCCGAGTTTTTAGTAAGCACCCTCCACCTTCTCTGTGGATTCGATTCCGGTCTTACCGGGTATTGTGCTACCCCGGTCTCAGCCCTACGCTTGGGGCAACCCATTAATTTAGGTCTAGGATTTCGGTCAAGCAATGAACGCACCAATAAACTCCCAAAACTACAGATTTGACAAGCAACCACGAGTTGCCCTACTAAAAACATAATGCATGATTATAGCACTGTTGGCATGGCATAATTTATTATTGCAAATAAGCGCTATTGGCTTTTAGAAAATATTTTTGAGTAGTGGGAGATAATATTTATGTAATTGATAAAACAAAGCAGTTCCAAATTATGCAACTACCAAGCATATTTTATTTTAAAACATCGGTTTCTTACCTTGTGCACGCATTACGTCAAATTATGCGCTTATTTCACATTAATAAATTTTTCCATGCCAATAGTGCACTAAGCCTGCATTATGTTTTTGGTGGGACAACTCGTAGTGTCTTGTCAAATTTGTAGCTTTGGGAGTTTATTGGTGCCCTCATATTCAGTGAAAGATATCGCTTGCCTAATTAGATTAGGTTGGCTTTTAGAAAATATTTTGAGTAGTGGGAGAGAATATTTCTCTAATTGATAGAACAAAGCGGTTCCAAATTATGCAACTCCCAAGCATATTTTATTTTAGAACATTGGTTTCTTACCTTGCTTTGTTTTGTCAAGCCAAAAACTATTAATTTATGACGGCGATATTGTATGGGAATTGATATTGTCACTTTATCTTTCTTTCGTATAATAGTACCTTTTTATTTTATTTTTAAAAACTGGTCTCAAATCTACTAGACCTTCCTGACAAGTGACAAACTGACAACCCTCAAATTGGTTACTCTCAATTTATTTCACTTATCCTTTGCCTATCTTGTGAAAACCCTGTTTCAGTTTTTTGCCACAAAATGGAGGCAGGTGTTGGAACAAGTTGAGGCTCCACTCGGATGCAAAGATCCCATCATTTCTTCTATCTGCTGCTACTTTTTGCGATTTTTAGTTGAGTTCTGCTGCTCGGATCTACCGCTGCAGTGCTGCCCCTGTATAGCAAAAGAGGTATGGAACGTAAGAGGTACGGACTTGCCTACCAGACTTACTGTGACTACCATGGACATGAACCTAGTTCCAAGGCTATTTTTGACCCCGGAGTGCCGTGCTTCACATGCTGGTATGACATCTCTTCTCCAGTGCGTAAGTGTACCCATAGTCATTGTGACATACCAAATATAGGCATCCACGACTCATGTGCTAAATTGCCATCAGAGATGGAATTCCACCCCTTGCACTCACGTAGAGTGTGGCACACACTCAGCCTCTGCACTAAAACCTCATCCGATTCAACACGTAGGTTGTGCGATGCCTGTGGGAGGTTAATATCATGTGGCTTTTACTTCTGTTGTGAGATGTGTAATTTTCACTTGGACCCTCATTGTGCTAGTTTATTCGGCAATGAAATGGAGGTGAATTTGTGTATATCTCTAAAACACCCACACCCCTTGATGTTTGTTTGTCTGTGGGACCGTCGGACTAATCTCTGCTGTTCTGGCTGTGAGAAACCCTTACAAGGAATTGGCAGAATTAACGTCTATGTTTGTTTGGAATGCCATTTTTTGTTGCACGAAGTATGTGCTAACCAGCCATCACGCATAGAACACCCTTTTCATTCACAACACCCACTCACCCTACATATTCGACGGCCAACCACCAGTATGAGTCAATACCGGTGCAATGCTTGTGGGAGCGTGCCAGGGAGACTTTTCTTCAACTGTTCTGAGTGTAATTTTAGCCTGGACCTATCTTGCTCTTCGCTTATGCCTATACAATACAGAGAAGGTATGGAATTCCAGACTAGGCTATTAAACCACCCGCACCCGCTGATCACCTGTGAGAATATGTCATCCCAACAAGCATATCGGCTATTAAAGAGAAGGGATGGAATTCCAGAAGTCATCTGTCAAGGCTGCAAGAAATGTTGCAAAGGTCCTGTCTATGTTTGTCTCCACTGCTGCTGTGTCCTGGACAAATCATGTGCTGAATGGCCTCAGCAGATTCACCACCCTTTCCACCCAAACCACCCGCTTACCCTGCTTGTGAGACACGATCCTGATTCCAGCCGGTGCAAAGCTTGTGGGAAGCGGTTGCACGGCCTTATTTTCTACTGCTCTGAGTGTGAATTTGGCCTGGACTTGGTTTGCGCTTCCTTGATGCCTCCACAAATTAATCAACATCATCAGTTAGGCCACTCCCATCCTCTGACTCTCTGCAAGAACAAAGAGAAAATTGATTTTACATGCTATGCATGCCAGCTTCGAATCAAGGATTCAGTCTATGTATGTCTAGAATGCCAAATTTTTCTGCACAGATCATGTGGTAACTTGCCTCGGAAGGTACACAGGCCGCCTCAACACAAGCACTGCAATGGTTCTTCCAAATTTAGGTCCAAAATTGACAGGTACAACCTGACCCTCCTCGAACATTTACCTAGTGAGTTGGAGAGCCCTTTTGAATATAAAAAATTATATTTGCCGGAAATACACCCCTTACACCCCACATACAATGACAGTATCGCCCCACAGGCAGTTGGTCCTAAACCTAAACAATGCTCCGAATGTTATAGAGTAATTACAGGCTTCGCCTACGAATGTAGCGGGTGTTCAGACTGGTTCGATATTGGGTGCATTATGAAGAAGTCTAAACCTCACAAGCACCCTCTCGCTTTCTTTGCCATCACATCGGATACGCTCAGTTGTGACATTTGTCGTCGATCCTTACATACCCCTTTCTTTCGCTGTGCAAAGTGCAATTACAACATCCATATCAGTTGCGTTCCGATACTCCCACAAACTGTCAAGTGTTTTCACAGACACATTCTCTCTCTCAGATATTCTCCTGTCAAAGACTATGCTGACGAAGACGAAATGCAGAGTTCTACTGTGATATCTGCGAGGAACTTAGAGAGCTATTTGACCCTACTTACTACTGTGAAGAATGCCACTTTGTTGCTCATGTTCACTGTGTGTTCTCTGAGGTATGAAGATTCAGATTTACTTGTAGAGGTTCAAAAAGAAATAAACAAATAAGATAGAGAGAATGAACAAAACCTAAAGTAGAATTAGTGTTTTTGCTTACTTGAAGTTTTTTTTTTTTAGCATTCCTAGTTCCATTGGTTGTTATACAACTTGCATTTGATAAGTGTTGTGGATTGCTCTAGGAAATGCGCGTACTAGTGGAAGAGTGTTCATTCGATTTCAAACTTGACGAGATCAAACTAGACACATCGTCTTGCCTGTGTGAAGAGAATGCCAGTGACCAGATTATGGGAAAAGAAGTTCAGTTGGTAGCAGGAAGCAGAGTGAAAGGGCCAACAGTTGCTGGAAATCATTCTTCACTCCTTGAGCTTGATGAAGAGATTGTTTTAGTCGGAGAACAGATCAAATGTATCGATGCAGAAATAAGTGCAATGGCTCAAAGAAAAGGGGAAGTCGAGGAAAGATTGGAAGAGCTCAAGAAAAGGCGAGCTTCATCGGAATTTTCCTCTTTATTTAGGTAGTGTGTATGTCATGATCATTTGATCCTATTTAGACTTGTGGTAAGGCTAGTAATAACCCAGTTGCCTGTGAGAATTTCAATATGTTTTTGTGGTAAGACTTGTGTGAGAATTTCAATACCTTTTGTCCTTATTCAAAAAAAATTTGCACTTGTTAGTTTTCGGTCAATTTTTTGTGGTTTCTTGGCTTGTCTCGACGAGAGGAATCTAAAAAGTATATAATTGTTAGCCAAACTTAAAGTTTTGTGAATAAAGACGAAAAATAATCCAAAAAATTGGTTTCTTTTCAGCTTTATTAAAAAAAACTATTACTTTTGACCATAATTTTATACTCTTTGAATTTATCTCGTCGAGACAAATCCAGAAACCATAAAATCTTAACGCAAAACTAACAAATGCAAAAAAAATTTAAATAAAGATAACAAAAAAAACAAAAAACTTTATTTTTTCAATTTAGCCAAATCAGGCCTTAGGGCATCCCCATCAGCCACCCTAAAATAACTTTTCAGCTAATTTGAAGAGCCAAAACCCCCCAAACCCCAAAAAATCAGGCTCTCTATTTTACCTCACCAAATTGTTTTTGCTACAGTGCCGCACCAAATTTGGTGCGGCACTGTTCACGGACCAAATCTTTTTTTATTGTTTCTTTGCTGTGTGCTGTCATGGGAAACCACGCGGGACAGAAGAGAGAGAGACGGGAACAGGAGAAAGAGAGAGAGGGATCGAATTGTTTAATGAAAAAAGTTGTACTTTTTGTTACTTTTGCAACATGGACAAGTACAACTCGGTGGGAAAGAATTTTTTTTTTTATAGATTTGAGGGGAGTAGTTTAATGTAGTAAAGTTAAAGTAGAGAGTCTGATTTTGTGAGTTTTTGATAAAGTGACTTGCTAATTTATAAAAGGTGTTTTTAAAGTTAAATTTGGTGAAAATTTTGGTGCAAGAATGCTCTTATGTGGTGTCTCTACAGACTTTATCCGCTTTGTCCGAGCCGACTCCGTATTTTGGAATCGAAATAGTGGACTGTTAGTTAGGAACCGAGGGAAGCAAATTTGAAACAGCAATCAAAATCCCCAACCTATATAATGAATTGTTCAATCAAAGATGATCACCACCAAGTACAATCACAGATGATCACCACCAAGTACAGTCCAACTCCAGAGTCCTACCTCTGACTTGCCGCCTCCTCTCCTCCGCCTCTCTCTCTCTCTCTCTCTCTCTCTCTCTCTCAATATACGAGCAGACTCAAATCAGTCGCCATGTCCACTCTCTCCTCTCTCCAGCCTCCACCCACCACCCGCTCCTCCCTCCACCACCGCCTCCCTCTCTTTCCACCACCACCGCCTGGCGGCTTCCGTCTCCGCGCTCCAAACCCTCAGCACCGCCGCCGCCTCAAAATCCTCGCTCTCGATGCCGCCCAGCCTTTCGATCTCGAAACCCAATATTCCGACCGCTTCCAGAAATCCAACAAGCTCAAAATCGCCATTATAGGATTCGGCAACTTCGGCCAGTTCCTCGCCAAAACCCTAATCCGCCAAGGCCACACCGTCCTCGCCCACTCCCGGTCCGATTACTCTGCTGTCGCCGCCAGTCTCGGCGCCTCCTTCTTCTCCGACGGGGATGATATCTGCGAGGAACACCCTGAGGTAATACTTAGATTTGTCAATCAGTTTTGCAAAAATAACCACATTTAGCAACCATTTTTTTTGGATATATGTTTAGGCCCAGTTTTCCGAAATATTTTAGCACTTAGGTGCTAAAATTGTGATATTTCAAATTAAAAAATGAAGTGGTTCCGTGGATCGTTTTTCGATTTTTTTCGCACTTAAAGTGCTCTACTGGGCCTAGTGCGTTGGGGAAATCGAACCACTTATTATGCATATTGCCAATGAAGGACAACTCGCATGATCAATTGGCGTTGCTCATAAAATTCGTATTTATCAATTAGTTTTGTTATTTGTATTTGCAAGAAATCCCTCATACGAGTAGAAATGCAAACGAGCTAAGCTAAGCGGAGCTTTGCATTGTTTGAGCTGGGCTCATTCATGACTAGCTCGAACTCGTGCTTAGCTTGTTTACACTTCCTTTGGATGGAGGGTTTTCGGGAGAAAAGAAAGGGAATCGATGGAAACGGGTTCTTCCTCCCGTTTGGATGGCACCAGAGGTGAGAGAGGAAGGGAGAGGGCGAGAGTCCGGACTCCCTTCAAACCCCCATTTCGTTTCTTGCCAAAATTGGTGCGATTGCGTGAGAAAGGAAAGGCGACGTCGACTTCCGGCAGCCGGGAGGCCCACCCCCTCGTCGGACCGTCGTCGTGCTTTCACCGTTGACTCACAACTAACTTGAGCTTGGCTCGTTTACTTAACAAGTTTAAAAACTCGAGGTTGAGCTCGATTTGTTTACCAATGAGCCTAGCCGAGCCTCAAGCTACTCGCGAACAACTCGGTTTGCAACCCGACACACATGAGCATCCATATGAGCATCTCCCATTGTTTCATTAGTATATGGCTACTAGTAGATTTTAGCATGTAATAATGTCAAACTGCTCTTCTTTTTGAAATGTTGCTCGCTTGTTCTTTTATTTTTGCACAAAATGCTAAAATTTCATTGCTATAGGTGGGCCTCATAATGACAAAAGTAGAAACAAATGAACATGATACTCCCTCCATCCTAATTTATTGGTCCCCTTTTGGGATTCCAACCTCATAAGGGAACTTAATCATTACATTTTTTTATAACTTAACTTTCCCATTTTACCTTTCAAGCTTTTCTTTTTCTGACAAGTGACGTCAGTCCAGTGGAATTGAGAAATAAGAGCCATAAACAGAATGATAACTTGACTCCAAAACTTAAGCGCAATAGATGTATGAAGGGTAAGGAAAAGGTGTTTTGGAGACATTCAAAAACCAGGTGTAATAGCACTGCACTTTTAACATTATACTGTCAAAATGTCCTTTCTTACTTTTGTTTGTACTAGTACTAAAATTGAAAATAAAAGGGTAAAAGTGGAAATTTATTGGCTAATGCCCATTTAGTTTTGAATTGGGACAAATTTTCGGGCAACAAAAAGTAGTGTTTGGGACCAAAAATTAGGGACGGAGGGAGTAATAATAGCAATAGCTATACCTTGTGCCGAATTTGACACAGCATGTAGCTGTAGATAAGTATAACATTTGTTTTACCTCGCCCTCGACCATATCCATTGTACGAAAGACCGTTAGCATTCATATGTTAGGGAGAGAGCTAATATTATTGTTCTAAATTTTCAACAGGTAGTTCTCCTTTGCACCTCAATTATCTCAACCGAGAAAGTCCTTCGGTCATTGCCATTTCAAAGACTGAAGCGAAGTACATTGTTCGTAGACGTACTGTCAGTGAAAGAATTTCCTAGGAGTTTGTTTATGCAAATATTGCCGTTGGAATTCGATATATTGTGCACGCACCCAATGTTTGGACCTGAGAGTGGAAAAGATGGTTGGACTGGGCTTCCGTTTGTATATGACAAGGTCAGAATTGGGACCGAGGAATCTAGGGTTTCGCGATGCGAGAAATTTCTTGATATTTTTGAGAAAGAGGGGTGTGTGATGAGAGAAATGTCGTGTGCAGAGCACGATCGACACGCGGCTGGGTCACAATTTATTACTCATACAACCGGTAGGATTCTTGAAAAGTTGAAGCTGGAATCGACACCAATTAACACGAAAGGGTATGAGACGTTGTTGGATTTGGTCGAGAATACGGCTAGTGACAGCTTTGATCTTTATTACGGTTTGTTTATGTACAACAAAAATGCTTTGGAGGAGTTGGAGAAGTTGGACCTGGCATTTGAGTCGCTGAAGAAAGAATTGTTTGGGCATTTGCACGATATTCTCAGGAAGCAATTGTTTGGGAAGGCAGAGGGATCAGAGGTTCCGGAGCTTCCATCATCTCCAGAGGGATCAGAGGTTCCGGAGCTTCCATCATCTCCAAACAATTGAAAATCTATAATCTTGGTACGTGTTTGGTAGGTACTCTATTCATGATTGCATCTAGTTTGGTATTGTTTTTAGTCTTATTATATGCCTTCTACTTGAACGAAAATTTCATTCAGTTCTGGGAAGTATGTTAGTAATTCAAACCATGCTAAACTAGTTGCTCAATTCTTTAATGGTTTAGAATTTGAAACTCGTGATAAAACTTCCTCTTCTCCTATTTTTAGTGGGGGCAGATAATACTGGAAATTTGGTGTGCTTCTGTTGTTAAAGACTCAAAAGGTAGAGCAAAAAATATTTTTAAAAACTCAAAACACCACAGAACAAGGGCGAGAGAGTTCTAGCTGAAATGAGACATGGCCCATGTTTTCGATTTGTTACAGGAGAGTGTAATGACCACACACCTGGTCCTGAAGTAATAAAAAAATTCGATATCTTTATTTCAAAATTTAGCGAAAATGTACTGCCAGTGTTCCCCTGCATCAAGGAGTGAGTGCTCTTTCGGGGTATCAATTCATAGGCATGTTGTTTTCTATTTAGATCAAGGTATCCGTTTTCTGGTATTTGACTAAAGGGTGGCATGAACACACAATGGATATGGACCACCTCATTGTTTTTTTCCATATTTTATCGCCTTATTTCTGGCTGTTGTTGCAGTTGTCTTCCATTAGTTATTAAGTTTCTGGTACTCTTAGGGTTTTAGTCTCTTGTCAGTTGTCAAGGAATTTGCTGCTCTTTCCCATGAGAGAACCTTGCAGAACCAACTCTGGGTTTGTTTTATGTTCAATAGGTTACCTCAACCAACCTTGGTACAAGTCACTACACATCCCTACTATGTTGTGATCTCCATGTATTAGCTGGTACACGGAACATGTGGGCGTTTACCATGTACACAATTCTACCTCTATTCTCATGTTTGCTTTTGATCGAGTCATACCATCCTCTGAAGGCCTGGAGTATAGTTACATGTCTTGTGGTGCCTTAAACTCAAACCTGGGAAATTTTTCCTGAGGCTAGGCTTATTTACTACTTATGAATGGTATATATTAGTATGTGCTTTTTCCCTATTGACTTGGTGCCCCATTATGTGCCTTGACATACTGGTTCCATGGTTCTTGCCTGTGTCAGGAGTAGGGCCCAGGAGTTCTCTGAGCTCAGTGTAACCATTATGTTACAACTTATAACCTTGTCGTTATCTAAACCAGTAGTTGTCATATGAGATTAAGGCCATATCATTCTCGTTCATGATATCGTCTTATTTCATTCATCGCCTGTTCAGTCTTTAAGACTGACTGTGGCCGAAGGTGTGCTCCCGCTAGAAAATTTCCTGTGCAGTTTTTTTTGGGTCCGTATGGTAATTCTCATATTTCATTCTGTTAAGCACATACACCTGTGCAGTATTTGATTTCACGTTGTTATTTGTGGTGTACGGTGTACCCATCTGACCGGTTATTTTACTTTTTTCTGTAGGTGCTGTGTTACTATATGGCGAAACGACAACTTGTTCTAAGCAGCTCAATGGGAACCATTGGTGTCTGTAACATTCTGGTGGTGCTTCATTGAATTTATTCACAATTTCATTTTCCCTGAGCTAGTGTATTGATTTCCTAGCCTCCTATTTTGTGGCATCATTTTTCATTTCACCTATTTATTTTACTCTTTCTTGGACTAGGTTGGGAGTGCTTTAATAAATTTATTTAAAATTCATTTTGGTAGTTGTGGGAGCTCCATCTTTATTGTGACTACTGCTTCACTGAGATTTATTCCTAGTGCAAGGCCACTAGGCTTCAGAAATATACACTTGTTTCTGCTCTATTCTGATGCTCTGTTATCCTCCTTGTTCCATTTTTGAAACTCGTTTTCCATGCTTTTAAGCAACTTGCTGCTCATCGCGATTGTCTTATGCCATATAAAATTCTTAACAGTTTGAACTCGACGTAAAGCTTGTTTGATGCCAACTTACTTGATGTCCATACCAAATTTCAACAACGATTAGAGTTCGTTTCAGATCGACAATTTCAAACCATCATATCTTTACTGCATCAATTTGTCTCTTGCCCAACTGGTAGTTCTCGTAACAGATAGCCCCATAATTTTTGATTCGCTTGTATAACCTCGGCCTTTTTTCGTTGATGATCTTCTCCACGGGACCGATCTCCATTTTCGAATTTGGGAGACAAAACACAACTACAGTTAGCCTCTCTCTATCTGAGTTTGTCACCACCCTGTGCACTGGGCTCTTGAACATTCCATTACTCATTATCTGTACACATGATACAGCAACAGTAAAGATTGATGAAACATCCTTTTGGTGTTTTCTTAAAACTAGTTCTCATTCGAAAAAGGTCCTTAATATGCTTTGAAAACAATCACCAAACCAATGTTTTGATAAGTACTTTGGAAAAGAAGCGGTAGTTCAAAAGGATTTGGCTTTTTGGGATATCACGGAATATGGTGCTCTCGACAGATATCCATGGAGCGGATTCGTATAGCCGCCCCAATTGATTCAGACTTAAAAGGTTCGGTTTGGTTATTATGGATAACTTATTCTGGAAACAAAACTAACCATTTCGGAAATGAAGAGTTCTCCGCAAGGTTTTGAATACCATACCGGTTAGAGTACCGGTTTCGTATCGTTTTGGATTTATCGTTATTAGTGTTATTCTCCAACATCAGAGAATTTAGCATAACATAGTATGTTTATTGAAAAGAAAAATAAATTTAAAAGTAGGCCGTTACAATCGGGTATTGACCATTATCGAATGGTACTGACCAATAATGAAAAAGAAAAAGAAATTTAAAATTAGTCCGATATTGTCCGGTACGACCGGTATTTGAGCCGAGACGAAATCTTAAAGTGTAGGGTACCGGATTTGGTCAATATCGGTCCATACCGGCCAGTATGGTACGTGATTCAAAACCTTGGTTCTCTGACAAAACAATGGTAACCGGTACCGAAACGTTGAAGGCAGTTGAACAAGTTTACCTCTGCTTGATCACCAGCATTAATGAGAATAGCATTCGGAACAATGGGAACTCTAAACCACTGCCCATCTTTCAAGATTTGAAGGCCTTCCACTTCCTTGTCCTGCAAAAGAAAGGTAACCATCGACGCATCCGCATGCGGTTTGACGCCTAGATTAAGATCGGGCCTCGGAGGTGGGCTTCGGTTGCGTTTCGGCATTGCTTTCGGTTTCTAGGTGTTGTCGTTCCTCTGGATTTGTGTGGTAGTTGTTTTGGGTTGTGGTTTGTTTGGTAGTGGCCGTTGTGCGGTTTTTGGGGGTTGTTTTTGGTTTTGGAGGCTTCGGGTGTGTTTGTTTTGGCTTTGTTTTGGAGGCTTTTTGGCTGTTTGGCTTTGTTTTGGTTGTTTCTTTCATTCAACCTCGATTGGATGTCCTCTCCCCCTCCCCCTTCTCGATGTACCCTTATCGGGTTTTCATTTATAATATTTCTTTTTGCGATAAAAAAAAAAAGATCGGGCCTCGGACACGGAGGGTACAAGTTAAATTTTACAAGCATGGTTGCTCCCTCTCCATACTGTTCCAGAAAACTGTTTTCCTCTATGTTCAACGACTTCGCCATGGATTTGAGGAGGAGCTCAATAGCTCATCCATCACTGCTAAATTTCGCGTATATTCGTTTAAAGTTTCCCTGCAATTACATAATAAAACAACACTACACATACAAGATTTGGTTATAAGAACATGTACATATTATTAACATAGCTTCCTTGCGAGATTTTCGTCGAACGATAGTTTTACATACCTAAAATTTTCAGGATTTTCAGACCAAAATCTGATCTTTATCTGGTCTTCTGGGTTTAATGTAAGAAACAACCGATCAGTCCAGTCAAGAGTTTGACCCTCCGAAAGCACTGGATCATTCCCATACCCTTCCATGTCACCAGCTGTCCTTGCATATTTTTGTTTCTCATCAATTGGAAGTGCAAAGAATTGTTTGGCAATTTGATGCAGTTGGTCTAGGAAAGAGGCTGTCATTCCATGATTTATTGCCTGAATTTCTTTGCACTTGCAAAATTTCGTTTAAATGGGAAATGATAATGCCAAAACCATTTTTGTTAAGCACGACATCAATCGGGTTGTCTATATAACTTCCTTACAAGATTTTCGTCGCACCGTAGTTTTACATACCTAAAATTCTCAGGATTTTCACGCCAAATTATCAGCTTTATTGCAAGGCCATTCGGTAGCCAGTTTAAAAAAAAAAAATTAGTGAAAAAGAAGCCTTGCGAGGCATGAAGGCCATTCGGTGACCATTTCAAACATTACAGTGGAAGGAAGCCTTGCAATGTATGGCTTTTGATATGTACATTTTCGTTGGCTAATTCTCGGGTCAATATGATCAGTAGGTTTGATCAATGTACAATGAAATAACATAAGCCTTGCATGAAGGCTTGAATAATTTATTTTTTTTTAAAAAAGAGTGAATTTATCTATGCATGTATGGCTTTTGATATGTACATTTTCGCACGGGAAGTGTTCTTAATGCTACAAACAGAGTTTCTTTTATAATTTTTTTTTATCGAGTTTCTTTTATAAATTTTCTTTTTCGGATAAAAAAAAAGCTAAAACAGATGCTTCAATGCATTAGTCCATATTTTGATTATTATATTAGCCTTTTGGTTCAGGCATTGCATGGAACCAATAAATAATTGGGTTTGCTTCTCAACATGGAACATGAACCCAAATGAGAAGGTTCATAAACAAACTAAAGATCGAAAGTGTGATTGAATTTTAAGCCTTGCTTGGAGGTTTGAATTATTCAGGCTCATAATAATTGGTCATTTGTTGGCAAATTATTTGGTTTTCGGTAGAAAACCTTATTGTATAGGTATAGGTTTAGAATTGCATCAAAAGAAAAGAGCGAAACATGATTGGCTTATACAAGAATTGGCCTTATCAACAGGATTATCGATTCCATTGAATCTTGACTGGCTTATCGATATCGATAGGATTATACAAGTGAAATTGGCCTAAGGTCCATAATCGATAGGATTATTTACTGGCTTTGAAGGCCTTTTTAATTAGTAGTGGCAGCAAATTTCAGCCAAAAAAAAAGAAGGGATGAGTTCATGTGTTGTGGCCAAATTATTGAATACAAGATAATCCTCTTTTCGCCGATGAATTCGGGGGGGGGGGGGGGGGGGGGGGGGGGGGGGGGGGGGTGGGAGGGGAGGAATTCATCTTAATTTCAAGAGCCAAATGGTTAAAATAAAATGGCTCGAAGGGTTGAAAGCCCAAGATATGAAGGTTTGAATAGCCTCCATGCAACCTCCATTTGTGTATTTGTGTGCAAATCAAATGCCATGCCCTTTACATTTTCAAGGAACACAGCATGGGTGTTCTTATGAAAGCCCTTATTTATTTGGACAGGTTTGTGTCAATAATTCTAATAAATCACCCCGTGACTGTAATACCTTAGGTTTGGGGTAGATGGTGTTTAGTCCCACATTAGCTGTTTACATGAGTGATCTTGGGCATATAAAAAATCATTTAAGAGATTAGTAGTACCTTGGGCTTAGGCATTTTGGGCCATATAGTGTGTCTTGTGGATCAAATCAAGGTACTGGGCTAGTGGTCTACATGGGGCGTTACGGTGACTTTCAACAGTAGTTTTCAAGCCATGAAGACTTTGTTGTATCAGTTGAATATCAACAATTTCCCTGTATTATTTGTCTGTTTTCTAAATGAATTCGAGATCAATGAGATGGTAGAATAGAAATTCAATCGTATAACGGGTATGATATTCTCACTGCTTCTATAACAGAAGGTGTAATCAAGCCACTTCAGTTGGGAAACTTACATAACAAAAACCAAATCGAATAGGAGTAATCGGTGCAGTAGAACCGGGGGAAATCCTGGCCGGATTGAAAAACATCAGATTTTTACTGCATCAATTGGTCTCTTGCCCAACTGGTAGTTCTCGAAATAGATAGCCAAGTAATCTTTCATTGTCTTGTATAACCTCGGCCTTTCTTCGTCGATGAGCTCCTCCACAGGCCCGATCTCCATTTTGGAATCTGGGAGACTAAACACTGCTAGCGTGAGCCTCTCCTTCTCTGAGTTTGTCACCACCCTGTGCACTGGGCTCTTGAACATTCCATTACTCATTATCTGTACACATAATACATCAACAGTAAAGATCATCACCTCATTTGCAAGCTATTAGAAATTTGTAAGTGAAAGCTCAACAACCGTTGTAAACGTTTCGTGTTTTCATCCTCTGAAAGCACAAATTCTATGAGACAAAATGTTTCTAAAAGCTATTTTGGACAAAGAAACTTCAAAAACCACCCACGCAGAAAGAACATGAGGAATCCCTCTATGGAATTTTCAGAAAACTGTTCTTGCAATGCAAGCACCCTTCTTTTTGGTATTCTTTGGAGTATCAAATAAAAGGCTTAAATTAAAAAAAAAATCCTTTTGGTGTTTTCTTAAACCCAATTCTTATCCAAAAAAGTTCCCCAATATGCTTGAAAACAGTCACAAACCCATTTTTTGAAGAGCATTATGGAAAACTTTAGAAGCGGTAGTTCAAAAGGATTTAGCTTAGTTGGATATCAGATACTCTTGACAGTTGACAGAGCTCCATGGAGAAAACGGAATCATGTAGCCGACTCCAGTTAATTGAGACTTCAGGTTCGGTTTGGTTTTTGCTGACAACTTATCCTGGAAACAAAACTAAAATCTTGGAAACGACAATTTCTCTCACAAAGACATGCTAAACAGTACCGAAATTTTGAAGGCAGACGAAAAGATCTAATATAATTCATAGCTTGCTAAGTTACTAGTTGTTTAATTAGTACCACAAATATTATGAAACATCGAATTTGATCATTAGCAAATAAATCTACTCCACACTTGAATTTTTACCTCTGCGTGATCACCAACATTAATGAGAACAGCATGGGGAACAATTGGAACTCTAAACCACTGCCCATCTTTCAAAATTTGAAGTCCTTCCACTGCCTTGTCCTGCAAAAGAAAGGTAAGTGTTGATGCATCCGCGTGTGGTTTGATGCCTAGAGTAAGATCGGGCCTTGGACATGGAGGGTAGAAGTTAAATCTCGCAGTCATTATTGCTCCCTCTCCATACTGTTCCAGAAAACAGTTTTCCTCTATGTTCAACGACTTTGCCATGGATTTGAGAAGGAGCTCATTCATCAGTTCTAAATTTCTTGTATATTCGTTCAAAATTTCCCTGCAATTTCATGAAACAATATTTGGTTTTGAAAAGAAAAAGGAAGAGAATTGACAAACAACGTCGAGCTTTCACTATCTGCTCCACCAATTATATAACCAGTTCCATCTCTTCCCAAACCAAGCGCGATAGTTTCCCATCAAAGGGTATTCTATCTATAATTTGCTCGTTGTTATAACCAAGAAACTAATGGGGATTTTTTGGTGCATTGCATGTACGGACCCCGGTCTGGCCGGATGTAACTACCACGGTTTGGAGGATGTACCCCTGCCCTCCCAATAAAGGAAACAAAACCAGGAAATAAAGGAAACTGAATTCTTCATTATATCATTCAGTATCATTGTCTGTTTTCTAGTTTTGCAAACTTGGGAACAACGACCCTAAGCCATCTTAAATGCAACTGTATATTAAGCTATTTTTCAGTTTTCCGACATATATATCGTTTTCCGTATGAAAATATATATAGCTTTCTTACAAGGTTTAAGTAGCACGGTAGTTGACATACCGAAAGTTCTCAGGATTTTCAGGCCAGAATCTAAGATTTATCTTGTCTTCTGGGCTTGTTGTAAGATACAACCGATCTGTCCAATCAAGAGTTTGATGCTTCGAAAGCACTGTCTCATTTCCATACCCTTCCATGTCTCCAACTGTTCTTGAGTATTTCTGTTTCTCATCAGGTGGAAGCGCAAAGAATTTTTTGCCAATTTCATGCACTTGGTCTACGAAAGAGGCTGTCATTCCATGGTTTATTGCCTGAAATGCCAAACCAACTTTCAGCAATCGGAAAATTGAAATACTTAAGGCTGTGCTCGGAAGGCCAACACAATTGTGACTCATTTTCTTTTAGAAGTGACCAAACGAAATCCACCTAACAAGGCTGTATTATTAGCTCCAATTCGCTTTTCTATTCCTAACACGCCCTTCTCCTTTCCTATTCTTTTCTTTTCATAGATTGCTCCACAACTCCAAGTTCTTGTTGTGCCCATGGGTCACGCACACACACAAACACAATATGAATTCGAGGTCGTATATGTACACATACATATACACATGAAAACCTCACCAGGGAACCACAACCGGCTCCCCCTCTCACCACTGCCTCACCCTCTCATATTGCTACCACACAGCTCACCTCTCAAATACAATCAATACCTATAGGGATTCTCTAGAGAAACAAACAAATTAATGGGGGAGAGTCAAGATATGCGGCAAGCAAATTTTTAACAAATACGGCTGATTTTTATCCCAATCTTTGACTCGGAATATTTTCACCCACATGGGTGAATTCCAACAGTTCTAAGGAAAGCCAAAAGGCGATGGTGTAATAAACCTATATTGTAGTTTTATTTCTGAACATGATAAAATGCTCCTCCACTTTAGTACAACATATTGTTGATATTTCCTTGTCTAAAATATCCCTCGAAATTTCTCTTACACTTTGATGCGGATCTGTTCATCCATGATAGTTGTAGGCGTAGGGGCGGAGCCAGCCTAGGGCTGGGGTGGGCCCTGGCCCCCCCGCAGTTTAAAAAATGCACCGAAAAAAAATTAAAATTGAGATATAATTTTTTTTTTTTGCTATTTTCGGCGCATGGTTACTCGTTTGAAATTAAAATAAATGTTTCCAACAAAATTTGAACCAAATTGTTATAGCCCACTTATGAAAGCCTATATATAATAAACATATAAGGATAATAGTTGTCTGATATTAGGTTTAATGTGGAAACACTAAAAAATTGAATTGAATTAGACGACTTCTTTGCATACAGCTTTCATCATAAATACGTTGTGCATTTTTGTCAACGCTAGATGAAAATCCTAGACCGCCCTTGAACTCGGCCCCTCCGGATTCTCAATCCTGGCTCCGCCACTGTGTAGGCGTGTATCATCTTTTAGCCTTGAAGTAACACCACATTAGTTAGGTTGTATTGTTGCTATTTGAGCATTTGAATGACTTAAAATCTGGCCTTCAGTTTGGAACTTAATTTTTGTACATTATAACCGATCTTTCGATTTGGCTTTGTCCAGCGATGGAAAATGAGATTACTCTGAACTTAACAAAAAGTACATTCATTTTATGACACTTGCTTCTAATTTTGCATCCACTCCATTTTCTTGTCCATTTTTTTTTCACTTCCTATTTCAATTTGGATTAATCAAGCGAAGGAAAATTAAGAACATTACTTATTTTAATGGGTAACTATTAACTAAACAAATGAAACTCAGTACTTTTCACTTCATTTTCTCATCCAAATTCTTTTCATTTCCCATCTCTTTATACCCACAAATAGGGTGGATAAACGAACCAAACTACGCCAGTTCAAGCTCATGTTTGCTCGTTCAAGATCCATTTGTTGAGTTTGGACACTGCAAATTATTCACTTGTAATGAATATTCTCACTCTTATTCAATACAAAATTACACAAGTACATTTTATTTGTACACAAGACACCACTCAAAGACACTTCACTTTGACACTTACACTTGAGTCTCACTCACATGCATGCACTTTGTACTTCTCACAACACTTGGTGTATCACACACACACTTGATGTTCTCTCGAACACACACCATAAATGGGCTCCCACCTATTTTTAGGGAGCAATAGAACATTCTAGATAAGGACTATTCTAGAACAAGACTTCTAAAAGTTTTCGGAGAAACTCGGAAGACTCCAACATATTCTCTAAGATTTTGGAAGATTCCAGAAGATTCTAGCATGGCCTACAACATTCCAGAGAAGTCCAGAAGGTTCTAGTGGAATCCAAAGTATTCTGGAAAGAGTCTAGAATAATCTAGAGCAATCCGGAATATTCTAGAAACATCTAGAGACTTCTAGAGAGTTGGTGATGATTCTCGACACCAATTGTTACATAAACAAATACACATGATCATTTTTCAAAACTCATTAAGCTTTCAATTCAAGTTCAAACAAGTTATTACTAGGCTCGTTTGCTCCAGGATGTGTAAAACCTTTAAGCTTCTAGGCTCCTGTTCAGATCGATTGAAAAACAAACTAAGCTTCAATATCATCTAATCAACTTGTCCGCTCGTTTATCAGCCCAACCCACAAATCACAGATTCGCATAACCAACCTGACTATGCGTATGCACACCCGCATACGCATGTGACACAAACGCATCTTAACCGTTCATTTTAACAAATCAATGGTCTGGATTTTAAACACTGTTTGACCGGTAACAGTGTTTAAAATCCAGACCATTGATTTGTTAAAATGAACGGTTAAGATGCACCTTCCGTGGATTACGCGCACGCACACCTGTGTAGTAATTTTGTAGCATAACCCACAAATCACACCATTCAGTCAACGAGATACAAAAAACCCATTTACCAAATAAATCAACTGAAAAAAAAAACGAACAAACAAACAAACGTGGGGTTTTGACAAATATGTGGTGAAACCTGAAAGGAACCACCAGAGCCGAGAGCAGACCGGAGTTTTCCGAGTTCTTCTTCTCCGGCGGCAGATTGAGATGTGAGGAGACTCATATCGATCACTGGAACTTCCATCAGCGGATATGAGGCATCAGTGACTCCATTTTCCCCCTTTTTGTATATGTATTTTTCTGGCAATTCACCGCCGTTGACGAGCAGTTCTTGGACTGGCTTTGACAGTGATTCCGCCATGGCTGTGTGACAAAGTGAAATTCAGGCAATGGGTTAGCTCAAGGCAGCCGTTTTAGTTGGGTCATATATATGCAGAATTGGATCCTCTTTGGCCCAAATTTTAGATTGAAGGAGCCGATCAATAGTTTGAATTTGCAATGTATGAAAGAGTCTTGAACAAATATGAGATAGTGATTTTTCCAATGTATGATGCAGTTTTAACTGTTTTCTCGGAGAGGATTTGATACATGTCTAAACCTCAACCCTATTTATATAAAAACGTAGTAGACCATGCAGGCCCCTAAACTACTACATCTTCCTTCTTTTACGCTATTTTTTACTCTCACTTTCCCGAGAATCCGGTGACAAATCGCTCCTTTTTCTTCACTTTTCCGGGAATCCGGGGAAAAATCAATATGAATATGTAATTCATATATGTTCATATCTCATTCATATATGTTCCATTTCGAAGTCAAGTTTTAATATCAACACATGGTAATGTTTTTTTTTTGGCTCAGGTTACATAACCTCCCTGATCATTTTATTGCTCAAATTGCTTTTATTGGTTTTTGTTACTCATGAAGCTTAGTTTTCCATTTGCTAAAATCAAGTGGGTGATTTTAGCAAATGAAGTGGGGAGGTGATTTTATCTCCAATGAATCTGGACAGTGATTTTATCTCCAATGAATCTGGACATACATATGTCCAGATTCATTGGAGATAAAATCATCTCCCCACTTCATTTGCTAAAATCACCCACTTGATTTTAGCAAATGGAAAACTAAGCCAAGGCAAATCTTCTGCAATACATTATGGCCGTATGGGTCTGGAATCTGGATCAATTTCTGGCTTCATTAGTCAAGATAATATTGAAGTCGGCAATCTGGGGGTCCAAAATCAAGTGTGCACTTTTTTTTTAAAAAAAAATAAAAATTGAGGCTATAATGTTGAATTGTTGTTTGACTCTGCTCTAAACACAAGTGCTATTTTCAGGTTTTCATGGAGGCTAAGTCCCTAGAAGACTTATGATTTCAAGTTTACAGGGACTAAGAAGCTATAATTTCTGGCTTCATTACATGTTTGTGTTTATGTGACGATTTTGATTTTTAGAGCCATAAAAAATAAATGAACTACATAGCCGTTACAAAACCCTCTTTTTAATACATAAAAATATAGATTTTTTCTGTAAAATAAAAGTACAAATTAAGTTTTTTTTTTTACAAATTCTCTGAATAGAAATTCGGTCTCGTGACTCCCAATAGCTGACCCCATCGTACTTCTCGCTTTTAAAACCATCCTAAAAAATAGATTAAGTTAGGAAGTATACAATATGATGGAATACAAATGCTCAACAAATGAGGGAACAATAAACATGATTAAAGAATTCAATAGGAACTATCCATATAACTGGACCATATACTAGGCTCTTTTTGGTACATGACCGGTGAACAACCTCACCCCCTTTGAGCCAAGCCTCCTTTTGGTTTATTTCCGGCTACCTCTGAGCCAAGCCTCATGTTGACTTATTCCCGGCTACTGAGTCGGGACCTTGGTAGGTCCACTCGATCAATATACCAAATAGTTCCATAGCATTTAGTCATCATGTAGAGTAATATCAATTTTAACATAATCATAAAATGGAATCCAATCAAAAGCGTAACGTCAGCAAAGGAAGTACAAAATGAGAAGAACAAAGAATTACTCCGAAGATTTGAGGAGCATTTTGTATACCACCTGATTTACCTTAAATCGGGGTCCTTAATCACTGACTGAATTTTTTCTCCCCTTTCTTCTTTCTTTTTTTTTCCTTCTTTCTTTCTTTTTCGTTTCCTCTCTCTTACATTGGTGTGGTGTGTTGCATGAGTAAAGGGAGGGCAATGTGCCTATTTATACCAGTGTGCTAACTGCTAAGTAATAGGATAGGATATCATGAATATCTTGCATTAACCAACATAATCGACAATAATCTAATGAAATTCAAGAGTATCTAATAAAATCTAACTATGTCATTATGTAATCTTATTAGATTCATGTTTGGATAGTGTTAGGATTGGATTTTGATGATGATGTTTTGTTAGAATGATTTTCAATTATATTAATAAAAAAGTTTAAGTTCAATTTGATTGAGAGAATTTGTTTTACATGGTTAATAATTTTTGGGCTATGTTATTATTGTATTAGACAATGTTATTACTTAGTCTTGGGCCATTATTAAAAGGGATAAGCACCGGCCGGTTGACCTTTTTGAGGGAAATTCCTACCCGCTCCAAGAAATTCGGGAAAATGCATCGCCTAGGTCAAAGGGCTGCCGTCCCACTCTCTCTCTCTCTCTCTCCCCTCTCTCTTTTTATTTTATACTTTTAATTTTAAACCCTAAATCCTATGAAAGTGTCTAAACCTAAACCTTAGGGTACCCTATGAAAATACCTAAACCTTAGGGTACCCTATAAAAGTGTCCAAACCCTAGGGTACCCTATAAAAGTATCTAAACCACTAAAACCCAATAATAGGAAAGTGCACCCTAAAACCTAAACCATAGGGTATCCTATGAATGTGCCTAAACATTAGGGTATCCTATGAAAGTGCCTAAACCCTAGGGTATCCTATGAAAGTGTTTAAATCATTAAAACCCTATAATAGGAAAATGCACCCTAAAACCTAAACTTGATACCCTAAGTGCCTAAACTCAAAAAAAGAGTGACTGGCCTTAATGGTAATTAAAAAAGAGTGATTGACTCTTAATGGTAATAAATATTTGTTTTCTGCCCTTAATGATAATTGTTCCTTATTAAAATTCTATTCATAAGCCCACTTATTTGATATTCGGCTCTTTCGGCCCACTGATGATCATAAATTGGCCCTTCGGCCCAATGGTCTACCGAATTTATATATGCTTTGGAAGGCTTGGCGTGGTACTCAGGCGACTTCCCAAGTGGGATCCAAGAGAGGTCCCCTACGGCTCTACTCTCTCTCTCTCTCTCTCACTCAAAGCATCTCCACCCCTTACTCATATTTTTACTCAAATTTGAGTAAAAATTTGAGTAAAAGCTTCATTTGATATTGGGTACTCCAATGGACAACCTCAAATTCAAGTGCAAATTTGAGTAAAAGGTTCATTAATGGCAAAACTGTAAATATGAGAGTGTCAAATTTTCCTTCAAAATTTGCGTAAGGGTTTGAGTCTAACTCAATTTGAGTTTAAGATTGAGTAAAAACTCAATTTGATATAGGTATGGGTAAGGAGCGGAGGAGTGTTTTAAGAGATTTTACTCTAAATTTTGAGTTTGAGTCAAAAAAAGAGTAAGGGGTGGAAGTTGCTCTCACGATTTAAATCATGGGACTAGGAAATTTCGCATGAATTGTCATTAATCAAATTTTACCAAATATATTCTTACACTTTGCAATTTTATTTTTCCTTTGACAATTTGAAACTTGCTGGCTTAATTTGAATTACCCATACTCTTTTTGTCCCAATTTTTTTTTTTTTGTCATTCGTAATCCCTAATCTATTACATAGGGGGAGGGGGAATGAGACTCGATTTTGGGATGCAGTGTGGGGTATCTAAGAGCTCTACCACATGAGCTAGCCACCACTTGCTTGTCCCAAATTCAAAAAAGGAGATTTTGCAATTATTGCAAATATACGTTGGCCTACTTGAAAAATTTCAGTCATGAAATCTAATTTCTAAATGTTATATGCTTATCTCTTCATTTATTTTTAAGATTTTCTTTATGTCGTATGTTGACTTTGTTGCCCAGAGAAAATCAATATTAAAGTGATACTGCTCGATGAGCTGTAAAGAAAGAACATGGGTTATAAATGATATACTATATGTTTGAACGGCTATTACAAGACTTTGTGGGATTCACTCTTGGCTATAAAAAGAGAAGTCTACTCCATAAGATACTTACCACTTCAAAGAAGCCTTCAAGCGAATCAATCAGTCAAATACTCAAAGAATACAAGTCTGAGATATACACTGTGGATTATTTCTTCAGACTTTAGAAAGAGAGTTTGTCACTGTAGATTTTTTATACTCTGCGTGTGTGAGCCTGCACTTGTGAAATCACCCTTACTTACAGGGATTGAATCATACCACATATAAACCCACCTTGTGAGGGAGGGAATCCAATCCACTGTATTGTCAGTTAGGATTTTGTTCCGTTATTTACTGGGTAGAGTTTGGCTAGAGTTTATAAACTGGTCTGCATGTACTAGTATTGTGAGTTTGTGTTGATCTGCATGTACCAGTATTGTGAGTTTGTGAACTGATCTGCGTGTACCAGTGTGAGGAGTTTGTAATCTGGTATATGTGTACTAGAGGAGTTATTGTAAAGGGGTGTTGGCTACTGTGAAATCCAACCCAGGTAGAAGTACTGAGAACATAGTGGATATCAGTGAGTGTTCGGGTAAACATCACTAAAGAGTGGACTAAGCAATTAGCCGAACCGCTATAAAAATCCTCTGGCTCATCTCTTATTCATCTCAAGTACTTTATTTTTTTAATTATCCATTTGATTTCCTAATTCATCTGCTTGCAAGAAAAGTTGAATATTATAGGATTCAAAACTATTCATCCCCCTCTAGGTTGGAATATTAGATAGAATTTATTAATATCTTATATTAAATAATAAAAATAAAATCTTTTAATATCTAATAAAATCTAAGTTTATCTTATATAATCCTAGAAAAATCTAAGAATATCTAATCAAGATTCACCCCATGATGTGATGCTGACTCATTCTGGATTATTTTGTTGAACCCTACTATTTAGGGGGTGATTCGCAGTGGTGCTTCCTCTTCATGGTGGATCTCCTTCTCTCGCTTAAACCTACAACCAAAAGCAACTAGTTAGTGTCACTCAAGCCACTTACCTGAGGACACTCTGACGATCAAGTTAGTAAACGGAGAAGGAAAATCCAAAAAGCATTTAGATCTGAGATTGTGCGTGTACCTCTAGGATTTATCCCTTGGTACTTATAGGCATTGGTGTACTTGCTCTCCAAGTATCCTTCGGCCTCTATGATGTTCAGTCATAAGGAGAGATGTGCTTGGTGGTCCCTTATGTGCTTATCCAGTCCCGGTTAACTTGCTTTTGGGCTGGACCACAGAGATTCGGGCCACTATACCTACGATTACTAGAATCATTTTTATTTAGTAAAAATGAAATAATTTATAAGCCAAATGAAATATGATAATTTATTAAAATATAGGGTGTTAGAGTTTAATAGAGGTGGTCAATAGGCAATTGGGTTCGATTAGGGTGAGTTAATATGGGTTATGGGTTGAATATAGGCGGGTTGAATATGGGTTTAAAGTAGATGAATTGAATATGGGTTGGTTGAATATGAGCCTATTCATACCCAGCACAACCCCACGTTTGAGCCAACCCCTTGTTAAGCCAACCCTTTCTTCTTATTTAGAAAGTGCATAATCCAACCCAACCCAACCCAACGTTTGAGCTAACCCCTTTTCTTGTTAAGCCAACCCTTGCTTCTTGTTTAGAAAGTGCATAAATATCCGAGAAAAAGTGTCAATATCCATGAAACAATATATTGATATCCGTGAAATGTGCATTGATATCCGAATTAATTTATTATATATATATATGGACCCGTCCACACCTCATAGTTCCGGACCAACTTTTGATGATCCGAACCGTTCAATGTGTTTAAAATGTGTTTTTAAGGTCCAACGCGAGGATTTGTAAAAAAAAAACACCGGGAAGGGCATGATCCAAGCAATTTTTCATAAAATTGCACATATACACGTTTTATGAAAAACTGATCCAATCAAGCCCTTCCCGGTATTTTTTTTTAATGAATCCTCGCGTTGGACCTTAAAAACACGTTTTAAACACATCTAACGGTTCGGATCGTCAAAATTTGGTCCGAAAAGTGGGGTCTGGACGTTAGGTCCGTATTTTGTGGTTTGTTATAAAAGGGTAGATCATACCAATGAATGGTAATCCTAAAATAACATTGTCAGTCATATCTTTTACTAAAATAAAAGATGTTTTAAAACAAACATTGTCTTGACAAATGTGTACTTTGGGTAATTTATATTGAATATCCATTTCTCCACCATTCGCTGATACTAAATGTTCTGTTGTTTTATGATAATATTTTGTTGGTACTAATCCTTCTTGGATTCAATTCATGTCTGCACCTGTATCTATTAATGCAATTGTTTCTATTTCTAGATCTTGGATTTTTAGAGTAATTCTTGTATTCCAACGTTGGATAGTAATGAGTTGGGGTTCTATAGGTAAAGTTTTGCAGGTATGTTGGTTTGGGGGATGTTGAAGATTTGAGATTTGTTGTTTGGTTTGTTTAATCTCACCATATAAATCTGGTAGAGTGATTGGTTTGGATTTTTTCATAACTGTCTGGGAAATCATATTTACTGTCGGGGATTGAGACACGTGATTAGTAGTATTTGTGTGTTTTGGTGAATTAATATCGTGATCCAATGTTGATGCTAAAGCGGAGGTAGGTTGACTTATTTTAAATGGTGGTGGTTGTGAGGTTGTTTGTTGATTAATTTCTGTGTGTGTGTCCTCCTGGGAGTGCAAAGGAGTTGGTGTTGAATTTTTTGGGATAAATGTAGTTTTGCTTTGATTTTGTTGTCTGATTTTTGTTGTAGTAAGTTTTTCTATGTAATCTAAAAGAAAAATATCAGTTTGTTGAGTATTGATTTGTTGCATCCATTGTTTGAAAATTTGTTTTCGTTCTTGTTCGTTGTAAATTTGGTGATATTTATTTCTGCGTTCCTTATTTTCAGCTGAATTAAATTCTGTTGCTAATCTGTTGCCATGTAATAAAAAATAGGGAGTTAAGGTTTCTTGTGTAGTGTTGGGATTAATGTGTTCTTGGGAAGGTATAATTGTTGTACTTCCAGTTAAGGGATCGTATTTGATATTATGTTTTGTAGGAAGATGTTGTGTTTGTATAGAAGCATGAAATTGGGTATCTTGATTAGGTACTAAAGTTTTAGGAGCCTGTTGCTCAAGATTTTGTAATAAATTTTCTATTTGGGTTATTAACTCAGGATTGGAATAATTAGCTAATGTTGTTGTATGTGTAGTAGAATGTGATGTGGATAACATACTAATTTTATGAAATATAGGTGTTAGATTTGGGTAATATTCCTCATATAAATTATGATAATTATATATTGGAAAATCATTTTCGTAATCATCAAAAATTGATTCCATATTTTGTATATCGAAGTTATCATAGTCATAATGTGGAAATTCTTGTTCGAAATTGTCAAAAATTGATGTCATTTTGCCAAGTAATAGGTAGTGGTTGTACACAGATGGGTAGTACAATAGTGGTAGGGACGCAAATGGGTAATACAAGTGTGGTAGAGAATAGGATAAGTTATAACAAAGGGATTTGTTTATTATTTCAATTACTTTAATTGTTCATCCTAATAATATGACTGTTTATCACCTACAAGACACATACGCCACCAAACCAACCCAATCCATACCCATAACAACGGCAACCCTACCTCGGGATTTACACACCTACAAATGGGAACCTAGGAACCTGGGCAGGCTGATGCAACGTGGTAGTTCGGAGACCTACAGTCGTACTATTAAGAAAACAACTACAGTGATTGGCAATAATCTACAGATCATCTTGGTACACACTTATTCTACCCCTAACCAGCACAACAGTGACTACACCATCGCGACACCACCACAACAGTGACTACACCATCGTGGTACAACCACTTGCTACACTACTCACTAACCATACTTGGCTCTGATACCATAAGGGGGGAAGGGTGGACAGACATGGTAAAGGGTCTGGTATTGAGTGTAATTAAAACAGAGTAATTGAGGCGGTTAAACCAGCCATGAGTAATATAGTATAATAAGGGCGGTAGAACCAGCCATGATAATGCAGTAATTAAAGCAGATAATTAAAACAGGTATTTGAAATGTAAAATTCAAATCATTATATTGAAATTTTGAAAGCTTACTTGGAAGCTACACTGAATATTGGAAGAGAATGAGAAGGGAGTACTACTCCGGGGGATGAGAAAGGAAGAGAGGAAGGGGATTTCAACTGAGGAGAGAAGGGAGAGGATTTTAGAAAGAAGAAGAGGTAAAATTCCAAGGTGTGGAAGAAAAACTTGTTTTTTCAAGAGATGCCGAACTATCTATCTTGAGGTTCCTTTTATAGAATAAGGAATCCTGTTTACAATTATTGGATTTTGAATTTTGTTCCGTAAATCACGGAGTGTTGCTGTTGAGACTTTCGGTGGGAAAGTAGTTTCCCATGTGCTTGCTGTCTGGAAGGATGAGGACACCACCCCTGTGAAGAGTCTCCGTAATTTACGGAGAGTTGATATTTGCTGTTGGAAAGGTGGATGCCTCCCCTGTGGATGAATATTTTTCATGATAAGGAATCTTGAAATTTTGTAGATGCATTGGCTGGAAAGGTTGATGCTTCCCAGGTGCTGATCTTGGTGAATGGTTGTCTATGGTGGGGAATCTTGAAAAGTGGAAAATGCTTTTGAAATTTCTTGGTGGAGCATAATTGACTTGTTGAATTTTGAATTGTTGCTGATCTTGTCTTGTTGTCTGGAGATTTTAATGAATACTATCATCTGAAAGAGAATCCCAGTAAGCTGAATCTTGCTGGCTTTGGTAATAATCTTGAAATTGCAGAACACCATCTTGGTTTCGTGTGTGGAAAAGAAATGGTACTTCTCCAAAGTAATCCAAAGTGCGTATTTTTTGAATTGAATCTTCACTGAATAATCGAAATTGGTGTTGGTATAGTGTAAAAATATCATTGTCGCCAATGTGCGTAGCAATTTGATGAGCAATATAATCTTGAATTTGATTAGGAATTGGATTGTTGCAAATCCATGTTGGAAATTCACAACCAAGTAAACAAAATTGTGGAGGATGGTAGTGGGGGTTATAATTTTGGCTAGCAGTAACATGGATAATATGTTGGCCAGGAATAATGGTTCCTAAAGGCGTCCATTCGGGCATTTTACTTCGGATAATTGCTTGGCAAATTGTTATGGATGGGATAGAAAAAATATTTTGGATACAAATGGCTAGTTTTCTAGGTAATTGGTGAGTTTGGGAAGGATTTGTAACAATGATTTGGTTAAGAAAACCATAATCAAGAAGGGTCATTGGTGTGATCTCAATCTGGGTTTTTTGGTAGGTTATAGTACAATTTTGGAATGTGGCTAAATTAATGCAGGCACGGGGAATACTATATCTGAGGTTGCATTCACAGTTGGCCCGTTCTAAAGGAATTGCTTGACAGTAGGGTCTTAATTTTGGACAGGGAACTAAATTGGATTTGTCATTGTAGAGTGTATCCCAAACAAAGGAAAGGCCAGGGATAATTTCTGGATATTTGTATGGGGCTTGGCCAGCCAATTGGACTAGATAAGAAAAAAGAAATTGTTGGAAATGTTGGCCTGTTTGTTGGGCTTTGTGATGGATATGGGTAACAATTTCTGGGGGTAATGTGTGTGGGAGGAGGGATATCGTTTTTGGTAATGCTAGCTGTTTTGAAAAGTAGGTACACACGCTTTCACCACCATCCAGTGGGGATGGCTGCACATTCTCAGCCAATACCAGTGGGGTAATGGAGGTTTTACGTCTATTGGACTGCAGTTGGTACTGGAGTGTTTGGACTTGATCTTGTAATTTTGTACACCTGTCAAGCAAAATTTGATAACATCTTGGTGGAACAAGATGTTCGTTAGTAAAGTATTGATTTTTCGGGATGTTGTGGTATGAAATGCCAATTTTCAGGAAAATAATTTTGAGCTAATTCATTTGGTGTCTGATTTTTTGAAAAAGACGGTTCAATATAGAAAAGATTTTGAACTTGTGATTTGGGGATGTAAACAGTTTTGGCTGGGATAATTGGTTGGGATGACGAACCAACTATTTGGTTGACAGGGGTATAGTTTTGGGATATTGGGGGATAAGCTAGGGCTGAAGATCTGATGTTATACAGACTAACCGGGTGTGGGTTAAGAACTTGGTATCTATTTACTAATTCAATTGGAGGTATTGACATGGCGGTGGTGGTTAGTGCTAATTTATTTTGTGGGATGCTTGGCTTGCTTTCTTTTTTGCCCTTGTCGGCCATAACTGCAAGAAAGAAAGTCTTAATTTAATAAAAATTCTCTGGTCAAAAAATCGGGAATTGAATTTTGTTCTCCTTTGATATAATGTATATCAAAATCAAAAATACTTAATATTGATTGCCATCTCGCAAAGATTTGTTTGCTTGCGATATTCTTAACATCCTGTTCTAAAACATGTTTTGCACTTTTGCAATCAATTCTTATGAGAAATTTTTGATTTAGTATATCATCTTGAAATTTTGAAATGCATAATACCATAGATAGGATTTCTTTTTTAATAGTGCTGTAATTTGTTTGGGTTTTGTTCCATGCTCCAGAGTGAAAACGAATAATTTGTTCAGGAGAGTTTGAATTTATTTTTTGTAAGAGGATACCACCATATCCTATATCGGAGGCGTCTGTTTGAATAATTTTGAAAGATTTTGTTGTTGGGATTCCTAAACAAGGTAAAGTTTTGACATATGTTTTTATTTTTTGGACAATTGCAGTGTGGTGTTGTGTCCATGGTTTTGGATTATCAATTAATCGTTCAAAGAGGGGTTGACATATTTGGCGAAGATTTTGGTAGAAATCTGCTACATAATTTAGAGAACCTAAAAATCGTTGTAATTGATGTTTGTCTATTATTTCATCTGGAAATTTATCAGCAAATTGTATAGCTCTATTTATGGGTAATATTGTGGATTGGTAAATGTCATATCCTAGGAAACGAATTTTTGTTTGGAATAGTTTTATTTTTGGTGCTGATACTACGAGACCATTATATTTAATAACATGTAAAAAGGTTTTTAAATGTTTCCAATGTTCGTCAATTGTTTTAGAAAAAATGAGAACATCGTCAATATAAGTAATTATGAAATTACTGAAGGGATTAAATATATCATTCATGATATTTTGGAATTCACTTGGTGCATTTTTTAACCCAAATGGCATTACTGTCCACTCATAATGGCCAAAAGGTGTTGTAAAAGCTGTTTTGTATCTATCTTTTGGGTGAATTTGGATCTGCCAGAAACCACTTTTGAGATCAAATTTGGAAAATATTTTGGCATTATCTAACCTATTTATGAGATCTTTTTTATTTGGAATTGGGTATCTGATCCATTCTAAAACATTATTTAAAGGTTTATAATTAATAACCAATCTGGGCACACCGCGTTCAATTTCAGCATTTTTATTAACATAAAAAGCGGGACAAGACCAAGGGGATTTGCTGTGTTGGATAATTTTATTATCAAGTAAAGTTTGTATTTCTTGTTTACAGGTTATCAATGTTTCAGGATTCATTTGTATAGGTCTGGATTTGGTAGGGATTAATTTTTCATTAAAATTTTTAATATATGGTAAGGTGACAATATGTTTTTTCCTGTGCCAAAAAGCGCTTGGTAAAGTAGAACATATTTCGGTGTCTAAAATTTTATGGAAATTTTCTATTTGGTTTATAAGAATGGGGTCTAAAAGTTTTTTCTCGATTTGTTTATATTTTAATTCATCTTGAAGATAATTCAGGTGTTTAGTTTTTTGTTGTAATTGTAGTTGTTTTAATTCTCTTTGTTCAGGGGGTTTGTGAAATTTGAAAATAATTTGTTTTCCTAAATGAGTTGTAGTTATGCCGATGTTGTTTGTTATAAAAGGGTAGATCATACCAATGAATGGTAATCCTAAAATAACATTGTCAGTCATATCTTTTACTAAAATAAAAGATGTTTTAAAACAAATATTGTCTTGACAAATGTGTACTTTGGGTAATTTATATTGAATATCCATTTCTCCACCATTCGCTGATACTAAATGTTCTGTTGTTTTATGATAATATTTTGTTGGTACTAATCCTTCTTGGATGCAATTCATGTCTGCACCTGTATCTATTAATGCAATTGTTTCTATTTCTAGATCTTGGATTTTTAGAGTAATTCTTGTATTCCAACGTTGGATAGTAATGAGTTGGGGTTCTATAGGTAAAGTTTTGCAGGTATGTTGGTAATTGAGGCGGTTAAACCAGCCATGAGTAATATAGTATAATAAGGGCGGTAGAACCAGCCATGATAATGCAGTAATTAAAACAGGTATTTGAAATGTAAAATTCAAATCATTATATTGAAATTTTGAAAGCTTACTTGGAAGCTACACTGAATATTGGAAGAGAATGAGAAGGGAGTACTACTCCGGGGGATGAGAAAGGAAGAGAGGAAGGGGATTTCAACTGAGGAGAGAAGGGAGAGGATTTTAGAAAGAAGAAGAGGTAAAATTCGAAGGTGTTGAACTAACTAATTTGAGGTTCCTTTTATAGAATAAGGAATCCTGTTTACAATCACTGGATATTGAAATGTTGCTGTTGATGTTTTCGGTGGGAAAGGGAAATTTTGTTCCGTAAATCACGGAGTATTGCTGTTGAGACTTTCGGTGGGAAAGTAGTGTCCCATGTGCTTGTTGTTTGGAAGGCTGAGGATACCGCCCATGTGAAGAATCTCCGTAATTTACGGAGAGTTGATATTTGCTTTTGGAAAGGTGGATGCCTCCCATGTGGATGAATGTTTTCCATGATGAGGAATCTTGGAATGTTGCGTTGGCTTGAAAAGATTGATGCTTCTCATGTGATTGATCATGATGAGGAATCTTGAAAAGTGGTGGATGCTTGAGATAGCATCTGATATGGTGGATTTTGTTGATGTGGTCATTTGATGGAGAATCTTGAAAAGCTGCAGATGGCATCCTGATAGTGTGGATTTTGCTGAGAGTCATGGTTTTGCTAACAATTTAAGTTTGTTATGCATCCGTTTGACTACAAATTTAAACAAAAAATAATCTGTTTTTTCTCCTTCACTGAAGAAAATCAATTTTTGATTTAAAATAGGGATATCGTAAGCAGTTTTATCATAGTAATCAAGAAGATGATTCATGCTTCGAATCCAAAATTTGAGATTGATTTTGGTATTGGGTTCCATCAGAAAACGTGTCCAGAAATTGTGTAACTGGTCACGTATATGTCGTCTTCTATCCAGTTCCTCCAGTGTGATCAAATGTTGAATAAGCTGGACGAAATTATTGTGATCATGCTGCATTTTGTAATTTATACTACGCACGCTTTCACTATTATCCAGTGGGGATAATTGATTCTCTGCAATTATCAGTGAGTGATAATTGAGGTGTCTAAATTTTGGTCTTGGGATCCTGCAAAATAAGGAACAGATTATTTATAATTCATTTGGATCTTGGGAGTCTTGGAATAAGGAATCGAAAGGATTCATTTCTGGTGTTGATGCTGTCGATTCTTCATTATCTTGACTTTGGCTGAGCATATCTGTAGCAATTTGGAGTAATGCTTTACTGGCTTCTTTGTCCGGATTTTGAGCTGCTTGGGCAATAAGTTGCTGTGCAAATTTGATGATGGACTGATTTGGTGTTTTGGATTTTGGAGAGCTTGTTGTAGGGCTATCGAGTTTGATGTTGGAAATCATGTAAGGAGAAGGTGGGCGGTCAGAGATTTGTACTGGTGTTGGGACTTTGATTTTATAATCACTTTGGACTTTGTCAACAACTTGCTGGATATTGAATTTATTCCACCATTTGACTAAAAATTGTCTACAAAGAAGATTATCAGAAACAACATACTTCCATTTGAAGATCCATGCAACTTTGTATTTGGAGATAAAATGAAGAAGTTTTGGGAACTGTTGGAGATGTGTATTTAGCTTTTGCTTGGAGTAAAAATAATTAACTTGATCTAGGAGAGGAGTTGGGATAATTTCATCACATGCGCCCATCTGGGCCCACCATCGAAGAAACCATGTTGGAAAGGATGAGTTGAAGTTCTGATCAAATTGAAAAAACCAGGAGTGGGAATATTTTTCATTTTCATAAAAAAGAGTGTAAGACCAAGCGTTTATATAATCATAATAATTAAAATACAGACCATTGTTTTGAATTTCATGAAGAGTAGAAGGGTGTCCCCATTCACTAACATTAATAATTTTATGAATATAAAATTGTTGGTAGTTTATGGTAGTTTTTTCCTTTGCATCAAAAACTTGTTTAATAATAACAGATTGTGTTTGTTCTAAAATGGTTTTATAGTAAAGTATTGATTTTTCGGGATGTTGTGGTATGAAATGCCAATTTTCAGGAAAATAATTTTGAGCTAATTCATTTGGTGTCTGATTTTTTGAAAAAGACGGTTCAATATAGAAAAGATTTTGAACTTGTGATTTGGGGATGTAAACAGTTTTAGCTGGGATAATTGGTTGGGATGACGAACCAACTATTTGGTTGACAGGGGTATAGTTTTGGGATATTGGGGGATAAGCTAGGGCTGAAGTTCTGATGTTATACGGACTAACCGGGTGTGGGTTAAGAACTTGGTATCTATTTACTAATTCAATTGGAGGTATTGACATGGCGGTGGTGGTTAGTGCTAATTTATTTTGTGGGATGCTTGGCTTGCTTTCTTTTTTGCCCTTGTCGGCCATAACTGCAAGAAAGAAAGTCTTAATTTAATAAAAATTCTCTGGTCAAAAAATCGGGAATTGAATTTTGTTCTCCTTTGATATAATGTATATCAAAATCAAAAATACTTAATATTGATTGCCATCTCGCAAAGATTTGTTTGCTTGCGATATTCTTAACATCCTGTTCTAAAACATGTTTTGCACTTTTGCAATCAATTCTTATGAGAAATTTTTGATTTAGTATATCATCTTGAAATTTTGAAATGCATAATACCATAGATAGGATTTCTTTTTTAATAGTGCTGTAATTTGTTTGGGTTTTGTTCCATGCTCCAGAGTGAAAACGAATAATTTGTTCAGGAGAGTTTGAATTTATTTTTTGTAAGAGGATACCACCATATCCTATATCGGAGGCGTCTGTTTGAATAATTTTGAAAGATTTTGTTGTTGGGATTCCTAAACAAGGTAAAGTTTTGACATATGTTTTTATTTTTTGGACAATTGCAGTGTGGTGTTGTGTCCATGGTTTTGGATTATCAATTAATCGTTCAAAGAGGGGTTGACATATTTGGCGAAGATTTTGGTAGAAATCTGCTACATAATTTAGAGAACCTAAAAATCGTTGTAATTGATGTTTGTCTATTATTTCATCTGGAAATTTATCAGCAAATTGTATAGCTCTATTTATGGGTAATATTGTGGATTGGTAAATGTCATATCCTAGGAAACGAATTTTTGTTTGGAATAGTTTTATTTTTGGTGCTGATACTACGAGACCATTATATTTAATAACATGTAAAAAGGTTTTTAAATGTTTCCAATGTTCGTCAATTGTTTTAGAAAAAATGAGAACATCGTCAATATAAGTAATTATGAAATTACTGAAGGGATTAAATATATCATTCATGATATTTTGGAATTCACTTGGTGCATTTTTTAACCCAAATGGCATTACTGTCCACTCATAATGGCCAAAAGGTGTTGTAAAAGCTGTTTTGTATCTATCTTTTGGGTGAATTTGGATCTGCCAGAAACCACTTTTGAGATCAAATTATAACCCCATTCTTATACACCTCGGCTCCACTACAGCTCGTTTGAGATTGACATTCGATAACCAAACTAGTGTTCCACTAACTAGTTTTTCCTAAAAACCAAGATATGTCATCTTCTCACAATACATCACATAAAAAGGTGTGAACACAAAAACAAAGGCAGTTTTAAAACAAAACTCACTTAGTGGAACATCCCTTTTGAGCTCGGCTCAAGTCTGTTATGTATCACATAACAATTAACTGCGGAGAAAACAACTTTAATGGATCACTGCATTCATCTTTTACAAACCAGTCCACCAAATCCAAGCCTCTGCTTTTTCCTTCAACACAAATGCTCAAGGAACAAATTGGGAAAAAAAAATAAAATAACGTCAAACTGGAATTTGTTTCCCACCTAAAACCAAAAGCTCCATTATAACTGCGCAGAAACCGCAAATGATGTAATGTTGGAAAAACATCAGATTTTTACTGCATCAATTGGGCGCTTCCCTAACTGGTAGTTCTCGAAATAGATAGCCACATAATCTTTCATTGTCTTGTATGACCTCGGCCTTTCTTTGTCGATGAGCTCCTCCACAGGCCCGATCTCCATTTTGGAATCCGGGAGACAAAACACCGCCAGTGTGAGCCTCTCCCTCTCTGAGTTTGTCACCACCCTGTGCACTGGGCTCTTCAACATTCCATTACTCATTATCTGTACAAATAATACAGCAACAGTAAAGGTCAACACCTCATTTGCAAATTGTTAGAAATTTATAAGTGAAAGCTCAATAAAGGTTGTAAACGTTTCACATTTTCATCCTCTGAAAGCATAAATTCTATTTGACAAACTGTTTTGGACAAAAAAAAAAAAAACTTGAAAAACCACTCACGTTAAAAAGAAAATTTTCAGAAAACAGTTCTTGAAACGCAAGCACCCTCTTTTTGGTACATCCTTTTGGTGTTTTCCTACACCTAATTCTTACCCGACAATGTTCCCCAACATGCTTTGAAAACAGTCACAAACCCATTTTTTGAAAAGTATTATGGAAAACTTTAGAAGCGGTACTTCAAAAGGATTTAGCTTTGTTGGATATTAGATACTCTTGACAGTTGACAGAGCTCTATGGAGAAAACAGAATCATATAGCCGACCCCAGTTAATTGAGACTTTAGGTTCGGTTTGGTTATTGCGGACAACTTATCCTGGAAACAAAACAAAAATCTTGGAAACAAAAATTTCTCTCACAAAGCAATGCTAAACAGTACCGAAATGTTGAAGGCAGATGAAAAGATCTACTCCCTCCGTCCGACTTTGTCCATTTTTTAAATACATGCCATTTTTGATTGTTTATATCTTTCAATTTATAATGATTTGCATGATTTTGCGAACGATATATAATAGAACTAATTGAGATCTATCTAATAAGATCCAAATTGCATATTTTTTAGATTCATATTGAAAGATATAAGTAATCAGAAATTACACGGATTTAAAAAATAGACTAACAAATGCAGATGGAAGGAGTAATACAATTCCTAGCTTGTTGCACCAAAAAAAAAAAAAAAAAAACAGTTCATTGCTTGTTAAGTTACTAGTAGTTAATTAGTACCACAAATATTATGAAACAATGGAATTTGATCATTAGCAAATAAATCTACTCCACACTTGAACATTTACCTCTACTTGATCACCAGCATTAATGAGAATAGCATGGGGAACAATTGGAACTCTAAACCACTGCCCATCTTTCACAATTTGAAGGCCTTCCACTGCCTTGTCCTGCAAAAGAAAGGTAATTGATGATGCATCTGCATGTGGTTTGACGCCTAGAGTAAGATCAGGCCTTGGACATGGAGGGTAGAAGTTAAATCTTGCAGTCATTGTTGCTCCCTGTCCATACTGTTCCAGAAAACAGTTTTCCTCTATGTTCAACGACTTTGCCATGGATTTGAGAAGGAGCTCATTCATCAGTGCCAAATTTCTCGTATATTCATTCAAAACTTCCCTGCAATTTCATTAAACAATATTAAGTTTTGTTCACTTGTGAAGGGAAGAAGGAAAAGAAAATGTTCTGATAGAGAAAATGAGGGGAAGAGGAAATATTTCCTGCTGTTTGGCTCTTGTACAGAAAAAGGAAGAGAATTAACAAACAACTTTTCAGTTCCCTCCGAAACAATCGAGTGATACAGAGGAGAAAATGATGACACGTCTCATCTTTTCTATTTTCTACTTCATTTTACAATCGGTAGGAGATCAATTTGAGAAGGGAAAACTACAACTAGTAGTAGTTGGAATTAAACTTAACGTATCATGCCTTGTAAGAGAGCATAGCATTCACAAGGTCACCGCTGAGACTACCTTGGGAAAAAGAGCAAAGAAAAAGGGTGACGAAAAGTGAGAAGCAAATAGCTATCCACTGTAATTTGATCTATAAAAATAAAACAACAAGCTTTCAGTATCTGCTCCCCCTATTATATAACCGGTCCCATCTCTTTCCAAACAGACCACGATACTTTCCTGTCAAAGGGTATTCTATCTATAATTTGCTGGTTGTTATAACCAAGAAACTAATGGGGATTTTTGGTGCATTGCATCTACAGACCCTGGTCTGGCCGGATGTAACTACTGGAGGTTTGGAGGGTGTTCCCCTGCCCTTCCAATCATGGAAACAAAAACGGGAAATAAAGGAAACTGAATTCTCCTGAATATTTTTCAAAATCATCGTCTGTTTTCTAATTTGGCAAAGCAGGGAACAATGACCCTAAGCCATCTTAAATGCAACTGTATATTAAGAAATCTTTCATTTTTCCAACATATATATCATCATTTTCTGTAAGAAAATATATATAGCTTCCTTACAAGGGTTAAGTAGCATGGTAGTTGACATACCTAAAGTTCTCAGGCTTTTCAGGCCAAAATCTAAGCTTTATCTTGTCTTCTGGGCTTATTGTAAGATACAACCGATCTGTCCAATCAAGAGTTTGACGCTCCGAAAGCACTGAATCATTTCCATACCCTTCAATGTCTCCAACTGTTCTTGAGTATTTCTGTTTCTCATCAGGTGGAAGTGCAAAGAATTGTTTGCCAATTTCATGCACCTGGTCTAGGAAAGAGGCTGTCATTCCATGATTTATTGCCTGAAATGCCAAAGCCAACTTTCAGCAAACAGAGAAGATTGAAATAGTTAAGGCTGTGCTTGGAAGGCCAACAAAATTGTGACTCATTTTCTTTTTATAAGGGACCAAACGAAATGGAGTTATTTTACGGATATATATTCTTTTTCAATTTATCTCATAAACCCGCATAAAAATACTGAATTATTAGCTCCAATTCCCTTTTTTATTCCTAACATGCCCTTCTCCTTTCCTTTTCTTTTCTTTTCATAGATTTATCCAAAGCTACAAGATCTAAGGAAAGCAGAAAGTCAATGGTATAATAGAACTACTCTAATATTCTTTCCAAACATGATAAAATGCTCCTCCTCTTTAGTACAACATATTGTTGCTATTTCCTTGTCTAAAATTTCCCTCGAAATTTCTCGTACACTTTGATGCGGATCTGTTTATGCATGATTGTTGTAGAGGTTGTGTATCATCTTTTAGCCTTGAGGTAACACCACATTATTATTATTATTTTTTTTCTTGATCAGAAACACCACATTAGTTAGGTTGAATTGTTGCCATTTGACCATTTGAATACATTAAAATCTGGCCTTCAGTTTGGATATAACCGATTTTTTGATTTGGATTTGTCCAGTGATGCAAAATGATAATACTCATTACAAAGGGTAATTATGAACTTAACAAAAATTACATTCATTTTATGACGCTTCTAATTTGCCAAGCTAAAATAGCAGAACATATTACTATGGTACTTCCACTCCATTTTCCTGTCCATTTTTTTCATTTTGTGACAAATACCTACTTACTTACTTCTAAGTTAGCTGACCTAATTAGCAAAACAAACTCGGTACTTTTCACTTCATTTTCTCGTCCAAATTCTTTTCACTTCCTCTCTCTTTATACCCACAAATAGGGCGGATAAGCAAGCCAAACTACTCAAGTTCAAGCTCATGTTCACTCGTTCAAGATTGATTTGTTACATAAACAAATCACACATGATCATTTTTTGAATCTCGTTAAGCTTTCAAATCAAGTTCGAATAACTTATTACTCGGCTCGTTCAGCTCACAATGATGTATAAAAGCTAGGCTCCTGTTCAGCTCGATTGAAAAACATTTGAGATTACCTCGTTTGAAAAACAAACTAAGCTTGAACATATAAGCTTGAATATCATCTAATTAAACTCGTCCGGCTCGTTTATCAGCCCAACCCGCTAATCACAGATTTGCATAAATCACTAATCACACCATTAAAGTCAACGAGACACAAAAAAAACCCATTTCTCAAACAAATCAACTGAAAAAACAAATTGGGGGTTTTGAAAAATAAGTAGTGAAACCTGAAAGCAACCACAAGAGCCGAGAGCAGATCGGAGTTTTCCGAGTTCTTCTTCTCCGGCGGCGGATTGAGATGTGAGGAGACTCATATCGATTATTGGAACTTCAATCAGCGGATATGAGGCATCAGCGACGCCATTTTCTCCCTTTTTGTATATGTATTTTTTGGGCAATTCACCGCCGTTGACGAGCAGTTCTTGGACCGGCTTTGACAGCGATTCCGCCATGGATGTGTGACAAATTTTAGAGAATGGGTTTTTAAATGAAGCCGCCGTTTAGGCTATATATAGAGATTTGAATCTCTCCCGTCCAGTTTTCAATTAGAGGAAACAATTCAAATTTAAATCTGAACCGTCCATTACAACGATTAATAGTTCAGATTTACTCGTATATGATATTTTGGAAAGAGTTGACTCTCATGCTTGGAAGACTCTAAACAAATTGATTATTCAAATGTACAGTCCAGGTTCACCTCTAAATTATTTGGTCCAAGTCCACCTTTAAACTATTTTTGCCGGTCCAAAACTTAGACGAGAGAGAATTCAATTCCATTTAAATAATGGATATGTAGTTGACGGGACAACGACAACCAATGGATTTCATTATAACTTTTATCACCAAGGGATTTCACAATAACTTTTAGCACCGTGACTTATTTTACAAAACCCAACCTCAATTAACTTTGTAGGTCCACAAGCCTTGTGAGTTTGTGTATATGTTTGTATGTTTGTATGTAGTCGCAGAATTATAGTAATATTTTTTGGACAAACATATGGATACAGAGTTTTTGTATAGAAAATGTACAAATTTCTTTTATTTAGGCCCACTCCATGTTTCACAAGAATGATCAAAGTTATTCATGTTTTCCAAAATATTGTTTACTTATACCCTGTAAAAAAATCACCTCAATCAGATATCGGTAATGCTCCATCCGTTTATCTAATTTTGGTCTAGAATAAAAAATTGAATAACTAGACGGAATATTTACCGATATCTGATCGAGCTGGTTTTTTATGGGATACAAGTTAATCATAATTTTGAAGAGTATGGCTCAGATCATCCGTATGAGATCTGAAATAATCTGAAACCAACTAATTTGTACATTTTATGTACAAAATTTTATATACGCCTAGTAGTGTCCGAATTGTTTTTGGGTTCGATAATAATTGGATCAGACTATGGGTACAGACTCACACACACACAAAATGCACAGATCGAGCTCGGGGGCCTTCTTTTGGGTCCCACACGAATAATCTGAACCGTTCATTCATCTTAGAATGAAATTCCGAAGGATCCATGTGAAAAATTAGCTCAATCGAACGTCTTTAGGTGCTTGATCTAAGAGCCCCCGTTTCATTTTTTTTTTTGGACAGAAACGGGGGACTCTTAGATCAAGCACCTAAAGACGTCCGATTGAGCTGATTTTTCACAAGGCCCTTCGTAATTTCATTCTAATACATTTTATGCCATAAAATGGGAATTCTCATTTTAGTTGGGGTTTTATGGAATGGTCATAAAATGACATTGTTTTCCGAATACATTTTATGTAGACATTTTATTTAGTTTTCCCAATACATTTTATGGAATGGTCATAAAATGACATGTCATTTTATGTATTGAGAAAACAATGCCATAAATCTCTGAGCTCGGATTATTCGCGTGTGACCCAAAAGTGGATCTCCGAGCTCGATCTGTGCATTTTCTGTGTGTGTGGGGGGTATGTACCCATATAATTATCGATAATAATTGGAGTTTGCTTGGTCAATGTTCCAATTCAATTTTCAGTAGCGATCTGGAGGAGTTACTCGTTTGTTCATTGGCTCCGGTCTTGACACGGGTGCATTGAAATTTTCACTATTTCCTATTCCGTGCCACACGTGGCCAATATATATATATATATATATATATATTTTTTAAGATGAATAACTTCATAAATCTTGGAAAGAGCACAAGACACGGCCATAATGTATACATATGGCCATATGGGAATGGGCTATCTACATAAACAAAACATTTGTAATAAAATAATATACTTCAAACAAGAAAAGCGTATTTTCACATTGAAAATCACAAATTTTGTGATTCCACGCTAAAAAATCAACACACTTATGCTTCTCATAAAAAAGAACAAATTTCTTGTCCCCATGATAATCCCAAATTTGTTTTTTAGGCGTGTACCCCTGAGTACCCATTTACCAATATGTTAGTGGTATATCAATTGAAATATCTGCCACAATGAACGAAAGATCTCACATAACGTAACTGATTGTGACATACAGTATAAGATGCGAACATATACGGCCAGCCCTGAGATAAGACCCAGGAAGCTGGCTTCTTCAGCCGGCAAAATGTGTAAAACATAAGGGCCCCCAATTTTTTTTAGAACTTATTAAATGCGTTCATACATTCTTTTTCTTTCGTGATGCCCATTCTGAAATACAAATAGCCAATTTTACAGGCTCCGAATTGGGATGAGTCTTTTGCTATAGGGACTCAGGGAGCTAGGAAACAAAAAATGAAAAGCGGGCTCTCGAAAAATGATTAGGTGTGGTGGGTGAATCAATTAGTTTTTACTGATCAAAAAAAAAAAAAAAAGAAAAAGGGATTTCCAATGCAGAAACCCTTGTCCTCATTTCTTGGATAAAAAGAAAAACCCTTTGGTTGAAGATGAAAGAAAGGGGAAGAACACACAGGAAAAGAAACACAAAAAGGGCTGTATTGATCTATTAGAACATGTTAATTATCTAATTGAAGAACAAGTTTGTGTGTTTAATAGTGAAAATAATTAATGACTAGAATCTATGGTTTGTTTGTTTGATTGTTCAAGAGTAAAAAATAAAAATTTATTTGACGTTCAAATTTTAAAGTTCATCTCAGGCTCCCGAAATATCATGACCGGCCCAACGTAGATCAATTGATCACTATTAGCCTTACTGATACTTGCCTACTGGTACCTACTACCCATTCATTTTGGAACACCGTACCAACAAAGTTCAAAGAGAACAAGCCATTACTTGAAATAGAGCATGCAAATCACTAGTCTGCTCCCTTGCAAATCAATCTAGAAATTGGAGCATCCATTGGTAACAGATTAACTAGGGCTGTAAATGAGTCAAATTAAGTAGCGAAGGAGTCGTTCACGTGAACATTGGGAAAGAACTTGCATGCTCTGTCAAACGAAGACAATTTTTGTTATACCAACATCTTGTTTATGCAAAAATCCATCCCTCAAAAGGTTGGACTTTTTTGGGTATCCTAAATGAGTCCTTATAGCTTTATAATGTTTTGGAGCTTGATTGTTTTACCAGCAAAGCTGGAACATAAGATTTAGTCAAGCTGATCTCAAACGAGCTCAAGTAACTCGTGCTAGAGAATGTGTGTCCAAACAAGATATCTAGCAACGACAACGGAAAAATAATTGATTAGAGGACATTTTGAACATTTGGCAATCTCAGATGGACTGACAGCGACTTATGCTTCCTCAGACCAAAGAAGATTGAAAGATTGGTTGACGTGCTTGTAAGCCGGTCCAGGCATCCAAAGTTATCCAAAAACAAATTCAACCAATATTGAAAAAGGCATATACTGACAGGTTAAACCAAGATGGTTGATATGCGCACGAGTTCACCAATTACTGAATGACATGACTAGGGGCAAGCCATCCTTCACTTAACAACTTTGATACATAAAAACCTGGTAAATATACTTAATTGTACAACGACAACCATATTTATAAACCTTATACGTTATAACTTTCACGTGCTGTAAGCAAGTCCCGACGATGATGATTTTGGACATCAAATTTTCACTGCATCAATTGGTCTCTTCCATTGCTGGTAGTACTGGAAATAGGAACTGGTATAATTTTTCACTTTCTTGTACAACCTTGGCCTTTTCTCATCGACGAGCTCCTCTACTGGTCCGATCTCCATTTCTGCTTGCGGAGAACAAAACACAGCCAGAGTGGTCCTCTCCTTTTCCGAGTTTGTCACTGCTCTGTGCACTGGACTCTTGAAAATTCCGTTACTCATTATCTGCATGTGTCATACAATACCAGTATTAAAACTCAGAAGTCAAAATTTACCAAGGTAAAACTTTTTCGCTGAACTGGCATCAAAAATCATATTTCTGACTTATAGCCCCTACAGTTAAATATCTGCCTGCAATAATTTTGGTTAATCTCAATTGATGGTGAGTTTGAGGATATTCTGTTGATTGATCACTGTCATACTATTACACTGAAGCAATGTCACCACCAGTAATAGAGGCATCAAAACAGTTATTATAGTACAAACAACATATAGGAAATGTGGCGAATTATAGATGAAGGAAAATCTTAGCAGGTTCTTTGTTCTGTTTCTATAGCATTACTCGTTTTGTCATCCAAGGATAACCTTGTTAATTTGAAACTAACTCGGGCAAGGTACCGTGAAACTTTTACGATAGAATCTTCTATGTATGATATTGATGCAGCTACATTTCCACATAAAAAGAATCTTGTTACGAAAACTTTTGCATAACTTATACAATTTACGAGAATGATGTGATAGACAGGTTTTTCTTGTTCCTACTTCAAGTCCCTTGATAAGGTTTCTCTGTTCTAAGGCTCACAAATCAGCAACATTAACTTTGTATGAAAATTACTGTTTATTTGATTGTGTGTATCGCACATCTCTTCGTGTGTGTACGAATATAGTTGTGTTTATTACCTCAACTTGATCACCAACATTAACAAGAAGAGCATGAGGAATGTTAATGGGAGCTCTAACCCACTGATCATCTTTCATGAATTGAAGGCCTTCCACTTCTCTGTCTTGAAGGAGAATGGTAACTGCTGATCCATCTGAGTGCGGTTTGAGGCCGAGTACAAGATCAGGCCTCGGACATGGAGGGTAAAAGTTGAACCTCCCCGTCATTATTGCTCGTTCCCCATACTGATCCAAGAAGCTGTCCTCTTTCAGTTTCAATGACCTTGCCATGGCTTTGAGTAGGAGTTCGACAATTTCTCGTAGCTTGTTGGTGTATTCGTTTAGGATTTCCCTGCAGTGTAGAATTGATTCCATCAGTTTAACTTTCCATTTCAATGACATTTACATTAATTGGAATGTTCACCTGGTATTGGAGGATGCAGATGCTACGAAAGAAGATAATTTGTATGCATCTTGTGTACATAACTACACTCCATCATATGCAAATATTGCATTCAAAAAGTAATAAAAATTATGTATTTTCTTGTATTTGGCGCGACAGAAAGCGTAAGTCAATTGAAAATGCTTTTGGTCAACAGAAAATGAGCTAATTTTGGCAGAAAAAGATTCCCATCTTCAAAGGTTGAATAAATTTCTTGAATCAGCACAACTTTACCACTGCCGCTACCAATCAACCACAATCATCAACCTGCCATCCTCCACACCCTCTGTTGCTGCCACCAACCACCACCAACAGGGGCGGAACCACCTTGGTGCCACAAGGGTTAAGTTTCCCTGAATTTATTATTCACACACTTGAACCGTAGGAATTTAGAATATGCCGGTGTTTTAATCATCTTTATAGGACCATAGAACTAACCAGACAATTTGTTGAGAATTCACTTCTGCATTCAATTGTTTGAGATCTCATGAGGGGAGAAATTACCTGAAGCATTTGGGATTTTCGGGCCAGTAATTGAGCTTCCGTTCATCTTCTGGGGTTAGCGAAAGATACAAACGGTCAGTCCAATCAAGAATTTGTTGGTCTGAAAGAACCATGTCATTTCCATACCCTTCCATGTCATCAACTGCTCTTGAGTACTTGTGTTTCTCTTCCATTGGAAGTGCAAAGAATTCCTTTCCCAGTGCACGCAGTTTTTCCAGGAATTCAGTTTCCATTCCATGGTTTATTGCCTGAATCACCAAACAGATTCATCTGTCAGTTGTTCAGCCAAGTACCTATTTGGGTGTTCAGGCACCTCATTAATCCATTTTGAATTGTGCGTTTTCGCATTTTGCGTGTTTTGGCTGTGAATTCTGAATCCATTCTACCAAAATGCATTATCGGATTTATTTAGGTCAGATTCGGTTCAGACCTAACCAGGAGTCTATGTGACGCGGGGACAGGTATTGAACACGTGACCCTTAAATTAAATTATTTTTTGGAGGCAGACACTAGGGGGACACGGCATGGACACCTCCCATGAATACACTCTCTGACTCTCACCATCTCACTCTCTCCCTCCCTCTCTCTCGATGTATATATATTTATGTATGTACTGGTATATATTCGATATACATATCTCCGTAATTGTGTGTATCGTATATGTGCTTATATACCAGTACAAAATAATGTAAATATCTTACATATCAAAAGAAAAGTGGATATATTTATGTAAACCGTTACTGCGTACATATGTATATATTATATGCATATACATAAATTAGATATTTTCTTCTGAGAAAAATTCAGGTCCCATCAAGTTAAAATTTGATTATGGAGAGTGAACCAGACCTGGAAGCAACCCCATGAGGAGAGAGCTGATTTAAGCTTATCTAGCTCTGTTTCTCCAGTGGGTGATGATGAGGATTTTAAAAGGCTAATATCAATAACTGGAATCTCCATAGCTGGAAGATCAAAGGAACCAATAACTCCACCAGAATCACCGTCTCTGTAGACATAACTTTGTGGCAGATTATCGTCGCCGGCGCTGCTGATTACTAGTTCTTGGACAGATTTGCATATTATCTGTGTTTGGGGAGGAGAAGGGGTAGGTCCGGCCATGTCCATTTCTATGATGGAATAGAGAGAGAGAGAGAGAGAGAGAGAGAGAGGGAGGGGTAGGCTTGAAATAATCATTTATTGTAATTTATAAGTTCAAGTGTTATTGATATGAGGAGCATATTATTTTATTATGATTTGGTTTGATTTATCTGCGGTAGACCAGCGAATATACTAGTTAAGAGAGCGGATATAATAGTTTCGAGTAGCAACACTTCGGGGAAGAGAAGACCCAAATTGACATTAGATGCGATAGTGCGCAAAGATTTGAGCTTACTAGGTCAAAGTGAACAGACAGCATTTGACAGAGCTCAATAAAAAAGAAAAATTCACATAGTTGACCCCAATTGATTGAGACATAAAGTTGGATTTAATTTTGTTTTGGTTTGATCTAGTTATATTCAAGGTTTTTTTGAACATCTAGTCATATTCAAGTTCTCTCTCTTCAATTACTATGTTGAATAAAAGATAACTAGTACAAAGCAAGACCGGAGCCGGAATTGTTTATTTGTGGGACAAAAACTATGACAATAATAGTTTAGGAAAAATTAGGAGCTTTATTATGGAGTTGGAATAACAACTACCCCTACTAAAAATATAGGGGAGAATATTCTTTACACCGGTGGTGTAAATTTAATTTTTCTACAAATCTATTACATTGTATCATGTGTCAAACAGTGGTTCCAAAAGGTAAGATATGGACAAATGACACAATACAATTAATTTGAAGAAAACTTTATTTTACACTGCCGGTGTAAAAAATGTTATCTCAAAATATAGTACCACCGTCCTTGCTGAAAAATCAAAGAAAGCTTCTCTTAGTCAATTCGCCATTGAGCAGATGATTGTTTTATTAGTTGCCTTCAAAAAAGGCCAATATAACTAATAAATTTGTACAATTCTTGTTGCATTGGGTCGGAATAATTTAAGTATTATAATTGTGCGGTATTGTAATGCACAAGCTAGGCAATATCGTGAGTGCATTTTCAAGTGAAATTTCCCATGTCTCTAATAAGGCCTCCTCAATCCAAACTTCTAACAATCTTTTTCTGTTTCTTAGGCTGTAAATGAACTGAGTCGTTCGTGAATTATAAAAAAAAATGAGTTTGAGTGACACCGTACTGATAACGATGATTTACTAAAAATGTGTTGCTAAAGGATATTCAGTGACAGTTTTTTGTACTAAGCTGTCACTAAAAAATTATCACTACAACTTTTTAACAACACACTTTTAGTGACAACCCAATGACAAAATCATTGTCACTAAAGATCAATTTTTTTGTTCGACTCGGTAAAGGCTCGTTCGAGTTTGATTTAGAAACTAAACAATAAGCTTGTTTAATAGACGAGCTGAACTTAAGCTTGACAATAATCGGCTCGATTAGACTTGCAAACTTAAAATCTATAGTATATCTCATAGGAATTTCATATATAACCTTGAATATGTATAAACTTTCACACCTAGATAATGAAATTTTTATGACTACTACATGTATAAACTTATAAAAGTATTATAAACTTAAATTTTAAAATATGTTTCTATAATTTTATATATGTTTTGACTTTGTATGTACAAAATAAAAAATTTATTTGAAGTTCTAAACTTGTATCAGAGCATAATTATCTATAACATTTTTTACTCGCTAAGCCTCGTGAACAAGTTTGAGTTCGACTCAAACTTAGGCAAGCTCAGCTCGAGCTCGGCTCGTCAAATTTTCATTCAGTTCGAGCTCGGCTCGAGTTCATTAAAAAACTTAATGAACGAGCTTGAATATTTGAAAGATCTGCTCAATTTGACTCGTTTACAGCTCCATGTGCTTTTCTCTTCTGGTTTAGACTTGTTTTGACACAAGATGATATATTGATGGAACATCACAAAAATCTTTACGAAATCCTTTTTATGTCATTCTAAGTGTTCGACATCACCATGAGTTGCTACCCAACACTCCTAGCCTCCTCAACCAAAACTTTTGGCTCTCATCAGTCATCCTCATCGGCCGCCCGTCACGAACAAACTTTTATTGTTGTTTTATGTGCTTTTCTTCTTCTGGTTTTGTCAATAATTAAAGTCACCACTTCGGACCTTCCAAAAAAAGTAAACAATAGGGACCCCAAAATATGTTAGCCTCCTATATATTGTAATGGTTGTTTATTTTTGGATGACTATAAGTTTAAATTTGTGTAATGATAAATATTTTGTAATGATTTTTTATAAAGATATGTGTTGAAAAATTTTATTACGCCAAATACATTGAGGGCCTCATCTCATGAGTCCGTTTTAGTTCTCTAAAACTAATGAGCCGGCATTGTTCTCAAGACGAACTGAATTTGAACGGCCTAAAAATAAAATGCCTTATTTATTTATTTATTTTTTCAGTCTTTGCTCTTTCTTTTCATTTGGGGTCAAAATTTTACAATTTTGATTTGTCTCGATGAGAGATTTTAAAATTAGAACAAGTTGAGCAAAACTAAAAGAACTTGTACCAAAAGTAGTAGTATTGCAAAAGCAGTCCACAGCTTTCACCAGGAAACCCTTGACAGTAGGAAGCAAATGGCACTGCCTCAAACATGCAGAAAGATTAGGTTTCGCTGCTTCGTAATGTTACACGATTCTTTCTAAATGACCTCAGTACCCGTGTCGGACACTCATCACTCAAATAAGCATATGAGATCCGTCTTTAATATATTTAGTTGGACGATCACCTTGAAATTGTTCTTCTATGAACTATTCATGAAACGATGCATGCATGAAACGTCCTCAGACACGTTGTACACTATTTATTGAGAAAATAAAAGAAACACACTTAGAAGTTAAGTGTATTTCTGTAGCGCCCCGAATAAAAGAATACCGCGAAATAAATTCAAGGGGTATTTCCCCCTATACTTTGCTTGATTTGCACTTACACTCCTCATACTATTTTTTTAGCCACTTACACTCCTTATAGAGATCCCGAATTTTGCTTAGGTCCATACTTCAACTTTCCCGATGAAATTTTGATGATCTGATACGTACTGTGCGTTTGGAATGTGTTTTCAAGGGTACCTACAATGAATTGGACAAAAAAATGACTGGGAAGGGTTTGATCCGAACATATACAGTTCTACAAAAAATTGCGTAATCCAAGCCCTTCGCGGTCTTTTTTTTGGGCCGTTTTCTGCCAAATTTCCCTTGAAAACACGTCCAAACATTTTGAATGGATCGGATCATCGAAATTTGATCAGGAAAGTAGAAATCCAAACCTAAGCAAAATACGGGATCTCTATAAGGGGTGTAAGTGGCTAAAAAAAAGTACGAGGGGTGTAAGTGCAAATCAAGCAAAGTATAGGGGTCAAAGTGCAAATACCCCTAAATTCAAACATCACTATATCGAAAGGGGAAAAGTTCCTGCGCATATTGAAGCATGCCAATTACACCATCTTGGCTCACCCTTTCCTTGTTTTAAATTCTAATATTTTATTTTCTCTATTTTTTCCTTTTTGCTTCCACAAATATAATTGTCTTATTTACTTTAAATACATGGTTGGGGTATTACAATTTCGGCGTATCTCAATGTCCTTGAGATGAAAATTAGATAACTCCGACATTGCAACACATACCCACACGTGGCACCTGTACTCGAGTCCGTGTACTATAGGCTGCTCCTTATTTCACTCCACTGCTACTGGGAATCAAATTTTGATAGTGTCAATAGCTACCTCCCCCTTCTGAAAGCATTCAAAGTTGATAGCAGCATAGTTTTTCACATTCCTGTATAACCTTGGCCTTTTCTCATCTATCAATCCTTCCGCCGGTCCGATCTCTTTCTCCGGTTCTGCTAAATTAGCTATAGTGACAGAAATCCTCAGCCTGTTTCGATTTAATACAGCTCTGTGTATAGGGCTCTTGATTATTCCGTTAGTCATTATCTGCATTCATTCACAAAGAAAACTAACCAGATTAATTCAAAGAAAGAAACAATTTTTCACCCCAAAACAATACGCGAATGACAAAACTGTCCCATTCATATAGATAGACTGATGGCCATGAAACTACCCTTTAGTTACCAGATGATGCCGACAGAGGCGGAATACTCTAGTCAACTAAAGATTATAACCATATCGATACGTGGAATTTTAGGTTTTAAATTTCGGCACCACCATCTTGAAAATCATGGCCCCGTCCTTGCTAGCCCAATCGATACAGCTTTGAGCCTACACAATGCCATTTAGTTACTAGATCGAGCACATATGGCTCAGATTGGAAAGCTTGCACAACCCTCCCAATGATTGTGTCCATACTTGTCCGCCCCTGCCTATGATAGAAGCACCAAGTGTAAAAGCAATGAAAATAATCTTCTGTATTTTCAAGCTACGTTCTTCTTTGGCTTCTCTTCGTAAAACCACAGTAGAAAACCACATATATCGATGTCAGGAGTGAAAAAATCCCCAAAACAACAAATGAAGTTTTGCAGACTTGTATACTACAGTGAAGTAGCCAAATGAGTTGAAGAAAAGCTTTATCTGACTCTTCGATTGAAAACACACCTGCATTTGATCGCCGACATTGACAACAAGAGCATGTGGAATAATGGGAACTCGAAACCAGTGATTATCTTTTAGCACATGAAGGCCTTCCACTTCTTTGTCTTGCAAGAGAACAGTCATGCCTGACCTGTCTGAATGAGGTTTAAGCCCAAGAACTTGATCCGGTCGTGGACACGGAGGGTAGAAATTAAATCTTCCAAACAAGCATGCTCGATCTCCAAATTGGCTCAAAAAGTTATCCTCTTCCAAATTCAATGACTTTGCTATGGCCTTGAAAAGAGTATCCAGGACATACTTTATCTTCATGGCATATTCATGCAACACCTCTCTGCAACGGAACAAACATATATCGGTATCCTACAATTTTTCAGGTTTTTGGTGCATCAAAACGACGCTAATCTTATGTGGTTAAACAAATTTAACATTAAAATGGGTACTTTCAAACTTTGACATATCTTTTAGGATGGTCGACAAACTGTCAGCCAAATTTTGCACAGAAGCAACATCAAGTTGCCTCGAAATTATTTAAACAAGGGTGAAAGACTCAAACGATTGTTTGGTTTTTAACAAAGAAACAGAATTGATGCCAAACAGGATTAGGATGCAGTTTCATGATTGTTTTTGCATCAGTTTGAATTACCTGAACTCAGTTGGGAATTCTGGCCAAAGATTGGGTCTTCTTTCATCTACAGGGAGTACTTTAAGAACCAGGCGATCCGACCAGTCGAGAACTTGTTTCTCTGAAACAATTAAGTCACCACCATACCCTTCACCATCTTCATGCGAGTACTTCTTTTTCTCATCCACCGGAAGCGAAAAGAACTGCTTGGCAACTTCCCGTACCTTGTCGAGGTATGAATCTGGAATCCCATGGCCTATTGCCTAAAACACAATAAGGCAATAACCCATTCCAGTCATGAAACTAGTTTTTCAGTTTTTTTTTAATTCAGTGTTTGGTTTTGGAATTATGTGAGGGAATTGTGGAGGGAAAACATAACATATGGGAGGAAAAAGGCAATTTTTTGGGGGAAACTTGAACTTTTTCCCTTCCACAAAACAAAATCCAAACACAACCTTAAACAAGTTATCAAAATTTTCCATTGTTGATGAGAGAACCTCCATCCCCTCACCATTTGCTTTCAATTGCTTGAGCTGAATCTGTTCTGATCAACTTCTATCAATCATAACTACACATTCATCAAAAAAAATCTACACACACTGTCACACACAACTAAGGCCGTGTTTGGATCATCGATTTCTCGAGGCCTTTATACAGGTAAAGGAAACCAGTAGGAGGACACGGACAAGGAAAATGAAATGAAAAGGTTAAGGATCTGACTTTTCTGCTTCCCTTTTTTTTTCTTTTTGAAACTCAGAATCTGCCCAAAAGGGGTACAGACCACAAACCGGACCCCTCGGTCAGGAAAAACATTCCATATCTTTCAGGTTATCCATATGGGTCGGGAGGGAACTCACTGAGTACATGAAAACATTACCCACAAAGGATAGAGAAAGTTAACAGAAGTATCCATACGCGAAGATAAAGAAGAATCAACTAAAATGACAAATTTTTTTATCCAAATACATCCAAAAATAAAAATGATGACTTGTGTAATTCAACAGGAAAAAAGAAATTACAAAAGCTTGAGGAGTTTGCGAAGTAAAAGTTTGTCTTTTACGAATTTTATCCATCTTTACTAAACTTTTTTTCAACTTTGGTCTATAGTTTTTGTATTTTTCAGATTCTTCTCGAGACGAAAGACTTTTCCAAAATATTTTTACCAAATCTATTAGAAATTAAGAGAAAGGAATAAAAAGACTCGGTTAGAAAAGACTAATTCATCCCAAGGGGGACTAAAACCACGTGGAGCCGCCAATTGGCTCCATTGAATTTCAAAATCCAACTCAAAATGACTTACATAGTAATAAACTAGACTAGAAATTTTTTTAACCCTATTAGACCAAGCAACACAAGTATGTGAAAATAGGATACTGAGGTAATTCTTGAATTTTGGTGTAGCATTCATTTGAGTTGAAAAGCATCATTATTTTTATTTTTTTGAATTAATCTGGTAAAAAAATGATTCATTTTTGAATTACACTTGCCAAATCAGAAGGGAATTCATCAAGTAGTTCAGCTAATTTCTCCATCTCAACCAAAGTGTTTTTTTTTTTTTTTAAACCGAAAAACATAACAAATATATAAATTAAACCAATTCATTACAAAGGCGACGCCGTGCAAGATTGTGAGCAGCTCTCACCCCTTGCCGGGTGCCTTGATGACACAAACAAAATCAAAAGAAGTTGCAACATTAAGGATATCACATACAACATTCCTAATAGAAATGTTGGCATTTGAGCCTTTGCATAGAGCTTGGATGATTTCCAAACTATCCGTCAAAATTTGTAGCTTAGTAACGCCACAAGACTTAGCTCACCGAAGAGCTTGTAAGACAGCTAGACCCTCCACACCAGTCGAAGTCAGAGCTTGCACACGAGTGTACCCACCGTCGCAACACATTGATAAGTCTCAAATCTCCAAGCACCATCCACTACCACCCTCATCAACGGTGATCCTTACTCCCGAGATCCCATGCAAAACAGAGCCGCTGGCTCAACTCCAGTGCGTTGAACTTGAAGTTGCTCATAGCCATCACAGTCCACTGCATTCTTTTTGGACTTCAATATCATAGAGATATTATGATCAACACTAGCAAGACAATGATTCAAATTAGGAACTGAAAATTGAAACGCAGCCTTATTACGAGCACACCAAATCTCCCATAACACACAGACCATAACATAAAAATTATCCTCCGAGGCCCCGTTAAACCACCCCACAAACCATTCGTTTATTTTTATATGCAATCTGGGTTCTATACTTGGACTACATAGACCTATTTCTTGTGGTGCATTAATGTATCATGTTTTTTAGTTTATTTATTTACACTTGTATTTGGTCGTAAATGTATCATGTTTGGTCACGAAAATCATGAAATGGTTTTCACCGGACAAAAATCTATCATGGTAAAAAAAAAAATGGTGGATTACTACAAACATGCATGAAATCAATTTCTCATGACTTGTGTTTTTAGGTTAAAATATTATAATTATTTATTTTCAATTTCGTTTAGAGAGTTTAGGTGTAAGAAGATTATGAGAGAGATTTTTCAAGAGAGAGAGAGAGAGAGAGAGAGATGTTACTCCCTCCGTCCCTTTTTAAGTGAGTACTTTGGGAAACGTGTATTTTTGTGGACATTAAAAAATATACTTTCGCATAATATTTTAAAAATTTTTTTGCACCAAATTAAAGTACTCAATGAGCACTTTAATTTGGTATAAAGAAAATTAAAAAATTATATAGGGAAATATATTTTTTAGGGGTTTGAAATTGCACGTATTCCCAAGGTACGCACTTAAAAAGGGCGGAGGGAGTAGGAAATTAGGGGAGAGAAATATTAAGAAAATAAGAAGAGTAATATTAGAAAAATTAGGAGAGAGAAAGAGTGTTTTGGGGTTTATTTGAATTTCAGGATGGAATCATAAGTATTCAAATCTCATAGGATGGAATCATAATGATCTTTTTTGTACATGATGCCTAATTAACTCTCCCGTGATTTTAACACTCCCATTTTACAAATGGTACTCACTTTTTTGTCTATTACTGTAAATAGTCCATACATTTTGTGAAAATTTGTTACATCGAGAGATAATTAAGTAAATTTATCCCACTAAAAAACAAAACAGAGAGTGTCGTCGTAAAAAAGAGAGTGTTAAAATCATTTTCCTTAGAAAAATGGAAAACTACCCCTCACAACATGATTCCCTTAGATTGGGATTCTCTGTAGCATCAAACAGGACATGGACCTAACATTTAGCAATCTTTAAACTAGCACTAATTTGAAATTTCGCAGTACCAGAAGGCTGAGGAAATAAACATGGGAGAATAAAAAGGCAAGGACACTATGCAGTTCAATTTATGTAATTTTTGTGGGTCAGGCTAACGGGTGTCATAGTGTACCCATTAAGGGTATAAAAAGTACATTTTATGGGTTTCACTTGTACAAAAAGTACATTTAAAAGTATACTTTAACGTACAAGTGTAGTTTTAAAGTATACTTTTTTTGTACTCTTAATGGGTGCAGTATGACACCTGTTAGCATTTCCAATTTTTTATTAGGTTAAATTTCACTCACACCCCATGTACTTTGATCCAGTTGCAAGTACACCACTCTACTTCGTTTTTAGATACAGGACATACCCCTTGGACTTTGGGCTAAATTGGGATTGTATACAATTCCCGTCAAAATAAACGGAAAAGCAGAAAATGGCAGGTTGAGACCCAAAAAAACTGAGCATCCTCAATCCTTTTGCATGCTCAATTGGCCCTATTTAAAGTCTCTCACTTAGCAAATTCCAAACTTCAGAAAAAATACTCACAAATAACATCTATCATTCGCGAACACCAACTAATTATCTGTTTCTCAACAGATCTTTTGTACTCCCTTGGTCCCTTTTTTAGCGTCGACATTTTTATTTTGGGTTGTTGAAAAAGAAACAGAGCAAGTATATGTTATTTGTGCGTACTTTTTGTTAAGTTTGGAGTTTGCGAAGTGATTTCAAAAGGATAGACGATGCTCTGTTTTCTAGGTCTCAACCAGCCATTTCTACTTTTTCGTCTAATTTGACGGAACTATCAACATGCCCAGTTTAGTCCAAAGTTCAGCGGTTTATGTGTTTAAAAATGAAGTATAGGGGGTGTAGTTGCAACTCAATCAAAGTACAGGGAGTGTAAATAAAATTTACCCCCTTTATTAATGGCCTTGTTTTTCCTGAAGTGCAAATCAATAAAGCAAAATATCACCAAAAAACATATAAGCTGAGCAAAATATAACCATTAAGATAAAAATCATGAGTATAGAAAACTTGCACTTCATTCTTAACGAAGAAAAACTAGGCAGGAAAAATTGCCATGCCATTCTATTTGATTTCTTTCGATGAATCGCTAAACCGAACCACTTTTGGCTCGATACGTACCCTCCTACCTACAAGCAGGGAGAACAACATTTGGGACGTGAGCAAAAACAATGGAAAAAGGAGCAACGCTAATGGGCGCCGATGAATTTACGTTCAGAGGCTCCAAGGGAGGAATGTGTCCAGATGAATTTACGGTTAAGATTTTCCCGTTTAGCATCACAATCTGGCTGTGTAAATTCCCGTCCTTTGGCATGAGATGGTATTCCTCTCTTGTCATGTCAATTATCTTTTTCCGGGGATGTTGTCGAACAACCTTTGATCTGTGACCATGAGACTTGTGTTTGTGTCGCAATGTCCGAGGACGGTTAAAAGCTACTTTAGCCTCAACAGTGGTGGTATTGTCTAGGTTGATCAATAGCAGTGTAATTCCTGGCTGCAATGGGAAGACTCTATTCTTATCATAAAATGAACATGTCTAACTCTGTAACTACTGAGAAAAGGCCAGTTTTGGCTTACCGAATGCTTTGCGCAATGAGCATATGCTCGTATCTTCTTTGTTCCAGAAAAGTTTGTCGATAGAACGTTTTCTCCCATTAATCGGTGCCAAAGAAGAGCACTGCAACCACGAAAACAGGTTACCGAGCTTAAAATAACAGTTTGTGTAGGGAAAAATTGTAGCTATGGGCCTATGTTATGCAGAAACTTCTCTAATTTGTTCACCTGTAGTAGTCTGGATTAGGCACGAAGGTTGTAGTATTGAGTAGGCCATAATTTCCTCCTATTAATGTCTGTCTGCAGTATGTCTTTGTATCATAAGTTGACCCCATACCAAGCTGATCCAAATACCTGCGTCGTGTCCAAAAATACACATCATTAAATGACAAAACAACATATCGATATTGACATCGTTTCCATTTCTGTTTTCTTTTTCCGTTTTCCAAGCCACACAAAACTTGCTCGGCCAACTGTTTTGGTGAATTTGTATTCAGTAGAGTTCTTTGAAAACAACCCTGTTGGAAAAAGTCAAGAAGTGGTTCTAGTCTTCAGGAGTTGTCCTAGTTTTTAGGGAGTTTGTTTTTCTGCTGTTCCTAGTTAGTTGCTGTACGTGGCCTACTTTGGCTAAGTCTAAGGAGTCTGTTATGCAGTTACTGCAGTTCCTATTTTCATGCTTTAGTAGTTCCTGTTTTCTAGCTGCTATTAGTTTGTTTACTTGCCTATATAAAGGCTGTTTCGCTTATCAATAAAAGTGCAGATTAGTTCACTCTTTCTTTTGTTCTTAAATTTGTAACATTGGTATCAGAGCCAGGTTAGTGAGTGAAAAACAAAAAAAAAATTCTGTGCAATGGCTTCCGAAAGTTTTGTGCAGCCAGCAATTCCACGCTTTGATGGTCACTATGACCATTGGAGCATGCTCATGGAGAATTTTTTGAGGTCCAAAGAATACTGGACGGTTGTTGTTTCTGGAGTAGCAGAACCAGCAAAAGATGCTGTGCTGACAGATGTGCAGAAGGCGGAGCTTGAAGCGGTGAAGTTGAAGGACCTCAAAGCAAAGAATTATCTCTTCCAAGCTATCGATCGTTCAATCTTGGAAACCATTCTTTGCAAGGAGACCGCCAAGCATATTTGGGATTCCATGAAGAAGAAGTACCAAGGAACAGCAAGGGCAAGGAGGCAGCAGCTTCAAGCACTTCGTTCGGAGTTTGAAATACTTCGAATGAAATCAGGAGAGTCAGTGACAGATTATTTTTCAAGAACGATGGCAATCGTCAACAAGATGCGGATCTATGGCGACAAGGCAGAGGATGTCACCATTGTTGAGAAGATTCTTCGATCCATGACACCAAAATTTAATTTTGTTGTCTGTTCTATAGAGGAATCTAATGATGTTAATGAACTTTCAATTGATGAATTGCAAAGTTCTTTGTTGGTTCATGAGCAAAAAATTAACCAACAGGAGAAAGAGGAACAAGCATTGAAGGCCTCATCTGAAAATCACTCTCCACCAAGTAGAGTTGATAGAGGACGAGGCAGAGGTCGCGGTAGAGGAGGCCGAGAATACAATGATCGTGGAAACCAACATCAAAACCATCATCAAGAGAATCAATTTCAAGGAAGAGGAAGAGGACGTGGAGGCCATCAATCAACAAGACCAAAGTCCGCAGACAAGTCCAATGTTGAGTGCTACAGATGTCATAGGTATGGCCATTATCAGTCGGATTGTCGAACTAATTTGAATAGACAAAGTGGAGAAAAAACTAACTTTGCAGAAAAAGAAGAAGAGGTGTCTCTTTTGATGGTGTGTCACGTGAAAGAGGAAACCCACAAGAATCTGTGGTACTTAGACACTGGTTGCAGCAACCATATGTGTGGAGAGAAGTCTGCATTCTCTGAGTTGGATGAAGCCTATCGCGATGTTGTGAAGTTTGGTGATGATTCTAAAGTCTCTGTTATGGGAAAAGGACAGGTAGCAATTCAAACCAACAAAAATTCTGTCCAAACTATTTCTAATGTTCTCTTTGTCCCAGATTTGAGAACAAATTTACTAAGTGTTGGTCAGCTTCAAGAAAAGGGATATGGAATCTCTATCAAAAACGGAGTCTGCAGAATCGAAGATGAAAAATTGGGCTTGGTGGCTCAAGTCAACATGACCACCAACCGAATGTTTCCATTGTATCTCAACAACACCACTCATTCATGCTTCTCAGCAAAATTGAGGGATGCAGCATGGCTATGGCATTTTCGCTATGGTCATCTAAACTTTGGTGGACTAAAGACTCTACAGCAGAAAGATATGGTGATTGGTCTTCCTCAAATCACAGCTCCCTCTGAAGTTTGTGAAGAATGCGTTGTTAGCAAACAACACCGTAATCAGTTTCCACAAGGGAAATCATGGAGAGCGAAGAAGGCGTTGGAACTTGTTCATTCCGACATTTGCGGGCCAATAACTCCATGTTCTAATGGAGGTAAAAGATACATAATTACCTTCATTGATGATTATAGCAGGAAGATATGGGTCTATTTTTTGCAGGAAAAATCTGAAGCTTTTGCAGCCTTCAAAAGCTTTAAAGCGCTTGTTGAGAAAGAGGTTGGGCAGCTCATAAAAGTTCTTCGCACGGATCGTGGTGGAGAATATAACTCACATGGATTTGCAAATTTCTGTGAGACCCATGGAATCAAGCGGCAACTTACTGCAGCTTATACGCCCCAGCAAAATGGCGTTAGCGAGAGGAAAAATCGCACTATTATGAATATGGTGCGAAGCCTTTTGTTAAGAAGTGGAGTTCCAAAAAGTTTTTGGCCTGAAGCAGTAAATTGGAGTACTCATATTTTGAACAGAAGTCCTACTCTTGCTGTTCAAAATATGACACCAGAGGAAGCATGGAGCGGTCGAAGACCAGCGGTGGATCACTTCAGAATTTTTGGGTGTGTTGCATATGCCCATATTCCAGACGAGAAGAGGAGAAAGCTCGATGATAAGGGAGAAAAATGCATTTTTCTTGGTGTTAGTGATCAATCAAAAGCTTATAAGCTATACAATCCTAGCACCAAGAAAATCATTATCAGTCGAGATGTTGTTTTTGATGAAGAGAAGTTCTGGACATGGAACAATGATGGTATTGGACAACAAATTCCGGCAGATTTTGATGGCGAGAATGAAGATGGAAGGCAGCAGCTGGTGGAGAACGAACAGCAGCCAGTTCCAGCAACTACAGAAGAAGAGGAACGACCTCAACGTGCCAGAAGAAGACCAGCATGGATGACAGATTATGAGGTAACTGGAATTGATCAATCTGAAGACCCACTCACTCACTTTGCTCTATTTTCAGATTGTGATCCCACGTTTTTCGAAAGTGCTGTCAAAGAATCAAAATGGAGGAAGGCTATGGATGAAGAAATTGCAGCCATCGAAAAGAATGATACATGGGAGTTATCTGATCTTCCAAAAGGGCACAAAACAATTGGTGTAAAGTGGGTTTACAAGACAAAGCTGAAGGAGAATGGTGAAGTTGACAAGTATAAGGCACGCTTGGTGGCTAAGGGCTATAAACAAGAGTTCGGTGTTGATTACAAAGAAGTCTTTGCTCCGGTTGCAAGGCATGACACAATCAGATTGGTGATTGCATTGGCAGCTCAAAACTCATGGCCTATTTTCCAGTTGGACGTGAAATCGGCTTTCCTCCATGGAGATTTGAAAGAAGAGGTATTCATTGATCAACCTCCTGGTTATGTGAAACTTGGCAATGAGCATAAAGTGTATAGGTTGAAAAAGGCTCTATATGGATTAAAACAAGCTCCACGGGCTTGGTATAATCGTATAGAGACTTATTTTTTGAAGGAAGGATTTCAAAAATGTCCTTATGAACATACACTTTTCATAAAAATTGACGATGGAGGGAAAATGCTCATTGTTTGTTTATATGTAGATGATTTAATCTACACTGGAAGTAATACAACCATGTTTGAAAGTTTTAAGAACTCTATGATGGCTGAATTTGAGATGTCCGATCTTGGCATGATGCATTATTATCTTGGCATTGAAGTAGTGCAGTCCTCTACGGGAATTTTTATTACTCAAAAGAAGTACGTGGGAGAAATCTTGGACAGGTTCCAAATGAAGGATTGTAATCCTGTGACTACACCATCTGAGTTTGGCTTAAAGCTAAACAAAGATAATGGAGGAACAAAGGTCGACAACACTCTTTACAAGCAAATTGTAGGGAGTTTAATGTATTTGACTGCAACAAGGCCTGATATAATGCATGCTGTAAGTGTCATTAGTAGGTACATAGAGTGTCCTACAGAGATTCATCTCTTGGCTGCAAAAAGAATTTTCCGGTACTTGCAAGGTACTAAGGAGTTTGGGCTGTTTTACAAGAAAGGAGGAAAATCAGATTTGCTTGGCTTCACGGATAGTGATTATGCAGGAGATTCGGATGATCGGAAAAGCACTTCTGGGTATGTTTTCATGATGGGGACAGGAGCTGTTTCATGGTCATCAAAGAAGCAACCAATTGTCACACTCTCAACCACGGAAGCTGAATTTGTTGCTGCAACAGCTTGTGCTTGTCAAGCTATTTGGCTAAAGAAGATTCTCAAAGAGCTGCAGTTCAAGGAAGATGGGCCTACTCTGATTTATTGTGACAACACTTCAACAATAAAGCTGTCAAGAAATCCTGTTCTACATGGTCGAAGCAAACATATAGATGTGAAGTATCATTTCTTGAGAGATTTCACGAATAATGGAGTCATTGATCTAGTTTACTGCAGAAGTGAAGACCAAGTTGCTGACATCTTAACAAAGTCCCTCAAATTGCCCGTGTTTCAGAAGCTAAGAAAGATGCTTGGCGTTTGCACTTTGGATAATCCAATTTGAGGGAGGGAGTTTCGGAGAACTAACCTTCAGTAAACTGAATGTTGTAACATCAGTTTAAGGGAGGGATTGTTGGAAAAAGTCAAGAAGTGGTTCTAGTCTTCAGGAGTTGTCCTAGTTTTTAGGGAGTTTGTTTTTCTGCTGTTCCTAGTTAGTTGCTGTACGTGGCCTACTTTGGCTAAGTCTAAGGAGTCTGTTATGCAGTTACTGCAGTTCCTATTTTCATGCTTTAGTAGTTCCTGTTTTCTAGCTGCTATTAGTTTGTTTACTTGCCTATATAAAGGCTGTTTCGCTTATCAATAAAAGTGCAGATTAGTTCACTCTTTCTTTTGTTCTTAAATTTGTAACAAACCCGGATTCCGAAAAAACCAAAAGATGCTTTTGGATTTCAAAAATGTCTATTTTCACTTGATTTTTTTGGTTGAAACAAGAAAATCAAAAGCGGAAAAAGAAAACAAAGAAAAGACAATTCCAAACAGTCTTCATCACAGGACAAAGCTATGTTACCAGAAACTAAACACAAAAGCATTGGTGACAAGATTGTGGCCGCTGTTGTAGGCCCCTCCGGCCTCACCAACCCACGCAGTTGCTGAAGTGGTAGAACTCTTTAGGGTGCCTTGAAGCTTACTGAATGTATCAGCCTCACCATCAAGATATGATGGATCAACAATCTTTTCGACAAGATGCTCATCCACTCCTAAGAAAGAAAAAGATAAGTTCCATACAGAACCCACAATTGAAACTTCAGAACTCAAAAAACAAAACTTCGAATTTACCGTGTACAACTACAATACCTGGGCCAAGATTATATATGTGATGGGTGACAACATTTGCAGATTTGTTTGATTTCTTAATGAATTCTTTGAACCAGTTTGCGTCAAAGAACCCTCCCGGTGCTATAGTTAGAGGCTTGAATTCATTGCTCTTGTAAATATCCTGAACCAGTTTTTGTAGAGACATTGTGTCGGACGCATATTGATCTGCTGCAACTCTTACCCCAACTCCACTCCCGCTCAATTCATTTCCTGGTAAGCAGAAGATATATCAAACAGCTCGTGCAAATGTAAAAGCCCGGTTATTCCATAGAACTTCACATAGGCACTTTTAGTTGGTCAATTGGTGAAATTTCATCTGTTATGTATTGCATATCGAAACATACGTGTTAATATGAATATCAACAACATAAGACACTGAATGTGGTGTTGTACGAGTTTCAACATCAGTACCAATGATAAAACAAGCCTACATTCTAAAGTAGAGCGCCATTTCTTGATCAGGGGGATAAACTTTTTTCATATGTAAATTTACGCAAATGAATCCCCCGTTTTCTAACTAGTGGGAGAGAACGGATGTCATGGTTGCAGTTATGAATAAGACGACCTTTTCCTTTTGTTCATTTTTTGTATTGAGAAGGCAATAAAAATTGGGGGGAGTTAAGTTTCTTTAAGCATGTAGCAGTGGAAGAAACTCACCAAGCTCCCATCCATAGATTGCGTAATCCTTCTTCACTGTATACCGCATAAAAGATTCAGCATTTGTAGAATCCCAAGCCCCAACAGCAGAACCATCAGACTGTAGGGATCTTCCGTTGAGAGCATTTAATCCAAAAATAACTCGAGCCCTATATGCATGAAACCATTCAAAGTTCAACTCGCCGAATTTATACTTAAGGTACACAATAAGTATAAAATGTGATGGAAATCTGTGCTATACCCAGATTCATTGAAGAACTTGTTCAGTTCATCCCATCTTGATAACGGGAGGCACCCTTCGGTGAAACTGAACAATTCTGAGGTGTTTTTCGTAAAGGGAAGGCAGGGTTGCCGATGATCTTCAGTGTCATAGATGACTTTATCTTGCAAAGTGCCACCTAATCTGATCTTCAATGGGGAGAATGCTGCAAAATCAAGTACATCAAAGGAGACATGAGCATGAAAATATTACTGAGGTGAAAATTCTGCCATTTATGAAGCTATCTTTAGTGCTATGTGAATGGATTCAAACCTTTTACAGCATTTAAGAAAATAATGTTGTTGAGATCCTGCACACAAAAAAGGACAAAGCCAAATTTCAGAAACCTTTTAAGATTCAGTTACCATGGTTGGTTCCTGATACATTAACTGCTAAATGAAACAAAGTCATCTACTTTTCCGGCTAATAAGTCCGGCAGCACTTCGGACTAAATTATGCATGAACTGCTCAAGTAAAACCCTACGCGATGTAGCCCCAAATTGCTCTCAATTAATTGAAGTAGGCAATCAGTAATCAATCAATTGTCAACATGTTATTAAAGGAATCTGACAAGGATAATTTTATAATCTTCTGCATGCCCAGAAAGCAAATCTCAAAGCTGAACCTGCATACTCAAAAACTCTACAATCACGTGCACTTGCAACACAGACTTATAAAAACACAAACTCTCTCACATGGGATATGTGGGGCCCACAAATGAGCTCAATTAAGAGCAGAGGTATGGACACAGATACATCCAAAACTGTGTGATGCAAGTGGAACCACACGATGCACGGGAGATTCACAAAACTTGGGATGGCTCGATGTGCCTGGATCTATGTCTGGCCATCTGTATTCCAATCATATTTTCCCAATTAATTTGTGTGCTAACCTTCTCTTTCCTTATCTTACCTTCGCCAATCATGTTTGATCGGCAACCCAGGGATTCCTAGTGAACCTGACCTCACTCGGGGGCACGCCGAGTTGGCTCCACGTACTCCATTTGAGATAGTTCTGTGCAAGTGTGTAGCAAAATTGCGTGCATATGTAAATAGTTACATAAATGTTCTGCACTAAAGCACAGCACAAAAATCTCAGAAACAGAACAGAGCTTAGCATTGTACGTTCTATAAAAAATTAGATGAAACCAAACAACGCAAACATTATAGTAAAAGAAACAGATAAAGACCCCAAAAAATGATAACTTTAGGCCTATTGCTTGCAAGTTCGAAACGAAACCATGTTTATTCAATGGCTTGGTCGAGTGCGAGCACGACAACAACGTTAGAGCTGCAGCATAGTCAGACATACGTGTAAACTAGCCCAAATACCCGGTTATAAGAAAATTACAAATGCATGTCTTTGTTAACAAAGAAGCTTACCAGGTTGAGGAGGGAAGCATGGCCCCAGCTACAAGTCCCATAATCACACTTCTCAGGAGGCCACCAATCCAATGTCGCACAAATGAAATCTGTGTCTGTGCTTCCAATGGCACTCTTGCCATCAATTAAAACAGAGCCACCAACAGTGTCACCTTTTCCCCCACTGTCAGATCTCACAGAAATGAAACACAAAGCAAAGAAACAAACCCAAATGGAGAAACCCTTTTTCAAAGACAGAAAACCCATTTGGCAAAAATTCAAGCCAGTGTTCAAGATCTGTGAACAAGGGAAGAAGAAGAAGTTGGGTTTCTATAGAAATTTGCCATGGGTGGTTAAGGTTAAGTTGCCAAAAAGAAAGGACCCATTTTGAGGTAAATGAAGGATATAAATGCCTGATGCCCTAAGTATGGGAGGATTATAGAAAGTTATTTGGGGTATCTTGAAATGAGAAAGAATGCAAATTTGCTGGCAAAAACAGAAGAGGAATGGAAATATGGAATAGTGAAAAGTTTGTTGGAGGTGGGCCATTGTTTATGCGTTACTTCAGCAACTGAAAAAAAATGATTGCGGAACAGAAGGGGAAGGGATGAGTAATGTGAGGGAGCTGAGAGGGCCCATGGATCCTGGAAGCTGTATTAGGGTTTAGGTAAAAATAAAAAGTAAACGTACCCCAAAAACAAAATGAAAATTCTACCGACGCCCATTGGACAGACAATAAAAACGCTCTTTTACCGGTAAAAGAGACTACACTCTTACGGGTAAAAGAGTATTTTTATCGTACAAGGACTGAAAACAAAAATCAAAAGTGAAAATCGTTGTTAATTTTTTGGGTAAACAGCCAAAGAGTTTCATAATATTAACACTATATAGAAATAATTTTTTAAATGAAAAACCATATGTCAAGAGGAGTGTCAGTTAATCGAGTATTATAGTTTTCCAATCAATTATTTTCTTGTTTCCGTTTTCCGTTACAAAGCAAGCCACGTGATCCTTTGCTAGGAGCCTAGGGCTAGGAGTCTCGGCTCTTGCTCTTCCTTGTTCTAGCTCTCGCTCAATACTCATTCTCGTAAATTTTATTAGTATTTTCAAAATTTTCATAAGACACTTTATTAATGCTCGAGCTCTTACTTTCGCTCACTTGATCACCCGCGCATATTACGTGGAAGTACCAATTTTATCTTCAATTGGTGTAGGGTTCAATTGTGGTTGAAATAAAATTTTTATAGATGGATAAAACAAAAGAATCGAAAGCAAATGGCAAAATAAGGTGTCACATTTGAAAGAAGAAAATGAGATCGAATCAAGAAGAATTCGACATGAAGAGTCGAAGAGAATTCGCGAAAAGATAAAATGAATTATAAGACTGTGATTCAATTAATTTAATAGGTCTATAAAAGCAGAGAAGGGAAAGAAAAGCAGTGATTCAAATCAAGATTTCCTAGCAAATGAAGTGGCAAAATTAATTTTTTTATATTCCATATAAAATTTTATTTTTAAATTATGCAATAAAACTAATTAGTCCTCAGAAACTACTTCCCGAAACAAAACCATATGTGTTTCATCGGATATTTATTGCTTATTAATTTCCTTTAGTAACCATTATAGTTTTAAGCGTATTGATAAAGAGATGGGATTGGAATACCAAACCTTTTTCCAATTTAATTCTTCACAAATTTTTCCCTTAAGTAAACACTTTCAATTAGTAATTTTTTAGCATGCACAAAATTTGAAGTTCACACCTAGTTCTTGGAGTGTAAAATAAGCATCACTTTTCCTCTTGGTATTGTCCCTTGGTGTTGTACTTATCATTTCAACTGCTTCAAGCAACTCCCTTTTGCTTGATTTTAGACCAAAAGAGAACCACCAAAACCTAATCCATTAATGTCCAACAAGAAAGTCCTCTGTTTGGTAGAAATCAGCTCAATTAAACCTAACTCCTCAAAATGGAAATTGGAAAAGATGGCCTTTTTGGAGTACCCACTGCACAATAGCCACATCCACTTAAAGTTGTGAATGAGGACTAAAGAAGTCTACTCTCAGCTTTATTTATCAATCTAAATTAAATGCTAGCAACACTTTAGCCTCATTTGGTATCAGCTCATAATAAATTTTTTTTTTTTTTTTCCTTGTAAAGTTTTTTTTTTCTTTTCGGAAAAATATTTTTTGAGGAGTCTTTTCCATTCATCTCGACTACAGGAATAAAAAATGTAACTAAAACACTTTTGGAAAAGAGTGCACAAATGGTTGGACGAAAAGAAGTCGAAAACGAGGCGCAAAAACATTTAAAAAAAAGAACAAGAAGGATATGGGTTGTGATTTTTACACTTTATTTTTTTTATAACCACACTAATTTGTGATCATGTATGTGAATACACAGAGCTACCCTTCCCTGTGCGAAGGAATCCACATATGAAAGGATAAGGTCGTAATTTCACATACCCACAAATAAAAGAGTGAGATTATAAAATAGGGGAATGTGAAATCAAATTCCATAGATATTGCTCTGATTCTAGAAATCACATAGCAAACAAGAAAACATAAAAACCAACGCCAGCCCTTTATTAATTGACATCTAATTATTTTTTTGGTAAATAATTGACATCTAATTATTGAAATGGTAACTTTCAAATAACATTCAATCTCCTACATTTCTGGCTATCCCGGAAATTATACTAAATAAGTTTTTAAAAAATTAAAAATTAAACCCACTAGAGCTCCCTTGATCGTCGGCACTTTTTGTTTTGCTCTTTTTCTACTTCCATCTTCACCCATAAAGCGTTCGGTCTCCATCGAAATGCTAGTGACACTAGACTAGGCAGCGGCAAAGTTGTTGATGATGACCGTTTTTTAATCTTCGTCTTTGTCATCATCGTCATCGTTATCATTATCGTGAGCGGCAACAACTTTCACACGAAAGCGGCCATTTTTATCTTCTTTAGCTTGGAATTCTCTATTTCTTTCTTCTTCATCCCTTTTATCTCTTTCTTCTTGAGCCAATCTTTCTTTTTCTTCTTGATCCCTTTTATCTTCTTCTTCTTCTTGAGCCAATTTTTCTTTTTCTTCTTGATCCCTTTTCTCTTCTTCTTCTTGAGCCAATTTCTCTTTTTCTTCTTGATCAAGTTTTTCACAATAACCCTTAAGGGTAGGAGGGAAGAAAGGATTCAAAGGGAACACCTTGGGCCAACACTTGTCATCAGCGTTTAGAAAGGCCTGACAACATTCTGGGCTTACGATATTGGGTTGGGCTTGAACGAATGCACTCACCACGGCCTGTAGCCCACACCCTTGGGCTCCTCTAATTGAGGCCCAACAGTCGGTTCCTCCCATGCCTATTAGTCCCGGACCAAATAAAAATTCACTAGTTGGTTCAACCAATATGGACACACATACTGCAACCAGTGATGCTGAATATAGGGCGGCGGCTCGAGTCATTTTCCGGTGGAAACTAGGTGATGACGGTAGTGGCATTGGCGGCGGTGATGGTTGGGGTCGTGGTGGTGGCTGGAGATTGTTGCAACTATGTGTTACGGAATTCAGGCAATGTTGTGGATATTTATAGAGGGCAGAGAACATGGTACTTTAAATTGTTGCTTTTATTTCAATTTAAGTACAATTAATACCTTTTTCCTTATTAATTAAAGAGTTAGGTTCTTATGCACTTCAATAACTTATGGGTTTGATATTTAAAGACCTTTTAAGGCTAGAGGACCATAGTGTTAAATGTAAAATGAAGGCATCAATCTATCTAACGTCTTTTTATTCAATTCTTTTTATGATTATGGAATTCAATTAATAAAAATATATATTAAAGAACTCAAAGTAATTGGGGACAATAGAAACAGTCATTTACATACGGTTTGATTTATCTACAAATTAAACTGCAATTTGAGTAATGGTCCAAAGAAATAATAAAAAAAGGTATAATGGTGTGACAACAAGAACTCAACGTACTAACACGATACTACTCGATTAAGGACTTGGAGTCCCTATAATGCAGCATCGTGTTACGTACGGGGTTGAAGAGCACCTAGAAATGACCCTTCAAATATTACCAAAGATTCAAATAATTACTCCCTCGGTTCCAAAATAATGGTTACTTTTGGGTAGTCATGCCAATTAAAGAATTGTCTATATCTCACAATTTATAACATTTTTTTATAATTTAAAAAATTTTGTTTAATAAAACTAATTGAGATCTATCAAACAAGATCCATATTGGATATAAAAAGTATTATAAATTAGAAGATATAGACATTTTTTTAGAGGTTCTAAATAAGGAAAGGTAACCAGCAATTTGGAACAGAGGGAGTATTTTATAGGCTTCGTCGAGTATTTTACATATGTTTTTAAAATGGTTAGTATAATTTATTTATTAACTGTAGGACAAATATCTCTAAATCATATGACGGTAGGCAAAAGGGCATTATTGATCCGCGGGGAATCTGGCTCTCAGTACAACTGTTATTGTCTGGAATATTCTTCCATAAATTGCTTTTGCGAACATGCAAATCAGGCATCGTGGGAAATTTAAAATATATAACTTTCCCAAAACATCCTTGCAAATTAATTACCACCTCAAGTAATTAATGGAGTAGTATTTTATAACTTTGTTCTCTATTTTCCCCCCTTTCTCCTCAAGTAACTTTGTTCTCGTTTTCCAACTATCAAGTAATTAAAATTTTCAAGATTAATTACTTCATCATATAAAGCCGGAGTTGTTTTTCCACACTCATTCGGACTTCAAATATGAAACAGAATTTAATTACTTATTAGTTGAATTTTAACCGTGTAGACGTCGATAATTATTTTTCGTAACATATGATGATTTTGTGTTGACGAGCACTTGCTTACTACGTGGCTGGTGCTAGTTATATAAAAATGCTAGCAACTAACTAGAGTGTTAGGGTGGATGGGCAAATATGCACAACATCCTCAGTTGAAGGGTTAAACATGGTATTACAATCGGGTTTTCTTCTCGGGAGTCAGAGGAGCGAAGTGACCCCACTTGTCACTTGACTCTGCCAATAAAAATACAACTATATATACTAGGTATCGAATAATTAATATAGAAAAACAATCATTAATTTCATTAATTCACCACTCAATACCAATTAAGCATTCATTCACTTTTAAGATGAAAACATCCCCCCTTTTTTTGGCAAAAATTGCCTCAATGACTTGAAATTAGCTAAGCACCCCAAGAAAAGGACTTGTCCACGGAGTCTGAGCCCATCTTTGCACCATTCTCCGCAGGTGCCGGCGCAAGGTCACTGCCTCCATTGACCGCAGCACAATAGCTTTCGACCGCCGCAGGGAAAAATGGGTTAAAAGGAAACAAATTAGACCAGCAGTTTTGTCCTAGGTCAACCAAGGCTGTGCAACAAGCAGGGCTAATTACACTACTTGGAATTTGCCCATTCAAAATTAAATCCTCAACCTCATTTGCACACACACCGGCCTCTCTGATGGAGCCCCAACACTTGAGCGGGTCTGGTAACACGAATTGGACTTGGGCTTCGGCTTCTACTTTGGCTTGGACTTGTGGCTGGAACCGGGCTTGCCCGCGTGAGACTAGCATTGCCATGGAAATTGCAATGGCTAGCATCATTGTGAGTAGCTTTGGTGATTCTAGAGGCATGGTTTAAGAAAATTGCACAGGGTGCTGAGATATGTGCTATAGTTGTGAAAGGAGTTGGTGTGTGAAGAAATGAGTTTGTGGGTATTTATACAAGGTTTTTGGATGGCTAAAATGGTAGGTTAATTTAAAGTATTTAATGACATAAAACACTTTCCTCTTATGAAATGATTTATTTTTTACAGGTGTGAATATTTTTGTCCACCAAATGTTGGCCTAGCTGTGCTTTCTATGTACAACTATTAGCTTTTGTGTAGTTATGTATTTGCTTTATAAGCACTGTGAAGGCCAGATATCATTGGATCTTGGGTGGGTATTATAGAATAACTTTAGTATGAGACATTAATATTTAGCAGGGCCTTTAGTATCTGAGACATTAATTGAGGCCTCACGAGGATTTCATGAGAATCATTCACCGGCGCCTTCAGGAATACAGTTCAGCAGTAAAAAAATCGTAAAGATAATTTTTAAATGAAAAAAATCTGTATACAAATATATCTACGGAAAAAAAAATGTATTGAGCCTTTTTTTTTTTTTTTTTGAGCTATGCTATTGACTTACTCACCAAATTTAAGTAGATTTTCATTTATTTCGACTACCCGTATGACCCAGTGCATACAATCGTAAAGAAAAATGAAATATGTAATACAAAATTTGAGTGCATTTTCATTTAATTTAGTTCGTCAAATTAGTAATTCATGCAAAAAAAATCAGGAGGATTGAGCATCGGTGTATTTGGTTGTTCAATCTTTAGAGCGTTGGTGTATTTAGCTGTTAAATCTTTAGAGCTTATTATCAAAATTATACTAGCCTTCAATTTGTTAAAGACAAAAAAATACAATGCACACCACTATTTTGGTGTGTACCATGTGCACATCCAAAATATTACGAATTTTTAGTATGGAAGTTACGACACGTACCAATGTATTATGATTTTTAGTGAAATGTTTTGAATTTTATTGTCGAAAAATGACAAGAAGTTAATGTTATTATGATTCATTCTAGTGAAATCTTATGAATCATGTTGCGAAAAAGTTACGAGTTTTTAGTATAAAAATTACGAGACGCACCAAATATTTTGAATCTTTATGAGGTGATACAATTTGAACCACAAATTAGGTGCATATAGTAAACAAGGGTACTTTTGGATGTAAAACCTTATTTGACCATGGACGAGGCTCCCGAAAGCTAAACATGGGTATACTATAATAATTGGTGATGTAAACCTTAGGTTATAAATATTTGCTATACGTAGTAGCTAATGTAACTTGTACTAATTCTTTATTCCATATGTAGTTAGAACTGGAATGAGGGTGTAATGAGCGGTAGATGTACTCAATATTCTGTTAGTGTTAGAGAGAATTAGGGAACCAAGTAAAATCTCGGTGTCTTGTGTTCTTGTTTTCTGTTCTAGATTATTTGCGCGTTCCCAACAATAAACTCTAAGCGTCCAATGAATCTAACATTTTTTTATGGACAATTAACTCAACGAGCTCAACAAGATGAACAATTTTGATCAAATTACCATGCCCGGGTGGGGGCCATTATTGCCTCAAAACCACCCCCTTCTTTTTTTCTTTTTCTTTTTTTTGATGTCCTAAACACCAAGTATATGGCAGGATGCCATTATTTCTAGCAAACAAGCAACAACGAGTTGCCAAGTAGGTGACTAGTGACTACATGTCAGTAGGGGCGGTTGCCCCTAAAAAAAAAAAAAAAAAAAAAAAAAAACCCTTGTATTTTATAGAAAAAAAAAAGTTTCCTATGAATTATATAGGCTTGCCTGTAAAATATTTTGTAAAACATATTCGACCATGCGTAGTAAAATTCATGACTTCGTCCCTGACTACAAGAATCCTCTAAGGTATATATCACTTTTGTTACAAACATAAATCTCGTTTGGCAGGAAAACTTGGACAGTAAAATATCAAAAACATTTTTGGAGTGATTAATCAATGCTTCTAGAGCACTACCATGTGATACTCGATGAATTTTTGCCACCAAACACCGGTGTGGACTCCGCTACAAAGGTTGTTGAACAATCCATTTAAATCAACAAAAAATTGCATAGAAGTTGAATGAAAACCTGTGCTTGTACTAATTCCATTAAAATCACAAGTAGTCACTCAAATCAATCATAATCATCTATTTTTATGTACTTCAGTTACATATAACCGTCGTTTGAAAGAGATTGGAATTAGAACCATCAGCATATACAATTTGATTCAGATTTTAATACTTCAAACCGCGACCAAACCACATTATTTACGTGGTTTGGACTAAATTCATAGTTTTAACGATTTTTGTGTTCACTCCTACAGTTTGACTACACTAAACAGAAAAGAAAAAAAAAAAAAAACGAAGAATATGTTTTGTCAGTGAAATAGATCAACCTTTATGTATTTCACTTATTCTCTATTTCACTTATTCAACTGGACTGGCCCCGATAACAAAGCTCAAAGATCATAATCTCTATTACGAGCATCCGTAATTGCATAGCATCAGAATCTCACTATCGATTTGTAGTTGGCCAACAACATAGGGTAGGCACCATAGAACATGCCAGAGTGCATGCCATAGTGTCACGGGGTGAGGCTTGTAGGCAAGACACGCACAAGCAAGACCTCATGACAGTTGGTATCAGAGCAAGTTAGGCTTTCTTGTGGCACGGCTTATATTCTACTGTGGTGCAAGAATCAGCCATCATGCCCACGCATCGAGAGAGGATTGAGTCCTTGTAGAAATTAGTCATATGGTGTGCATAGTGAAATAACATGTTGTCGTGTTGGCTGTGGGGATCGCTCGACCAGATCTAGAATACTAGTTTAAAAAATTATGGCAAAAAAATACTATGGAATTGTTATCCAAATCACTCTATTATCAAGAATATGTCATGGGATTTTGTTTACCATCTAGAGTTACGAGTAGTGTCACATCGAGCGGGTTCATACTTTTTCTTCAAACAAATTAAAAGCTTCCACGTCTATTTCAAATTTCAATCTATTAGTGGAGTGTGTGCGTGCGTGCACGTGAGACAGAGAGAGGGGGAGAGAGATAGACAGACAAAGATTATGCTAGAAAAGAAATTGATAAGGAAACAATTCTGAAGTTGAAAATAGAAAATATAAATCAACTAGAAATAAAAAGAGGGGCGACAATGGCCTAGTGTCCTATCCGCTGGTTTCAGGTTTCCCAAAGCCCAAAAAATCAGCACAGTGACCCCGAACCAAGGGCGGAAAGTCAGGGTGAAAGGGAAACATTCTGGGCCAACAAGTTTGTTTAATGTCAGTAATGGCCCTGCAACAAGCAGGACCAATACTGCTAAACGCGTTTTTGCAAAGAGACTCGTACATCTGAGTAATACACCCATGTGTCTTTATTACCGGTGTCCAACACGTTACGATGTCTTCATCAGTCTGTGGGAGTAGCCCTGGAGCTGATGCTCTTCTAAATTCAGGTACCAGCATGGGTAACCCTATTGGTGCCATAATTGCGGCGGCCATGACAATGGTTAGCACAAGAAACGAGCTTGGTAATTTTGACACCATGGTTATTTTTTTGGTGCGAAACACAAGTGCAGGGCCGGGATTGGGTTGGAGAATGAGAGGGTTTGAAAGTATGGTTAATGGTTTTGGGTTGGATTCTTATTGAACCTTATATGGAAATGGGTGAATAAAATTGAATTTATTGTACTGTTACAAAGTACTCCTAACTGGTTGTTCAAAATTTTCACTTATTTATTTTTTGGGATAAATGAGACCTTATTTAATTATTTGAGGGCTACCGGCTATGCCTTCATTAATTTCTCCTTCAGTTTCATATATTTTTTTTTATCGGAGTAGTGCTAAAATTTATATTGCCAGAGAAATGCCATATTGCCATTATCCTTTTTTGGGTGTATTTCTCTTAGTGTTTTTTGTGTGTGTGTGTGTCTTTAATCAATATACAAAAGTAAAGTTGATCTCTTATTGTGACTTTTGAGTTTTTGAATTTTTTTTTTGTGAGAAGAGACTTTAAAAATTTTGAGCAAAAAATCGATAAGAAAAACGAGACCTTAGTCTTTCGTTTGGATTTGGGTCACAGAATCAAAAGTAGCCCAAAGTTACAGAACGGACCTCTTTGAACTGGTTCACTTAAAAACCAACACACACGAAAAAGGAGGAAGTCTGCTCCACACAATTGTTTAGGAGAAACTTTTGCGTGCCGGTTGGGTACTATGTGACAATACTTAGAGCGCATCTCGCCCGTTTAAAACTATTTTAGATGGTCTGAATTTTAGAAAAATAAAGAAGAGAGAGAGAGGGACAGAGAAATCTGAACCGTCGATAGCACTTTTTGACTTTCGAGATTCGCGCTCAAGCACCACTTCTATGGTAGCGTATTTGCACCCTAAATTCTCATAGTTCAAAACTGCAAGAAAGTAATTTCTCTTGAATTTTCTTATTTCGACATGAATGGTATGCATTTGATCACCAGGGAGGGGATATCGATGCGCGAGTAAACCAAGGTATGAGAAATGACTATAAAACCCCCATGGTTTTAATGTTCATTACACGTACACCCAATCAACAATAGTTCGACCAAACACGTGACAAAATTAGCTGAAAGTATCTTATATCACCAAATTAACCCTTTTAATAATCAAATAATAAAAAGCTCTCGATTCTCAAGTTCTTAACATTTTTAACAAAATTTTTTTTGAGAAGTAAAAAGAAGTAATTATTGATAAATTTTATCCTTTTTAATGAAAAAAACTTCTCTTATGAGTAAAGAATTTCATTTTAATTCAAAATTTGTAAGAGTTTATTACTATTTTTATTATAAAAAGGGTGAATGTTTAGATATAAGTCACCTCTATTGACAGCCTACTGGACTGATAATAAAACAAAAATTAGAAAAAAAAAACCAGAATCTAGTTTTTTTTTTAATTTTCTATATGCTTTTATAGATTTCTATAAACTTTTCACACATTTCAATATACCTTCTAGATCTTAACGAAAACCTAGGTGACTAATTTTAGGAATTTTCTTTTACTAATTTCATCATGTTTGGACAAATAATTATCAAAACAAAGGAGTTCATTGTTCTCTCCAACCGTGAAGGAGTATCTCTCATAGTAAAAAGCAAATCACAGGTTATGTCACCGGAAATTCCCAGTTTTCTTGCTAAAAGCACCAATGTGATTTTAGCTACTTGTTTTTAGCAAAAGTACTAGGTGAGAAAAAATTGACTTTTAACAGCCTAATTTTTAGATAATAGGGAACAAAGGTGATTTTAGCAACTTTGCTAAAAGTCAATTTTTATGAAAAAAACTCATTTTAACAAATGCGAAACAAGGAAACGGGACCTGGTGTACGGTATTTGAGTTGTTTGATGCATTTTAACAGTTTTGATTTAATTTCAGCACTTTGCAATTTTGAGCTGTATATTGCAAAAATAAAATCCAAATTGTTAATTGTAAAAATCGACGGCTCATATGCACACACGAGGGTCACACACTAGCACCGGGGCAGGTAAATAGATTTTTTCCATGACGAAAATGAAAACGAAGGATCAAGTGTAGAGAGACTTGAGAGGGTGAGAGTGTGAGTGAGAGAGATGCTGAGAAGAAAACCGAGCAAAATCGAAGTCAAAGTAGAAGACAAAGAAGAACTCGAAGAAGCCCGTAAACGCTCCGCCGCCGCGGCCGCCACCACCACTACATCCGCCGCTACCGGCGCCGCTTCTCTCCTCCATCACTTCGATCGCTCCGCCAACGACCCCTCCTCCAAATCGCATCGCATCGGCCTCTCCTCCTCATAACCATTCCCTTCAATCCGACCAAACCCCCTCTCAACGTCGTCGTTTTCACCAAAACCCCAGATCCACAAAATCAACAAGCAAACGTTTCGACGGCGTCCTTTTTACCAAAAACCCTAGTTCTACAAAACCAACAAGCAAGCCTTTCAGCGGCGTCGATTTTACCGAAAATCCTAAAGAAAACCCTTAAGCGGCGTCGTTTTTACTGAAACCCTAAAGCCACAATCCCGACAAACCAGCAAGAAAACATGGAAATTGAAGTGAAGCTCCGGCTGCCGTCCTCCGCCGCCCATCAAACCCTCCTCTCTCTCCTCTCCCCCTTCCACCGCCACACCCACCGCCAACACAACAACTTTTTCGACGGCGCCGCCGCAGAACTCTCCTCCCGCCGCGCCGTCCTCCGCTTCCGCTTCTACGGCGACGACGCCAAGTGCGTCGTCTCCCTCAAGGCCAATGCCGTTCTCGCTAACGGCGTTAGCCGGGTTGAGGAGGACGAGGAGGAGCTGGATCCGCGGGTTGGCTGCGAGTGCGTGGCTGACCCGGTGAGGCTCGGCGGCATCCAGTCGAGGATCATGGATAGGGTAAAAAATGAGTTTGGGGTAATTGAGGGAGGGTTTGTTTGTTTAGGTGGGTTTAAGAATGTGAGGGGAGTGTATGATTGGAATGGGTTGGTTTTGGAAGTGGATGAGACACTTTATGATTTCGGGACTTGTTATGAGATTGAGTGTGAGAGTGTGGAGCCTGAGAAGGCCAAGAAGTTGATTGAGGAGTTTTTGAAGGAGAATGGGATTGATTATTCTTACTCAGAGGCTTCGAAGTTTGCAATTTTCCGTGCTGGGAAGCTGCCGCTGTAAGTGGAATTTGAATGGGTTTTTGATCAATATTGTGCTAGTTGTTCTTGTTTGAATAAGATATTGAGTTCCGTTTGTTGTCATTGATGAGATCTTTTTGCAATTTTCTTATGTTGGGAGTTGCCACCGTAAGTGTCTCATGTTGTGTTTTTTATCAATTTTCGTAGTAGTTGTTCTTGTTTGAATAAGTGCTTTTGTTTATATTGACGTTGAATGAGATTGTAGTGTTTGAAGTTCGATCTCTTGGATGTTAGTCTTGGGTTTACTCTCTTTTCGAAATATTTTAATCTAGGAACTCTCCGCTGCAATTGATCTGATATGTTACCACCGAGTTGGTGTGGAGTGAAACTCTCTCCCTCCCCAAGGTCGTGAGTTTAAACACATTTGACGTTGTAGTTCTCTTGAAACTAGATGCACAAAAGTTGTAGTTCTCGTGAACTAGACGCCATGTGTGAGTGCATCTGGTTCAACCTGTACCTTTGTGGGGCTGTGATGACGGGAGGTAGGGAGTAAGAGACGGTGGTTATGCAAGCACTCTCCCAGTTGAACATTCCACAGTAGTTAGGAACCCCAATAGTCCCCCTTCATAATTATTTAATTGAGGAAAACAAAACGACAAAAGAACTATGCTGTTTTTTCTTTTAATCAGCTTTATTGTTAGCTGTTCCTGTTCCAATATGTATTTTTGTGGAAATATGGTCATTGGTTGAGATTATGGATCTTCTGAGTTCTGTCTCTTGGATGGTACTTATAAATTTGCGAGATTCGTTCAGCCTATTTAGGCCTCCTAACACTAGGTATTTAATAGGCTAAATAACTGATCACCATCAAGACGGTGTGTCCTTCCCAATAATGTTTGTGTGTCTGGTTTTATTCAAACATCAGTTGTGAGTTTGCTTCTTCTCTTTTCTAGATTCAAGGTGGAATTTGTGTCACTCAGTTGTTTCTTCAGTGCACTTCTCTTCCCCCTTCAAAATGCTACTGTATCCTCACTCCGGTTACAAAGAGATGAACTATCATATGATCACTTGACTGCTTATCGAGTTAGAAAAGATGCATGACTGAGTTGAGCTTTCATGGCTTCTGTTCATTCATTTTTGCAACATGAATGTTGTTTCAATAGTGTTGATTTTGAGTACTATTGACGCTTGCCACCAACCAATAGCTGGAAGCTGGAAACTAATCACAAAATGAGCTCAAGTACGAAGGCCGCTTGCTTAGTTATAAAGCTTACCAACTCTCCCATCTTGAATTCCCGCTGCAAGGAATCAGCTGTAAATCTTTAACCTAGCTACTCTACTTTGTGTTTGATTTCGAGGTATTCATTGCTATAGCCGGAAACAGCCATATTGTTGGCTTAGATTTTTCTTGCCTGAGGCCCCATTCCACTAACAAAAAATAGTTTTTTTCAAAAACCATGACAAGTCATACCTCTCACAATACATTCCATAAAAAGTCGTGAAAAATTAGTTTATTCTAAAAACGGAGACAGTTTCTTCCATTGTTTACTTCAATTTCATGCAAGTTCGATCTGAAACAGACGTGCATACTCTGCCCAGATTTTGGGGTTACCCTCTTAAGCAGATGTGCGATTGCTGGAAGCCCTCTTAAGTTTGGTCTAAGAAGTTGAATGAGCTAGTAATTTTAGAAATGGTGCTAGTTTCCTGCATGGTGTATATAAATTGGTTTTTGCTGCAGATGGTAGCATGTCCATGCGGAGAGGAATGCTAAGATGTTTCATGTACATCTAAAAAATTTCAAAAGCTTGTTTTTATGTAGTATGTCGTTAGGGAAGGTCTGCTTCATTTTGTTACTTTTGTTGTTAATACTGTTTTGGTTGGTATTCCAACAAAATCTAACACACCCTGAAAGGAAGTTCCATCTTGAATATGATTATCTCTCCTGCTATGACTTGACGCCACAGCCATTGAGCATTTATCCAATGACCAATCTATAGGTCCTTGTTCATTTGTACACAATTCGACAAGGTTCGAGTCTCACCAACTGCAAGACTAGCGTAGAGGGTCCTTTGTCCATTGAGTATTTATGTGGTGCTGTGGTGACGGCTTGTCCTTCTGGAGAGTAGCTATGGCTCGAACTGGATATTTCACAGTGGGTTGGCAAGCCCCTATGGTCACCCAATGGGAGTTGTTACATTGGTTGTCCCTCCCAAATTTTTGCAGTTCAAAAAAAAAAAAAAAAAAAAATCTCAAGATTGTTGTAGTGTTTGCACTTTGCATCAATTGGGCAATATGATGATGGAAGGATGTCATGAGCAATCCAAACTTTTAATTGCCGAACTGACGACCGTGATTGCAGGGAAAGATTGGATTTGAATGAGTTGAAAATTAATGGTATTTAGATTTCCGATTATAAATCTACTTTTTGATATTGAATAGCGTTGTGCAAGAATTGAATTAAGAACGGGAGTTGGCTATTGGTTACCTTTAGCAAGTCTAAAAAAACTCAGCCCTGAAAATAGGACATGGGGGAGGTGTTGCACAGCCTTGTGCTGTGCACTCACGGTGCGGCCACGCTCGCATCGTTCTGACAATAGGAGACGTTCACCGCGTAGAGCTTGTTGAGTACTGTGAGTGTACCAAAAATCCACTCGATTGGATATCGTTAAATGCATCATCGGAACACAAATACCTTGAAAAGAAATGGAACACAAACAGTAGATCAAAACCACTAAACCCATTCTTTTTTAAGTTATTTGTGTTTTGATGTGACACTTAACAATATCCGATCAAGTTGATTTTTGGCACACTTGTACTACTCGACGAGCTCTACAAGGTAAACATCTCCAATCATCGGAAAGATGTCGACGTAGCCGCACCATGAAACTGCACAATACGGTGCTGAGACACATCACCCCCGAATCCTTGAAAATAAGCAATGGACTATCTGTCTAGTATATTACTCCATAAGAAAAGAAGTTGTTTATTAAAAAAAAGGAAAGAAAGATAATGGTTTCCTAAAATAAAAAAGAAGAATCCACATTGTTTCTCTCATTCAATATCCATAGAGATGTGATTGAGCTATGATAAATTATAAGGGTCAAGGAGAAAAAATATACAAATCATATATTTAATAATAATGAGGACAATGGATCTCATCAATCATATAGATAGATTATCTATCTTTCAAGAGAGTAAATTTACATAGAGTTACACTATGGGGATGAAAACATTTTTTTGTGAATTTCCTCAACCTTGGGAACAAAATACTAGTATTGATTGATTTGTAAGAATTGATTTGAAAGAAACTATTTATACCATTTGGGCATGCTTGACCTTTTTTGTTGTTGTCTGTGCTCGACATTATTAAGTCACGCATCTTCGGATCACTCTCCTTCTGATTTGAGCTTTCCGGGCTTCTATTCATCCATTTTGCAACATGAATATTGTCTCAATAGTATTGATTTTGAGTACTATTGACCCTTGGCCCTTGCCATGTTATAACCAACCAATAGCTGGAAGGCCTCCATCAAACAAGTGTACAAATTTCTTGCTTAGTTATAACAACTTATAAACTCTCCCATCTAGCAATTCTGCAGCAAGGATATCAGTTGTAAATCTTTAACCTAGCTACTATGCTTTATGTTTGATTTCGAGGTATTCGTTGCTACAGCCTGAAACAGCCATATTTTTGGCTTAGATTTCTTCTCGCCCGTCTGAATATTCGTCTCCATGAGATACCAAAGAAAGTTAGTATGATAAAAACGGACTGTTTCTTCAGTTGTTAACTTCAATTTCATGCAAGTTTGATCTTTAAATGATGTGCATAATTTGCCCAGATTTTGGGGTCCCCATATCCCCTATAGCAGATGTACGCTATTCCTAGAAGTAGTCTTATTTTTAGAATTGGTGCTAGTTTCCTGTATGCTGTATACAAATTGGTTTTCGCTGCAGCCATCTACCATGTATGGTTTCAGAGGAATGCTAAGATCTTTCAAACTGTGCAAATGTCTGTGGAGGTTGTTTCGGACGCAAGGGCTTGTCTCGGTACTTAGAGAAGGGTCAAAAGGTGCTCTGGAAATCAGGTTCCGTGTTCCAATAAGACCGTAGCTTCTTGTATTTTTTTTCCTCTTCATATAGCTGGTGTTGTGTGAATTCTGTTGCATCTGTAGGCTGCTTTGGGCCTGGTATGTATCTGTTTTGTTTTAGCATGTGGTTAGGGAAGGTCTACTTCCCTTTGTTACTTTTGTTGCGAAAGCGAGATTAGTGTTAATAAGTGCGGTGGGTTTCTGTTCTTTTCACTAGGCACTTGAGGCATCGAAGCTGAATTACGTTCAAAAGAAGTGCATTAGGCCATTTTGGTTCATCTTGTGCTGCAATGTTGGGATCGTGCTTTAAAGCTTGGGGAAGTTCTACGCAGTTGTTGTGCGACGGAAAATTCTGAGTTCATCATAGGTTATGTAGCGGACTAATATTTTTGTCTGATAGAGAAACCAATTTTAGTTTCCAGTTGTGGTTCTCGTACAGGAGAAGAATTTTTGTATTGTAAGCATATTTTTGGTCTTATTATAACTGAAGGGTTATTGTTGTAAAATAATTTTGAATTTCTGGGTGTCTTTTCCCTGGAGTTTGAAAAACATTTTCTGAAAAATGACTTTCTTATGACCACTGTTTGTCTTGCATTTGATCCATGTCAAATGTAGTCTCGGTGGTTGTTCTCGAATGTAGTCTAATACAATTACAAAAGCCGCTTAGGACTTCAACAAGATAGAATTATTGACTTTAGAGATAGGATCAAAACTGAGTACCTTGACACCATTTGCGCAGTTTATCAGAATTATTTACTTTGGACCCTGCAAGAAGGTATTGGCCTAGTGGTCGAGGTTTGAGACTTGCAGGTTAGCTTTCTTTCAAGGTCTCAGGTTCAAAATCTTTAGTTATCAAGAAGAAGAAGAAGAAGCACATCATCACCACCTGGTTGACCTCCCACAAGCAACGAATAAGCACGAGTCCTCATACATTTTCTTTCGTTTAATCAAGTGTGGAGCTACATTAGTTACTACCAGCAAACACTCAACAAGATGAAAATAGCTGCGATAGCTACTCTGGTACGATATCTCTGTTGTGATTCTATGATTTTTCATCATCGAGAAAATAGCTGCGATGTATCCCAGATTGGGTGACGACGTAAATCTGTTGTTCCTGTCTGTTCGGACTTTTGGTTTCTTTATTTTGCTGCATTTCTATTCCCAAGATCCTGTGGCAACTCTTTTTTCTTTTTTATCCTAATACACATTATAACACACAAATTTAGAGATGTTACTGGAGATGCTCTTGAGGTGCTGCGACAGTGGGGTTCATAACACTTATTGCTGCATATTATTGTACATCAACTATATGACAAATCTAGAATGATATTACAAGGCTTTTGGTCAAATATATAGAACTGAACCATTACAAATTACAAGAAGTAGGTGTAATTAACTTTGCAAATTTATTCAGTACAAACAACAATCCATAAGAAACTTTTTATTGTACCTTAAGTACCCCATCAGACAGTGATAGGTACGCTGCTTATTTCCAAAGAAATCCACGCACGGGATACACAAGATTGTCCACAACAAAATAGTAGGAGGAGGTGAGGAAAACCTCAATAAGATGAAACCATGCCCTTCGCCAATAAGGATTTATGAACAAAATCGCCACAATAGCCAACACCACAGCTAGGTAAGACCCTGCAAAGCTCATGTAAAAAGTATCCATGTCAATGAAACCAGAATCCTCTTCACTGCCATTTATAGCAGCTCTTGGCATCGGTGGCGGTGAATAATCCGCATTGCACTTTTTTGGCAGTGGTTCTCCGCAAAGAAGTGGATTTCCATCATAGCTACTCGATTCAAAAGTTGCGAATTGAAATACTCTCTGAGGTGTCCTTCCACTCAAGTTATTGTTGGACAGATCGAAAACTTCCAAGGAGTATAGCTCCGTAAGCTGAGAGGGGATTTTTCCACTGAGGTTGTTGTAGGAAAGATCCAAGCTTTCTATGCTTTTCAAGTTTGAAAATGTCGCAGGGATTGTTCCGGTCAAGTGATTGTGGGAAAAGTTCAACACTTCGATATGGCTAAGGTTCCCGATTTCAGGTGGTATAGGGCCAGTCAATCTATTGTGGGAGAGATTGATTCCTGAGAAAAGGTATAGGACGATTCCCTTGTAGGACAAGGTCAATCCCTTGGTTTCAAACTCTACCTCTTGTATTGCAGGAGTATCAATAATAGTATCGTGAAATCGATTTTCTAATGAAAATGGGAGTGTTGGTCTGTAAAGGATCCAATCCATAAGTAATTGCCCATTAAATCCGCCGAAGTCAAATTCACCAATACAAGGGGGGATGCTGCCAAAGAAATTATTGAATGAAAAATCAATCAAGGTTAACATAGACAGGTGGCATAACTCCTTTGGGATATTGCCTTCAAAGTGATTATGTTGCAAGAAAAGTATGGAAAGCAGGGAAAGGCTGTCTATCCAAGTTGGAATATTCCCACTGAATTGATTATAAGAGAGATCAAGCTCCATTATCGAAGAGAGGTTTTGAAAGGCCGTTGGAAAAGGTCCATGTAGCCTATTTTTGGACAGCCGGATATTGGAGATATATGATGAATTGAAGCACGATGGTATCACCCCAGTGAGAGAATTTTCTGAAAGATATAACATAGAGAGGCCTTTGAGTTCACAAAATTCAATTGTAATAGGACCTTCAAGATGATTACTGGATAAGTCTAACAACAGCAGAGTAGTCATGTCCCTGAACGAAGAGGAAATGTTGCCATCAAAGTTGTTTGTAGACATGTTCAGGAATTTTAAACTCGGGAAGGAACTGGCTATATTGTAAGGAATGAATCCCTCTAGGTGATTGTTAGAGATATCCAACTTTTTAAGATTTCTCATCTGACGCGAAGGCAACAACAATGGTCCACCAATTGAATTGGATGATAGAAGAAGTGTTTCCATATTTGTATTGTTCTCCAACAACCAATATGGAAACATTCCAGTAAAAACAAATCCAGAGAGCTCAACCACTATAAATTCATGTTGATGGTAGAGAAATTGGGGAAATGATCCGGTGATTCTTCCATGTTCAGAATTGGACAAAGAAAGTAAGATGAGTTGGAATCTTGGGGGTGTGGCAAAAATGTCCTCCTGATCTTCCAACAACTTGTTATTTAGGCTCTCAACGAGCATAAGTTTGGAGTGGTTAAAAAATGACTTGAATGAGATTGGAATTTCGAAGTCATTATTTGAAATTGCAAGGTATTCGAGAGATGTCAGATTGATAAGAGGAGACCGAGCAATATTTCCATTAAAGTGATTGGAAGTGATATCCAATAGTTGAAGGGATGTCAAGTTAACCAGGCACCATGGTAAGGAGCCCCCAAAACCAGTTCGTGTGACGTCAAGCTCTCGGAGAGTCTTCAATTCGCAAAGCCCTTAAAAAGAAATGGAACATATTGAAAATCTTAGCGGTGATATTCAACAGAAAAAATACATAAAAGAACAATATGTTCCTTTCTCATCCTTTTATTTTGGGGGAGGGGAGTAAAATAACAATTCTGTGTTTTACCTTCAATTGGAAGAATACGATTGAGGGCACAGTCTCTTAAGGATAGCACTCGAATGGAAGTCATAATTCTAATGTTAGGAAGAAAGTCGTCACCGAGTGTAGCACCATCCATGAACAAATTTTCAATGCTGCTCAGCTTTGCCAAGTCTAGGTTAAAACATGGAAGAAATTTGTAAGTACTATGACAAAGGAAGGTGCAAATAATCTTTTAACAAAATTTCAACTCCGTTTATTTTGATGTAATATATTTTTGGATGGAAAATATTTTTTATGTAAAATGATTTTTTTTTTTAAACTCTGTTTTACGGTGTTTGGATGCACTTGAAAAGTATTTACCAGATCAAAAATTGGGAAAATAAGTAGGGGATGTAAAGCAAATGTAAACAAAGAGAGTGGTGTTCCGTAGAACTTTGGAGGGAGGGAGAGTCCTGTTGGTGAACTAGCTAGTGGGGAAGCATTTCGGCCTTTTACATATTAATCCTGGAAAACATTGAGACAACTGAAAGGCTTTTACAAAAACAACTTAAGGCCGTTTCCCACATGTCAGTCATTTTACACCATATTAGGAAAACATTTTACAACAACAGATATTTTACTTGTCATTTACCCAACCAAACACCGAAAAATAGATAAAATATTTTTTAAGAAAATGTTTTAAGTAGAAACAACGGAGCCTTCATGTAAGAGCTGCACTTACTGTGAATAGCTCCGTGCAAGCCATGATTGCCACTCAGATCCAGTGTCTTGATTGATGAAAGCTCTTTCAAAAAGGACCAAATAGAGTCATTGAGGTCATTATGACTCAGATCTAGGTCCTCTAACTCGTTCAATATTCCTGATTCTTCTTGTGAACCTGTACCACATTGATACATAGAATGTTTGAGCACTTCTATCTCAGTAGGAAAAGAAATGCATTGAAAGAGCTCGAAGAGTGAAACAAGATGCTCCTAGTGCTACAGATACTGATTCTCGGATAAAGATCTGGATACAGATATGTTATGATCATTTGAAGCAAGTGGTAGACTCACAGATATCATATATGGTAACATATGTGTCTCTGAATATTCTCCAGACATCTGTATCCAAAGCATGACAACAAAAGAAAAAGGAAAAAGAAGACTGTTTTGACTTACGATTTTGCGTTCGACAACAAATTGGAGTACACTTTAAGCTTACCTTTCATATAAATTGACCCATTCAATCTGTTTCCAGCCAAATTTATAATCTTGAGGTTAGAAAGCTTATTCATAGACGGTAGAATGCCATTATTAGGTAACAGTTTCTCAAATTTTACAGATTTTGAAAAGCTAAATAGAGAAGAAAATCCTAAAATCTCAAAGCTGGGTTTGGGTAACTTCTGGAGCTTTTCAAATAAGATATTAGACTTTAAGTTTTATAAAAGCTGATCTTTCAGTAAATAGTACCAGCTAAAATCTTGACTGAAGCGGAATCAAGTTAGAATTTAAAATCATTTTCAACAGCCAGGAACAGGAAGTGGCCATGCCAGAGAGGAGATAAGAGCTCCATTATTCGGTGAGTTAATGAGAGGCAGAGAGATGAGAGCATTTGATCAAGTCAGTAAAAGATAGGCCAAGAGAAGCTGTTTCATTCGTTGTGCATTACAAAAGTAGGTGTAAGTGCTGTGCAATGCGTGGGAAGAAAAGAGAAAGAAGGCAGAGAGAGGAGAGAAGCACGTGACAATCTCCCAAAAAGAATTTCAGTATTCTTATAAAGTAAAGCTCATTTCAAGTATGTTTGGCCGGGTGCTCCCATTAGGCGTGGCTTTGCCACTGACCATATATAAGTGATTTCAGTAAGTCAAGAGAGTAACAATAACTTCAAAAAATGATACGTACTATCATAATGCCATTCACGATGTCGTTTTGATGCGGTCCAAAAATGACTAACATTTCTTGTATGTCCAAAAAAAAAAAAAAAAAAAGGTCTTGTTAACATTGCCGTTTCATACCGTTGACAGTTATGATACTACGCAGCCTGTTTGAGTGCAAGTCCAGCTCCTTCAAGTTGTTCAAACCTTGAAATTTGTGTTAAAAGAAAAGAAAAACAAACGATGAAACTAGGGATGGCAATTCAACCCGCCCCGCTCCGAACCCGCCCTACCCCGCCCCGATAGGGTAGGGTTTTTTATGATTTTTTTGGGTAACGGGTAGGGGCAGGGGGTGATTTTGAAAAACCCGCCAGGGTTAGGATAGGGGCAGGGGTATGGTCACCCCGCCCCGATATTACCCGCCCCGACATACATATATATGTATAACTATATTTATACACTCTTATATGTATATATCAAATTATATTTTTTCACTTATATGCATTAAATTTTATTTTTATTCTTATAATTTTACTTATACAACTAAAATACAACATTAGATGGTAGATTTTGATTAAGTTGTAAAAGTTATTTTGTGAACTTTTATCATTTGTACTCACTAATTGGAGTTTAAAATATACTTAACTAATATGTGAAAAAAATAGGGGCGGGGCGGGGTGGGTAAACCCGATACCCGATAGGGGCGGGGGTGGAGGTACCCATAAATTACTCGGTCGGGTTGGCGGGTTAGGGGTGGGTTAGGGAATTTTAGGGTCGGGGTTGGGATCATCAAAACCCGCCCCAACCCGCCCCGTTGCCATCCCTAGATGAAACAGGTGAAAAGAGATGATATGCAATAAATTAGGAATCAGGAAAAAAAAAAACTAGTAAATATGCCCATACACGGATTCGAATAAAAATGCGTTTAAATTAGGGGTGTTCACGGATCGGATCCGGACGGATCGGATACGGATCCGATCCGATCCGCTCAGAGAGGATTATGGTTTTTAAGATCCGGAACCGAACCGAACATTCACGGATCGGTTACGGATCGGGCGGATTTGACAGATTAAAGAAGGATTATTGAGCGGATTGAGCGGATCCGATCCGATCCGGATCCGGAACCGCCAAATAAGAAATTCTCGATCCGGAACCGAACAGAACATTCACGGATGGATCAACGGATGGTTCGGATTGGTCGGATTGGCGGATCGGATGATCCGCTGAACAGCCCTAGTTTAAATGTGTTTGATGCATGAGGGACAAATATCAGATGGTTGCGGTTACAACTACGCATCACAATTCCAAGACAAAGCATTTTTCAGGAAAAAAAGAGAGTTTGTGTTCTAACTTCTGGTTTTCGGTTGGATAAAATTGGAGTACATATTTTAAACTTACCGTTAATAGAAATTGACCCGTTCAATCTGTTCCAGGCCAAATTTAGAATCTTCAGGTTTGAAAGCTTGTTCAAAGATGGTAGTATGCTATTATCAAGTTCATTGTCTTCAAGATGAAGCTCCTCCAAATTACTCAAATTTGACATTATTCCAATACCTGCAAAAGAAACAAATGGGGATTGGAATTTGATTAATAGAATTTGGAATTTGACATCAAATATAGAGATGTCAAATTTTTTTAAAGGCTTCTATGTCAATTTGACATCTCCAAGATGCCCACTTCCAATTAATTAATATACCAAATTAATTTCTTATATAAGGATACTTACTAGGTTTGAGGAAGCAAAGTATTGCAAAAAAATAATTTGACATCACATATCAAATTTGACATGAGAGCGGTAATATCAAATGACATCTGAATAATTGACATATTAATTAGAGTTGACTCGAATGACCATTCTTCCACTTGGATATAATTCACTTGGATTGTTACAGAGGTCTGCAACCGTAAACGTCTTTCCCGATGAAACATCACAATTGATTCCTAGACAAGCCTAGGCTTCGGAGAGCTTGAAAGAATTTCTGTATGAATACGAAGAATTCCATGTTCCAAATTCCGGCTCCCCTGTATATAAATCCTTGGCCCCTCCCTTGCCGCACCCAACACATATTGTTTTTTATGGAGAACCTAAAATGAATTTGATTATTTGGATATTAAAGATCATTTTACCTTTAATTAAGTATCATTTGTAACTTGTAAGTCAGAATTTGAGTGGGGCTACCATTGGGAGAGCACCAGTTTGTTGTGTCTGCCTTCTGGTTTTTGGTTTGACAAAACTGAATTGTTGTACGTATTTTAAACTTACCATCAATAGAAATTGACCCGTTCAATTCGTTTTGGGCCAAATTTAGAAGCTTCAGGTTTGAAAGCTTATTCAAAGACAGTAGTATTCTATTTTGAAGATAATTCCAGTGAAGATCAAGCTCCTCCAAATTGCTCAAATTTGACAATATTCCAATACCCTCAAGAGACATCTGTATCCAAAGCATGACAAAAAAAGAAAAAGGAACAAGAAGACTGTTTTGACTTACGATTTTGCGTTCGACAACAAATTGGAGTACACTTTAAGCTTACCTTTCATATAAATTGACCCATTCAATCTGTTTCCAGCCAAATTTATAATCTTGAGGTTAGAAAGCTTGTTCATAGACGGTAGAATGCCATTATTACGTAACAGTTTCTCAAATTTTACAGATTTTGAAAAGCTAAACAGAGAAGAAAATCCTAAAATCTCAAAGCCGGGTTTGGGTAACTTCTGGAGCTTTTCAAATAAGATATTAGACTTTAAGTTTTATAAAAGCTGATCTTTCAGTAAATAGTACCAGCTAAAATCTTGACTGAAGCGGAATCAAGTTAGAATTTAAAATCTTTATCAACAGCCAGGAACAGGAAGAGGCCATGCCAGAGAGGAGATAAGAGCTCCATTATTCGGTGAGTTAATGAGAGGCAGAGAGATGAGAGCATTTGATCAAGTCAGTAAAAATTAAGATAGGCCAAGAGAAGCTGTTTCATTCGTTGTGCATTACAAAAGTAGGTGTAAGTGCTGTGCAATGCGTGGGAAGAAAAGAGAAAGAAGGCAGAGAGAGGAGAGAAGCACGTGACAATCTCCCAAAAAGAATTTCAGTATTCTTATAAAATAAAACTCATTTCAAGTATATTTGGCCGGGTGCTCCCATTAGGCGTGGCTTTGCCACTGACCATATATAGTGACTTCAGTAAGTCAAGAGAGTAACAATAACTTCAAAAAATGATACGTACTGTCATAATGCCATTCACGATGTCGTTTCGATGCGGTCCAAAAACGACTAACATTTCTTGTATGTCCAAAAAAATAAAAAAAAGTCTTGTTAACATTGCCGTTTCATACCGTTGACAGTTATGATACTACGAAGCCTGTTTGAGCTCAAGTCCAGCTCCTTCAAGTTGTTCAAACCATCAAATTCTGTGTTAAAAGAAATGAAAATCAAACGACGAAACAGTTGAAAAGAGATAATATGCAATAAATTAGGAACCAGGAAAAAAAAAGACTAGTAAATATGCCCAGACACAGATTCGAATAAAAATGTGTTTAAATGCATTTGATGCACGAGGGACAAATATCAAACGGTTGCGGTTACAACTACGCATCACAATTCCTATGCGAAGCATTTTCAGGAAAAAAAGAGCGTTTGTGTTCTAACTTCTGGTTTTCGGTTGGATAAAATTGTAGTACATATTTTAAACTTACCGTTAATAGAAATTGACCCGTTCAATCTGTTTCCGACCAAATTTAGAATCTTCAGGTTTGAAAGCTTGTTCAAAGATGGTAGTATGCTATTATCAAGTTCATTGTCTTCAAGATGAAGCTCCTCCAAATTACTCAAATTTGACATTATTCCAATACCTGCAAAAGAAACAAATGGGGATTGGAATTTGATTAATAGAATTTGGAATTTGACATCAAATATAGAGATGTCAAATTTTTTTAAAGGCTTCTACGTCAATTGACATCTCCAAGATGCCCACTACCAATTAATTAATATACCAAATTAATTTCTTATATAAGGATACTTATTAGGTTTGGCGAAGCAAAGTATTGCAAAAAAATAATTTGACATCACATATCAAATTTGACATGAGAGCGGCGATATCAAATGATATTTGAACAATTGACATATTAATTAGAGTTGACTCGAATGACCATTCTTCCACTTGAATATAATTCACTTGGATTGCTACAGAGGTCCGCAACCGTAAACGTCTTTCCCGATGAAACATCGCAATTGATTCCTAGACAAGCCTAGGCTTCGGAGAGCTTGAAAGAATTTCTGTATGCATACGAAGAATTCCATGTTCCAAATTCCGGCTCCCCTGTATATAAATCCTTGGCCCCTCCCTTGCCGCACCCAATACATATTGTTTTTTGTTGGAGAACCTAAAATGAATTTGATTATTTGGATATTAAAGATCATTTTACCTTTAATTAAGTATCATTTGTAACTTGTAAGTCAGAATTTGAGTGGGGCTACCATTGGAAGAGCACCAGTTTGTTGTGTCTACCATTGGAACCGAAATAGTTGTTTTAGTCTCCCCCGCCGCGCGGGGTAGCAAATAGAGAAAATGTCCTTTGAATAATTCGCGCGGTCTATTTGGCCAGAACGAGTGATAGGTAGGGTGGGGTGGCGAGAGTTATTTGACCCAGAGGGTAATGGATCTGGGGTTGCTGTTGTACAGTCCCGTGCACAGTAGGTGTTGTGCACATTCAGGCTGTCCGTTGCTCGGATGGACTGTCCACATTTCACCTCGGCACATTTGCAGTCAAACCGTTTGTTTTTGTGCGATCGATGAAATATGAGCCGTCCATCCGGGCAACGAATGGCCCGGATGTCCACAACACTGCTGTGCAACCCCAAGTCCGAGGGTAACAGCCTAATTACAGTGCCGCAATAACAAGTAGCCGTGGCATTATCTCCTCCATTTGCTGAAGCTGAAGAATTCCACCAAAAAGAAGAATGAAAGAAAACAGAGAAAAAAAGAAGAATAGAGATCTAAAATCTGTTGATTCCTCCCAAGTGTAAATAGGTGCGTGAAGCACAGGATCATTTTCCTTGCATCGGCAGTTACTATTCCAACCAACTCATGCGGAAAGATAAAACTGTAGTACGTATTTTAAACTTACCATTAATAGAAATTGACCCGTTCAATCCTGTTCTGGCCAAATTTAGAATCTTCAGGTTTGAAAGCTTGTTCAAAGATGGTAGTATGCTATTGCCAAGTGCATTCCAACTAAGATCAAGCTCCTCCAAATTACTCAAATTTGACAATGTTCCAATACCTGCAAGAGAAACAAATGGGAATTTGGAATTTGATTAAGAGAATTTGAAATCTAGGATTCAACTTATTTTTTCTCGTTGTTTGTTTATCTCACAATGAGCAGGGGCATAGACATGGGGCCAATGCCAGGATGACCAAGCCTTGCAAAACAAAAAAATATTTCCACCAATTGTATTAGTTTTCTGGTTAATTTGAAAAACGTATATGAAATGGGCTCCGGCCTGTAAGTCCCTTGGATGCATAAAAAAGTTCTAAAATTCTAAAATTCCACGCTACCATCTTTTTCTTGGAAGCACGTGTAAATGTAAATGACGATTACATATACAAACAATTCTCTTCCTCAAACTTATAGCACTTATAAAATATACTTTTGTTGTTATGGTGCAAAAATAAATGTGACTCGGGTTTCCACTAAATACAAGTTCTACGTCTGCCACTTGCAATAAGGCTATTACCGTCTTGCAGAGCATAAGTTTTAATGTGAATCTAATTAAGTTTTTATTTGTAGTGAGAAAATACTTATTGGATTTATTTTATGGTTACCTTTGTCGCATACATGTTAAGGATGACAATTTTTGGTGTTAAGCTAAGAATCATGGGCAGATCCAATATAGAACCGAAGGAATCACATGAATACCATAGAAATTAGGCCCCAAAGTACGGTCCACAAGTCGAAGGAAGCATCATATGTTAAACAATACAAAATCTAATAAATCTTCTTTATTAGTATATTTGTGGTAAAACGTTTGTCATCCACGAACTAGGTTGAGTCATCGTGCTCCTCTTTCTGCTTATTTTTGTAACAATACAAAAATACTTTTTTTTCTTTGTATATTTCGCATTTTGTTTAGTTTTTCTACAAACTCAAAATTGACCAACGCTAACAAAAAATGATAAATATATATACTCATCTTAAAATTGAATAATAAAAATAGGTGCAAGCTTGGTGGCCTTCAAACGTGATGCCTCTAGAGGAACTTCATTGATCAGCCACTGTGAAGACCCGGAATTTAAAACCAATTTGTTTTTCTTGTTCATGATTGGTGTGAAAGCATTTTAAGTAAAAAATTATGTTCGTTATGAAATATTTGTATGAGGGTACATGTATTTGGTGCGCCGGAAATTTGGTGGATTGTTGGGAAATCGATTTCTTGTTTGTAATAGTGTTTGGAATAGTTGGGAAGGTGTTTGTTGTGCTTGGGAGTTGTATCGGTGCACGGTGAAGCGTTTTTTAAATTTTCCAGCTTGAACCGGTTTAAGGTCTTTCTTAGAACCAGTAGCAATTGATCAGTAGCCAAAATTTTCTACCCGTACCGATTCTAGCTTTACCCCAAAACCAGTCCCATGTTCTAGAACCTCCAAAATGCTTCTTGAACCGGTTTTAGGTTTTCCCTAGAATCGGTACAGCTTGCAAATTTTCAGAAAACTTGGGGCGATCTGGACTTCTATTTAAAAGGCCCTTTGCTCGTTTTTCACTCCAAGAACTACGAAACCAACGCTTAAATTGCCCATCTACGTTCTCTCTTCAAAATCTACACAAATCCTTAGACTCGCACGACACTCTTCCACAAATCAACAAAATTAACAAATCAGTGCCCACGTGCATTCTCCCACAAAATGAACACCAATATCCTCCATGCAAATTAAATTCTCCAATATTGATATAATACGTCCATATAGCAAAAAATTCTCTTTACCAGAGTAATAGACCATATGAAATATGTAATTCTGTCTAAGCACCAACAAAATCGCTTATTTTGTGGATAGATTACATGCAAAAAATGTGGGTCTTACAAATGGCTTCCGCTTTCTCTTTTGTGCAAGTTCATTTAATTACTATGCAAATGTGTGTTTGTGTGTCTATATATACTATGAAATTAGTTTCCTAAGATTTAGTTTGGGTTCTATTAATAGATCGACTGGCCCAAATACCCTGCATTATCAAAAAGAAAAAAAATAAAAAGTTGAACTTGAGATTAGGTTTCGTTTCAACATTTAAAAGAGGTCAAAAACCATACCTTCGTTTCCAACGAAACCATACAATCGGTTCCGAGACAAGTCTAGGCTTTGGAGTGATTCAAAGGGGAGAAGAATAGAGGCATTTAGATACCTCGTTTGTTATTCTATGCTAGTGATTCTAGCCAGTTCGTCTTAGGATTTGGAGGCTCCTATACGGGTACGTACCATACATTATAGGCTGATACACCAAAAGGTTAAAAAATTCACGACCGCTACAACTAATTCCAGTGACGTATCATTTGATACGCCGGTTTCCAAAACACTGATACCGTATTTAAAACTAGGGAAAAGCACGGGCAAGTCCATTTTTTTGGGCCGTGCACGCCAAGCTTCATCAATTTTCAAAAAATGCACCAAAAACTCTACTCATCAGTCTCTCTCTCTCTCTCTCTCACTCTCAATTTTACATTTTAAATTTTGAATCCCTAAATCATATAAAAGTGTCTAAATCCTAGAGTACCCTATGAAAATGCCTAAACTTAAACCTTAGGTTATCCTATGAAAATGCCTAAATCCTAGGGTGCCCTGTAAAAGTGCCTAAATGTAAACTCTAGCGTACCCTATGAAAGTGCCTAAAATCTTAGGGTACCCTAATCATTAAAACACTGTAACAGGAACGTGAACCCTAAACATAAACCCAAAAAAATAGAAAGAGTGATGACCTTAATGGTAATAAGTATTTATTTTTTGACCTTAATGGTAATAAACTCTTAAAAGGGATCGAGTGGTATGAAATACAAAACAAAGAGGAGGGGTGGGGTGGGGTCGCGAGAGTTTTTTTTTGCACGGCAAAATAGATTTTATTAATCATTGAAAGAAAACAATGACAATAGGAGCAAGGAGAAAGCAAAAAAAGCCTAGTTCGAGATCCAATCCTCGATTGGCAAGAAGCCATCCAGGGCCACACCTAACGGGCCAAAGCCCACATCTATGGGGTCACGAGATTTACTATTCCAACCAACGTCTGCTGATTCCTCCCAAGTGTAAATAGGTGCGTGAAGGACAGGATCATTTTCCCTGCGTCAGCAGCAACTATTCCAACCGACTCACACGGAAAGTCTTTATGGCTTTCGGCAACTCTTGTGTATATATGTTCGGACTGAGGGCATCCACAGTAGGCTCCCTAAAAATGACTCTAAGTTGACTCCTAAGGTGTATACATGAGCCTAATTGGGGTCCATTTGACACTCCTAGAGTTTGCTAAATATAGAGAGCATACTTGCACCCAATGGACTAGTAAGAAAATTTTCTATTTTGTGAAGAAAGTAATCAAAAAAGTGTGGGTCCCATAAAAAAAAAGGATTAAAAGGCTTGGGTCTCACTTGGAGCTAGATACAAGGCTAGTTAGATTTAGCTAATGGGTTAGGAGCCATGCTTAGGAGCCACCATTGGGAACTTGTATTGGGAGTCTATTGAAGATCATAATTGATCAAATGGCTTGCTAAATTTTAGGAGTCTCACCTAGGAGCCATTTTAAGAGTGTACTGTGGATGCCCTGAGAGGGAGATTGAGGTGTTTGCAGTATAGGAGAGAGGGTGAGATCAGGACCAGCCCAACCCCAAGACCGAAGAGGCCTAACCTTTGTGCATACAAAAAAACCCAAAAAATTAGTGGCTCCTTCAACTATTTTTACTATTAGACTTGAATAATGGTTTTTTCAGAAAATGGCCTAGACAAAAAAAGGACCAATTTTTTGAGTAGGGTATTGCCTTTGTTTCGCACCGAAAGGGCAAGAAATAAACTAAAATATATGAAAACCCACTATTTTTCTTCAAATCTCGCCATTTCTTTCTTCATTCTGATCTTTTTGTCATCAACATTACTCATCAATGAGAAACAAACTAACCCAACGAAAACCCACCAATATTTTTCCTTCATTTCTCACAGTTTCCGACCTGTTCATTCATCCAAACAAGTTGTAACTTGTATGGGTGTGCGGTTCATATTTCTTTCCTTTCTCGCTGTCTCTTACCATCCAAAGGCATTGATAGATTGATTCACGCAAAGTTAGAAACTTTGGGAATTATTTTAACATGTTCTCCAGTTGATTTTTTATATTTTTCAATACATTTAGACATTTTTATACGCTTTTCATACATTTCAATTCACTTTTTAATTCTTAACATAAGCCCACTAGGCCTATTTTAGGATTTTCCAATACATAATACATCTCAAATTCTAACACTAGAAGCTAGTGGACAACAGTCTAAGGCTGAGTTTTCCAATGGATTGATGTTGATAAAATCAACCCCCTGACTTTATCCATTCGTGTAGACATGTGATAAAATCTATGAATTTTTGCATTCAAAAGTCTAAAAAATCTACAGATTTTATCAAATATCTTCACGAATGGATAAAATCTTGGGTTGATTTTATCAAAATCTTGATAAAATCCATTGGAGAACTCATCCTAACCGGCCAAATTTAACAGCTTTTTACCTATAGGTCTAGAAAATAGGTATCTAATTACCATTAAACTAAGTTACTTTTTTTTTATTAGAAAATGTGTTTTGACTTCTGGTTTTCGGCATGACTTCAAATATTTTTGGAGAAATAGGAAGAAAATATTATTAAATAAAAATCTACCGGCCAAAAAACCGGGTGCACACAAAACCGCTGCCCTAAAACCACCGGTCAAATATGAAGATGCCAAATTTTTTTTTTTTTTTTGTTTTGAAGGCTTCTGTGTCAATTTGACATCTCTAGGATGCCCACTACCAATTAATATGCCAAATTTATTTTTTAAGGATACTTATTAGGTTTGGGGAAGCCAAGTATTGGAAAAAAATTATTTGACATCACGTATCAAATTTGACATGACATGAGAGCGAAGATGTCAGGCAAACCATGAAACAGTTGCAAAAGGACAATATGCAGTAAATTACAAATCAGGAAAATAAAACTAGTATTATGGGCAAATATGTTCAGACCCAAATCAGATATAAATGTGTTCAGATCCGTTGATGCATGTGGTATAAATATCGGACGGTAGCGGTTATATCTACGTATCAGAATTTAACGTCCAAAGCATTTTCAAGAAAAAAGAGTGATTGTGTTCTAACTTCTAGTTTTCGGTTTGACAAATTAAACCGAACTGTAGTACTGTATTTTAAACTTACCATTAATAGAAATTGACCCGTTCAATTCGTTGTCGGCCAAATTTAGAATCTTCAGGTTTGAAAGCTTGTTCCAAGACAGTAGTATGCTATTTTCAAGATAATTCTCGTGAAAATCAAGCTCCTCCAAATTGGCCAAATTTGACAATATTTCAATACCTGCAAGAGAAACAAATTTGATTAAGAGAATTTGGAATTTGAGATTCATCTTATTTTTTTCTTATTTTTTATTTGATCTCACAATGAGCAGGGTCATAGACATGCGGGTGCCAGGGTGACCGGGCCCTGCACAACTCAAAATATTTGCATTAGTTGTACTAGTTTTCTAGTTAATTTGGTGTGGGTTCCTGTAAAGTCCTTTGGATTGATAATAAAATTTATAAAATTTATAATGGGTGGTAAAAAAACCCTTCAAAATTCCACGTTACTACCTTTTTTTGAAAGCACGTGTAAATTTAAATGATGAGTACTTGTACAAACAATTCTCTTCCTCAAACCTAAAGTAATCTATAGCTTATAGCATATACTTTTGTTATATAGTGCAGAAATAAATGTGAATCAGGTTTCCACTAAACACAAGTTCTACGTTTGCCACTTCCAATAAGGCTATTGCCGTCTTACAGAGTCTTAAGTTTTAATTTGAATCTAAGTTTTTGTTTATTTATAGTGGGAAAATACTTGTGGGTTTTATTTTATCTTACCTTTTTTCGCATGCATGTTAAGGTTGACAATTTTGGTGCCAAGTTGAGAATCAAGGGTGGATCCAGTATGGGTACGGTGATCCCTCTGAAAATAAGGCCTCAAAGTTGGGCCCCAAGTCGAAAGAAGCATTATGTATTAAATAGTCCAAAATGTGATAAATCTTCTTTGGTATTCTAGTGGAAAAACGTTTGTTATCCACACCAGTACCCTAGGTTTAAGTCCCCATGCCCTTCTTTCTTTTTCTAGGGTTCATAAAAGCTCTCAATAAAATTTTCAGTATGTTGAGACTCGAACTCATACTAAAATTAACTTATAGCATTGGTAGCACAAAAGCCATATACAATAATTTTCTTATCACATAAAACAAAAACTTTAACCGTAAGTTTCAATCTTAAAAGAAAGTAAAATAGCTTAAAAGAATAATCTTTTTATACAGCCTCCAAAACAGAAGTCATTTATTGATTTAACCTTATAGCATTTCCAACCTTGACTTCAAAAATATGAAGACGTCAAATTTTTTTGACGGTTTTTATGTCAATGTTGACGGAAACAGGGGTTGCTGCACAGCCCCATATTGCGCAGCGTACTGGGCGGTCGATGTCGGCCTTGCACAGGCATTGTTCTGATGATCAGAGAAGTCCTCCGCGTAGAGCTTGTTCAGTACTACAAGTGTACCAAAAATTGACTCGATCGGATATCGTTAAGTGCCTCATTGGAACACATATAAGTTGAAAAAAAATCAAAACGCATATTTTCAAACATTGGATGAAAATAATTGAACCCATTTTTTCAAGTTATTTATGTTTCGATCAGACACTTAACCACATCCTATTGAGTTGATTTTTGGTACACTTGTATTACTTGACGAGCTCTACACTGTGGACATCTCCGATCATCGAAACGATTCCTGCGCGGCGCCGGAATTGGCCGCACAGCATGCTGCGCAGCACCTCTCCTGTTCGCAAAGTATAGGAACAAAATTATTTGAAATCACGTATCAAATTTGACATGAGAGCAGAGATGTCAAATAACACTTAGGCAATTGACATATTGATTAGAGTTGGCTCAAATGACAAGTCTTCCACTTGGACATAATTCACCCGTATATGGTATAGAGGTCTGAAACCATAACGTCTTTCTTTCCCGACAAAACTTCGCAATTGGTTCCAAGATAATTCTAGGCTTCGGAGAGATTGAAAGAATTCCGGAATGAATAAAAAGGAGAGCACCAAACTGGTGTCTCTCTCTTGTGAAGCCTTGTTCACCAATGTAATTTTCACTTTTGTCCCCAAACAAAAGGATAATTACCTCTTCCCGGACATTTCAATCTATTAACTGCAGTACTCCCACACGGCCTCCACCAATTTCCGTTTACAGAAAATTAAACTGACACCGTCCTGCGGTTGCTGTGTGTAAAACAGGTATGATAGTGGTGTAACACCCCAAACTCTCCTCAAAATCAAGTTGACTCATCAAATTAACCTAAAATCATTACGCTTGTCCTTTAATATTTGTGTTTTGCTTCTTTTGTTTCCTTGCCTTTTCCTCATAATAACAAACTTATCTTCAAGACCATGCATACGGCCACAAAATTAACACCAATATCCTCCACGCAAATTAAATTCTCCAATATTGAACTAATACGTCCATATAGCACAAAATTCTCTTTGCCAGATTAATAGACCATATAAAATATGTAAATCTGTCTAAGCACCAACAAAATCCTTTATTTTGTGGATAGATTACATGCTGGTATTACACATGGCTTCCCCATTCTCTTTTTGTGCTAGCTAGTCCATTTACTACGCAAACGTATATATAGATATCATGTATATATGTGTATGGTGAAATTAGTATCCTAAGATTTAATTGAGGGGCAAATAAGCTGGCCCAAACCCCCTGAATTATCAAAAAGAGAGAAAGAAAAAGTTGAATTTGAGATAAGGTTTCATTTCATCGTGTAAAAGGGGTAAAAAAACATACCTTTGTTCCCAACGAAACCATACAATTGGTTGAAAGTTGCCAAAGACCATCTAGGCTTCGGAGTGATTCAAAGGGGAGAAGAATAGAGACATTTAGATGCCAAAGACCATCTAATCTCCAATCTCTTGTATAATTGAGTGAAAGTTGGGTAACTCTACGTGTTGTGGAATTACATTTAACACACTCCCATTGACAGCAGTGCCCACATGCATACTCCAACAAAGTTAACACCAATATAATCCATGCAAATTAAATTCTCCAATACTGAACTAATACGTCCATGGAAACCGGGGGCATGTTGTACGTGCACCTAGGTGCTTGGTACTATACTGTGCATCTCTCGGCCGTCCGATCGTGTTTTGGACAGCCCGGATGTGTTTTGGTTTTTTACTGGTAAAAATAAATCAAAATTAAATTAAAATTGCCGAACGCATCCTAGTCGTCCAAAACATGATCGAATGGCCAAGGGATAGACCATATAAAATGTAAATCGGTCTAAGCACCAACAAAATCCCTTATTTTGTGGATAAATTACATGCGAAAAACACGGGTATTACAAGTGGCTTCACTTTTCTCTGTTGTGCAAGTCCATTTACTATGCAAATGTGTATATATATATATATGTGTGTGTGTGTGTGCTGTGTATGTGTACAGTGAAATTAGTATCTTAAGATTTAATTGAGGCGCTAATAGACTGGTCCAAATCACCTGAATTATTAAAAAGAAAAAAGAAAAAGGTGAATTTGAGATTACGTTTGGTTTCATCATTTAAAAGAGGTCAAAAACCATACCTTCGTTTCCAGCAAAACCATACAATCCGTTCTCAGACAAGTCTAGGCTTTGGAGAGATTCAAAGGGGAGAAGAATAGAGGCATTTAGATACCACGGGCTCCAAGTCAAGTCTCGGCTCCGAGATTGGATTTGGTTAAGCCAATCTGTTGTAGCATTGAGTGAAAGTTTGATAACTCTACGTGTCGAGGAATTACACGTAACACGTTCCCATTGACAGCAATCCAAGTAATCATCTTCCTCCCAAGATGGCAATGAAGTGCCATTCGGGAAGTTGATGGAATCTTTGAGTTGCAAAAGAGCAATTCTTTCTTTTTCCCAACACCCATTGCAGCCATTTTCAACAGCTAACGTGATCACCAATACCCAAAACAACCTCATCAACAAATGTTGAACGTACTCCATCATCACCCACCCAGAGAAATATAACTTCACAAAGTGTTTCTTTGAAAGGCTTATAGATAAACAATTACATGGCCTTTGCTTTTTATAAATAATAGAGTTACAACGTACAAAAAGATCATACTTCTCATTGGGTCTTCGTTTTGGTCTTCGTCTAAGTAGTTGACTTCAGCTTTTTCTTCCTTAGTGCCTTTCAATCTCACAGTCCCTCATTAATTTCAAGCAGAACCAAAAATTGAAGAACACGGCACACCATCCCTATCAATCATGTTTGAAAACTAGGCGTCAAGTTATTGATAATTTGAATTTTGCCACCACATTTATTTGGGCCCTAAAGCTATCTACTTATGCGGTGCTCTTGGATGACCACTGCGTGGTGTTCCGGAACACTCAAACACTACAAAATCTTGTGGGACCCACATAAGTGTATGGATCTCATGTAAATAAATGTGTGGCGTTGGAGTAGATATAGGCAGACTTATCCAAGTTTCCCAAAAAAATTTATTAAGATTTGATAAAATCAACCCTTGATTTTATCAAATGAAGAAGATGTTCGATAAAATCTCAGCCTTTTGCATTACAAAGAGGTGATCGAGATTTTATCAAACCTGCTCCTCATTTGATAAAATCAACCATGATTTTATCAAATCTTAATTTTATCTTTGATAATTTTTTTTGGGAAACTCAGTATTCTTTTTGTTTGCTAAGAGCATCCTCATCTCACTTAACAATTTGTTAAAAAGTTAAATTTGATGAGTGAAATGTAACAAAACCCTCCAAAATCAGACTTAACAAAAATTTTACAAATTTACAAAACTTGTAACTTTGCTACAGTACCGCACCAAATTTGGTGCGGTACTGTTCACTCACCACTTCTTTTTTTATTATTTACGCACAGTGTTACTGACAGCTCTATCATTCTCGCACCACTTCTGTTTTACAAAAATTGTACTTTCACAGAAGAGAGAGGGGGAGGGAACAAAAGAAACAAGGGAGCGTCAGACACGTGGTCCCTCTTTTACTTTTCTGTACCGAAACAAGCTTTTAGGAAGAATTTTTTTTTTTTTTTTTATAGATTTGAGGGGAATAGTTTAATATAGTTAAGTTTGGATAGAGAGTCTGATTTTGGAAATTTTGGATAAGTGACTTGCTAAATTTGTAAAAGGTGTTTTTGAAGTTAAATTTGGTGAAAAATTTGGTGCTCCTGATGAGGATGCTCTAATATGTGGTGGAGAAGGCCTAGAGCACTTAATATTTTTTCCCAGTAAAGAAAAGAAGGGAGAAACCTGGGAAATTTACAATAATTCTGCTTTATTCAAGAAGGAGCCTTCGTCTGCCAAAAAAAAAAAGGACCAAAAATAACAAAAACAAAAAATTGTCTTTTAAGTTTTACCCATATCTGAGGTTACATTTCTTCAAACTTTCTGAAGATCTAATTGTCGTTCAAAGTTATTACTTGTTTCACTCTTACTTCATTGAAAGATGTTGGTGGTAAGTACCGTCATAATTTGAGTATTTTTTTTCAAGATAGGATGGCAATAAAATAATACCCATTAGAAAAAAAAGTGCAATTGAATGGTTTTCTCTCATGTCATACAATTACAATTTCATGTCTTATTAAGTGGGCAGCCAAATTTGAGTTGGACTTGGGTCACTCAAACACCCGGGTCGGACCTGCTCTTATCGGCATGCTAGCGATTCTTTTATTGGTCAATCTATAAGAAAATTTATTCTCCTTTTGCCTAATTATTTGCCCCTCTAGCGTGAGATATTTCCTTATTCTTGAGTCGTTTCAAAATTTTGCAGTCGCAGAGTTGGAAATTATACGCGTACGCCTAATTGTACATCTTCCTTTTGTAAATACCCATGAAAGTTCTTAAGAGGCAGATTCATGAATCAAATTTGTTCAGAGTGAGACCCATCGGCCATCACCAATTTCGTAAAACCCCAAAACCATTTAGGTTGAAATTGTACAAAAAATATTGTCTTTTCCCATTGTAGTTAAAAGTAGGTGTCATTTCTGCTAAATGGTATTTCTTGTAATGTTTATGAGGAGAAGTAGAAAAATACTCAAAATACTAACAAATTATGAAAAATACCATAGTGGAAACTCAGCTTTAATTACATTAAATTCGTGGCACTTGTTAAGAAGCTAGCTCAAAAATTCGGTATGGTTGTCTGTCTTGCGTGCATGCGATGCAATTTGTTGCAGAGAAAACTGTAGAGTCAGCACAACATCACTTGGGTACAACATAGATTGAGATGAACTCAAGTCTACTGATCAAAAGCTTACGTATTTATTATAAATGGTGATTCAACCAATGTTAAATTTGGATTTCACTTTTGTTCTGTTTATTGATGTCAGACTTAATACTCAGAGATGTCCTTATGGTAAGCTAAGCTGAGACTCACCCATTTTTTTTTATTTGACCAAAAAAATAAAGGTTGTGCGTACCTCATCACCACTCAAATTAAGAAATATGACTTCACAAAAGTGTTAGAAACGCTTATAGATTAGCAATGTCACCTCCTTTGCTCTCTTTAAATAGTGTTAGGAACGGACCATACTATCGGCCGATACGTTAAAAAAGTTCAAAAATTCATGACTGCTAGCTACACCTGATTCTCCCGACGTATTGTTCGATGCGCTGGTTCCCGATATACCGATACCGCTCTTTAAAACTACGGGATCGAGTGATGTAAAATACAAAACAAAGAGGAGGGGTGGGGTGGCGAGAGTTATTTGAGCCAGAGGGTAACAGCCTAATTACAGTGCCGCAATAACAAGTAGCCGTGGCATTATCTCCTCCATTTGCTGAAGCTGAAGAATTCTACCAAAATGAAGAAAGAAAGAAAACAGAGAAAAAAGACGAATCGAGATCTACAATCTGTTGATTCCTCCCAAGGGTGAATAGGTGCGTGAAGCACAGGATCATTTTCCCTGCGTTGGCAGCTACTATTCCAACCAACTTAAACGCGGAAAGACTTTATGGCTTGAGAGGGAGATTAGGGTGTGGGGTTTGCAATGTAGCAGAGAGGGAGAGAGCAGGGCCAGCACATCCAAAAAAATTCAAAAAATTAGTGTGGTACTCCCACTATTTTTGCTATTAGACTTGAGTAATTGTCTTTTTAGCGGAAAAAAAAGGCCCTGTTTTTAAAAATGCTTAGACAAAAAAAGGCCTAATCTTATTTCAGAAAATGGCCTCAACAAAAAAAGGCCAATCTTTTGAATAGGTGATATGTATCGGTTTTTCAAGGGACCGATATACGGTCCGATATCGGCCAATATTTCATTGTATCACCAATACCGCTGGCGCTATGTATCCCGATACCACTATTTGAAACCTTGGTAGGGGTATTGCCTATGTTTCTCACCGAAAGGGCAAGAAATAACGAAAACCTTGGTAGGGGTATTAACTATTTAAACTGAATTGATGAAAACCCACTATTTTTCTTCAAATCTCGCCATTTCTGTTCTCCACAAGTGCTAATTGCAATAATTCTTTCTTTTCCTTAACCCAACACAATAAACACGAACATAGATAACATATGAAATAAATACTTGAATCCAAACAGTCGTGCCTGGTGCAAGAATCATGATCCTGTTATTTTCCCAAACAAATGGTTACTCTTGACTGATCAGGGGTGTTTTGACAAAACTGGTTTTTTGATTTTGAATTTATTCAATTTTTTATTTTTTTTGCATTTATTAGTTTTGCATCAAGTTTTCGTGGATTATGAATTCGTCTCGACGAGATGAATAAAAAATAAAATAAAATTATGGTTAAAACTAATATTTTTTTAAATAAAACTAAAAATAAACCAAAATAAACTGTTGAGAAGACCTCTACGTGTCCATGACACAAGTCTTCAGTCAAATCATGTCCTCAATGTGTTTCACCACTTCCTTTGCCCTGTGTGTGGAGCCCACACACTTGTGTGTGTGTTTGGGTAAATTGTGGGTATCAAATTGTGTGTATGTAGTGTTGCTGTTCAGGCAAAAGGCAAAACGCGTAGTGGTCGTTTCTGTGTAACTTTGATGTGGTGTGCCCATCACTTTCTCTGAGGGAGAGAGAAGAGGAAAATAATGCTAGTCGCTCAATGTCTTTCCCCATTTCTTTTTTATCTCAATACAAACACCATAAATTTAGGGACGGAGTCCGGATTCGGCCCCGGGAGTGGCACCATTCAATAGAAAACTAATTACATGTTATACGGAAAAATATAAAGAAGAAATTAATTAGGAAGTTATATAATTAGGTATTGTTATACATGGTCTTTTTTTTTTTTGAATAATAAAGGCTTTCTCCAACTCTCTTATAGTATTCAAATACAAAACATCACAACCAACAATGCTTTAAATTGCAATTTTTTTTTTTTTCATTTTCTGTACAATGTATTAGTTTTTTTTCTTTTTTGTGTACTCGTAAATATCTAGCTAGTCAAACCACTTCACTATAAAAAATATTGACAAGTTTTATGAATGCCGGAGGTAATAAAGAATCCCTCTTTTGCTCTACGTCTAAAAAGATGAGTAATCCCTGTATTATTCACACAGACACATACACGTAAATTGACATGCTTGTGATTTCTTTTTCATTGTACATTCATACTATCATAGCCTGTGAAAAAATATGCAGTGAAAATGCTAAACTTTGAAAAGAATATTAATATTCGAATGTGTCACGAGCTCAGGTGGGGAAGAGGATGAAATCCCGTGCCCAAAAAGTAGACTTCATGAATCTCTGAGTACGACCAACGTCACCAAACTTGAATAAGCAAAGGAAAAAAAAAACATGTTCTTCAGTTCACATTTTATATTTTTCAATACATTTACACATATTTTTATAAAATTTTCATACATTTCAACACACTTGTTAATCCTTAACATAAGCCCACTAGGCCTATTTTAGTATTTTCCTGTACATAATGCATCTCACTTTCTAATAATTTCTTTAATGAAAAGGAATTCGGGCACTAGAAGCTAGTGGACAACAGTCTAACTGGCCAAATTTAATTGTAGAAAAGTATTTTGATTTGATTTATACCAGGTTTAAATGTTGTATTCGTGGAGGGCAAATAATTCTCCATTATGCAGACTTCAATGCAAGTGAAAATAATTTTCTATGCCCTAGAAGCTGCCTCTTCTTTAGAATGGTAAGTGACCGATATCTGAGATACCCATACCAGATATCCGAATACAGTAATGTGTCTCGAATTTGTCCCGATAACTGTTGGTGATGGGGAAAAGATTAAACGGACTAAGGACAAAGCAGCAAAGGCCGCTCAAGATAAAAAATAGAGAAAGGCTGTAAAGTTTCAACGCTGTTTGTATAATAACTTTAATCAACGTTGTTTGTCATATGCACGTAAAGTTAAAAAAAAAAAAGAGTAATTTCAGTTTAATCTAGTAGTAGAAAGTCTATATATTTTGGAGATAAAAATTTATTTTATATTTAACAATTGCATTTTATAAAAATCTTGTGGTGGCGGCCCACCACCACTTGCTGTAAAACCCTAGCTTGTCTAGGTTTATAGATTTTCTTTAATCTAATCTCTTTTAAATATCGACCCACCAATCAAAACTTTAACCAATCAATGAAACGAAATCAAACAATCGAAGAACACCGATTTACGTGGAAAACCCTAAATGGGAAAAAACCACGGGAAGGAATCATGCACTAGAAACATTGTGTGATTACAAATAGACTTACTTGATGACCGTGTATCCTCACCACGAATCCTAAGCCCTACTTGCCGAATCCACGTACATCACACCCTTGCATGATCGCCATGTCTTGAATCCTCAAGCCTTCCAAACGTTTTGCCTTTCGAACTCCACGAAAGGGCTTTGATAGAGAAGCGTTGAGTTGAATATCAATGAGAAAACCCTTTGAAGATGATCTTGATCTCACGGCATTGGACGGCCTTCACAAATCTCCAAAGTTCATGAACCCTAGCACTCTATAATGGTATTTCGAAGAGAGAGGCACAAAGGGTCGAAAATATGGCTGCTGTGGTGATTAGAAAAGACCTAATCGCTGAGATTTTATAGTTGCAGAATCGGGTATTTTTGCCGGCTGTTTTGCTCGAGCAAAAAGTCCAGCAAAAACAAACAGAAAGTTTTGCTGATAAAAAGGCCTTGAAGTGCTCGAGCAAAACATCCAGCAACTACCTTTTGCCTTGTGCATTTTTGCCGACTGTTTTGCTCGAGCAAAACATCCAGCAACCTCCATCAGAATGTTGTGCTATTAAAAAACCTTGAAATGCTTGAGCAAAACATGTAGCACCCAACCTTGTCTTCAAAATGAACAATCCGTCTTGACTAAAAAACTACCGCACTCGAATAAGAAAATACAATTTGTTATGATTCCTTTTCCACACCTAAAACAGACACTCTAAAATTAAATACCAAAGATTACATTGCCATAAAAAATACGATACACCCAAATGTATATGTTTTGGGCATGGATTTGCCAAACCAAAGGAAGCTCGGCCTATTGGGCTTACACTTGCACCACTTGTTTCCTTGGCTGGATCCTTGGCCACATCTTATTAACCATGATTTTAGCACCTGGTGAACTCATTTGCTAAAATCAAGCAACTGGGTTAGTAAAATTTTTTGGAAAACTAGGCCTTAAATAAAGAAAAGAAAAAAGAAATGAAGTGCTCTCACTTTCTACGAATTTTGATGGTGCTTGCCAATCAATCTCTCACCTATGGTCGTTTTGGTTGAATTCACTTGCCTTTTGGAAAATAAGAAAAAACGACAAGGAAACTTAGTACGTTCTATGTGTCAGTCTCCATCTCCATCAATTGTCGTCTTCGTCTTTGCCTTCGTCTTCGTCTTCATCTTCGTCAAAGTAGTTGATTGCAATTGTTTCTTCTTTGTGGGGTTTGGACACCAAGTTTTTCTGTTTCGATTTTTTCATTTTCCACTTTTAGATTTTTGGATGGAGTCCTTATAAATAATGAATTCTCCTATAGTGAATTTTTTTATTTTTGATTTAGAGAACAAAAGCCAAAAATAGGAGATAGGAGTTTTTTGACTTGTCATTGTTTACATTTTCCATTTTGGTTAATATAAATTATAAACATATGGAATGTATTCCGCACACATCTCCAAGCACTGCTCCTATTACAAAATTCTATACATATCACCAAATACAGGTTAACCTACAAAATGTGTATTTAACTAAAGATATTATAACTTGATTTTATAAAAATTAGTACCGTTGGGAAGGTATTTGCGATACCGTCAAAACAAGACCACTTTTTGATATATTTTTATAATGTATAAAATCTGAAAATTTAACCATTGGAGGAAAATTGAGTTTTGGAGACAAAATGAATGAAAATTTGAAGAATAAAGATAGAAATGAAGAATTCTAATCGGAGTGTGTAAATAGTGACATTCTTCAATTGCCCTTTTTGACTTAAGTAATTTTTTTGATTTTTTTTTCTTTTGAACTGGTCTTCAAAATGAGTGGGGTAGGCGACATGGAGTCATGGAGATGCTCTTAGTTTTCTTTCCATCTCAGTCACTCACGACTCAAGTACCAAGCAAAACCAAATTAAAGAGGGCTTCAAGTTGTTAGTAATTTCTATATTGCCACAGCATTTGTTTGGGCACTCTCAAGTTTAGATTCTTGGGCTTGGGTCCATCTTGGGCTTCCACCATGATTCGGCTTTGGACACAGAAGATGTTGTAATACTCTCCGAGCATTGGGTCCTTCTTCATTGCCACCGTGTGCTGGAGAAGGGCCTCAAGCACTTAACATTTACTCTTATTGGGTCCTTCTCCTTTGCCATTGTGCAGTGGAGAACGGCCTCAAATCGGGGAAGGTGCTGCGCAGCGTACTGTGCGGCCCATTTCGGCGCTGCACCAGCACCGTTTCGATGATCGGAGACGTCGACCGTGTAGAGCTCATCAAGTACTACTATTGTACTAAAAATCAACTCGATCGGATATCGTTAAGTGCCTCATCGGAACAAAAACAAGTTGACAAAAATTGGAGCATATATGCATTGAAACACTAGATGAAAACCATTGAAACCATTTTTTTCAACTTATTTGTCTTCTGATGAGGCACTTAATGATATCGGATTAAGTTGATTTTTGGTACACTTATAGTACTAGACGAGCGCTACATGGTGGACGTCTCCGATAGTCAGAACGGTTCCGGCGCGGCGCCAAAATGAGCCCGCACAGTACGCTGCGTAGCACCCCCGGTTTCCTTAAACTCCAAGTATAGGGAGGAGGGGAGGAATTCATTGATGATAAAATAGAGTTTGACTCGCATCCGCGTGCTATCATTCTTGTGTTGAGCAATTTATGCTAGATTTTGTAGTACTTTTAGCTGAATGCCGTGGACTCTGAAATTAATTAATCAGTCTATTAGCCTACATAAAGGTGTACTACGTGTGCCCCAAACGATTTTTGCAATAATTGAGTTTTACCCCTTAGTTTAATAAAATTATGGCAAGTTTCCATCAAAATATGTATGCATGTTCTAAGTTCTAACTAAAGGATAATTCTATTCACACCACCCGGCCTCAAGCACACAATCAAATATAAAGGGCGAGTTTCACGACGCACTTTGACATTCGAAATTGTTCATTTTGTAAGTTTTGACATGGATATTGTCCATGCCAAAAATCAAATTCATTAGACATTAATAGCAATCTTAAAATTTTACATTTTGTTGAGAAAAAGTAAATCGTTAAAATTCTTCCCGTTATTCAATAGATTTGAATCAAGTATTTTTCGATATCTAATGAATCTCATTTTTTGCATAGTGATCAAGACGTCTAAAGCTATAAAATGAACAAATCTGATTGTCCAAATATGTAGTGGGACCTCTCATTTTCGGTTAGTGTGTTCAAAAAGTGTATTCGAAATGGTGTGTACGTAGCAAAATTATGTAATCTAATCTAAAATGGACTATTAAATCCAGACGGATGAGGTAATTTACACTTCGCAAAGAGCTCCTTTTTGGTTCCACTTTTCATTCTCCGAAAAGTGGTATCAGATAAAAGTACATCAAGATATTTACGTGCCGTGGTATGGTTCCAAAACAATACAATTAAGTTGCTTGTTTTGTGCTTATTTTCAGTTCAAAAAATCCCGGTACCTTCTCGTTATTATCTATAGCATAATTTATTAGATTGTAGGTAATAGTCGCCCAGGCCACTAAAACATTAATTATGGGCTCTGTCTCTCAAGCTTAAATAACCAAACCAAATCAAATCGAGCCTAATGTCCCAATTAATTGGGCCAGCTATACAATTTTAGGAGACACTTAAATAATCGTCATTTTAGTCATTTGAAATTAGAAAATCATCCTGAGCTTATTTAGGAGTTATATATGTTTCCATCCCAAGATTTAAATAAATCTTAAATTGCCCTTTAATTGTAACATATTAAAAGATTAAAGACTAAATTAAAAGTTGCATATACGGACAACATGATCATACTGCTTTTTGTACAAAAAAAAAAAGATAAAGATAAACAAAAAAGTAAGACCTGCTCATTGGGTCGTCGTTTTTGTCTTCGTCGACGTCAACTTTTTCTTCGTTAGTTCCTTTCAATCTCAGTCCCTCATTAATTTCAAGCAGAGACAAAAATTGAAGAACACGGCACACCATCCCTATCAATCATGTTTGAAAACTAGGCGTCAAGTTATTGATAATTTGAATTTTGCCACCACATATGTTGGGGCCCTGAAGCTGTCTAATTATGCAGTGCTTTTGGATGACCGCCGCGTTGTGTTCCGGAACACTCAAAACATTACAAAATCTTGTGTGATCGAAAATAATGTGTATGAACCTCACGTAAATGTATGGCGCTGGAATAATTGGAGCACCACGTTGTGCTCCGAGACTACTGAATAATTAATCCCGAAATTTTACATAGATGTAGGCAGACTTAAACTAATATAAATAGTAATTTAGCACTACATATATAGTAAGGGGCCTAAATATTTTGGGGCCTCTATTTCAAATAGTTTTGGGAGGCCCGAAGCCGCATTTTCTTGGGCTTTCACCCAGAGCTGGCTTTGGACCTTACGCACCGAATTCTTTTTCTTTGCTAATGTGTGGTGAAGGGTATAAAACGCTAAATTTTTTTTCCAAGTAAAGAAAGGAGGGGAGAAACTTGGAGGGTTAGCGAAGCCACCTGGCATTTAAGAGCCTTATTAAATTTTTCGTTGGCTTTGGAGCTTGATTCTCATCCGTGAGCTTTTATTTGGACCCTCCCAGTGATTGGAAATTCATTAATTCGGTGGCGAATCAACTGTACCCCACTCGATTCTGCAATAATTCAGTTTACTCCTCACGCTTAAACAAAACTTAAACTAGTTTTTTGGTTTATTCGTTTTGTTTTTATTAAAAAAAATTAACATTTGTTAATTTTGCGTCAATTTTTCATGGTTTATTGGTTTTTCTCGACGATACAAATCTAAAAAGTATAAAAGTAAGGTCAAAACTATTTTTTTGTTGATTAAAGACGAAAATAGACCAGTTTAAAGGAGGCCTAAAAGATTGTTAAAGTTATCAAAACTATTTGTTAGTAAAACAAGTATTTATATTGGAATAACCAATCTTGGCAACCTCTTAACCAATAACCAAATTTTGGCACTTGGATAATCAAAACTAACAACTTGATCACAATATTCAAATTCAGTTAACCATTCACACCTCCTTAATCAAGTACATCTATTATTAGGCAAAAACCTTCTCTCTCAACAATATGGCCATCAACTGAAATCGTTATGGGTTTCTCGTCTCCAATTTTTGGTTCAACAATCTGTAGCTGAAAATACATAATATCATTGTCAAAGCACAAGATCATAGCATACATACATAAACTTGGAAATGGTGAGTGAGCAGCTGAAATTTTCCATAAGCAACTCATTGAGGCTGCAATAGAAAAAAAATTACCTTGGTGGCCACAGGAAAAAAATTTCCTTTTACCTAGATAAATCAGGGGATTGGCACAGCTGGGTATCGTAGAACCAATAGGACAAGGGTTGTATCATATGTTCTAGCTGTTCCTGCGCAAATTAAAAATGGCTAAGGCACCTATAGATAATTTTTTCTTTTCTTTTTTGCTTCTTCCATCGTTCCATGTGCCATAAGTCGGTAAGCAAACACAGGCTTTGTTTGGCCATACCTGCAATAGAGGAAGGATTTTGTTTTTCACAACCATGATTAACAAAATGCATGCACCTCTACTGTAATGTATACAGTTAACACACCTCCAAACCCTATATATAGCCTGAAGGTCGTATGTTGGGTTCCATGAACCATCAACGATGATTACGCGGTTGTCGGCATGGAGGTTGATTCCTAGAGACCCAGCTCTAGTTGATATCAGAGTGCATTTCACCCTCGTATTTGAGCCTGTTCAGATAATTCAGCAAAAGAAAAAAGCCTCGCGTCTGTTTAATTAAACAACTAAATAAATCTGTGGAACTAGCTTATATATGCCCACATTCGTGGCACCGGTTAAACTGTCAATTTGCTATTCCTATAAATCCTATGATGTAAAGGCAAACACATATTCCTCGATATCTATTGTAGCAGTTGCACTCATCTTCAAACAACCTTACACGTACGCAACACTGAAAAACATGGCATACTCAAAGCTGAACAAGATTTGGACTTGGGATCAAGAAAATTGGAACAAGTTTCTCCGCAGATAAATGCTATTGATGCTAGAGTGACCTCTCTCAACATGAAAGACATTAGGCCTCGAGTCTTCTAGCAGGATGTTGACATTGACAAAGCACATATCACTTTTTTATTGTCATGTATCCATACTAGATTGCACTGGTTAAATTCTGAGCCACTGTACAAAGTGGACTCTGATTTGTTTGGTTTTAATGTTTTGCCATCTCCCTCATTCAGGTGACATGAACAGCTCCCCAGCTCTAATTTAGACGGTATCCAAATACAGGATAAAACACCAAACTATTCTACCGTGTCCTAGTGGCAAAATGCCTGAATGTCTCATATAGTCATAAATTACGTCCAACTAAAATACAACATTGAAAGTACAATAAAATAACTTTTAAGTAGGGAAAATGATGAAATTTCCTCGTACTGTAGCCAAAAAAAAAAAAAGGCATCCATCTACTATGTGATAAAAGGGAACATACAAAAGAGAATTGCTGAGAAAACAAGCAAGCTTTAAAAAAAAGCCCAAACAAGAGGACTTCCCATTTAAACTATCATGCAGAATGACCAAGAAATTGGATAAAATTCGGGGTATTTGACTACCAGTTTCACGAATCTCTGGAGTGGAATAGACATACCTATACCAGTCTTTTCCTCATCACCAGCATTTTCCTATTTTCCCTTGCCGAGGCAATTTGAGAGGAAGCGTTCTATCAAATCTAGAGTTGATAAACTCTGGCTAAAAACCAGTGTTTTATCGCCTACATTGGAGCTCATGGTAAGGATATCAAGTAGTAAAACCATTTTACCACTGTTTTCAACCTCCTTATGGTTATTTTCCTGAAGAAGATCAATCCACCAATCCTCAAAAGAAAGAAATGACCATGTGCTCCCAATATTTGGATTAACTTGTACAACTACAACCAAAACATAAGCGGTGTGATTTGCGTAAATGAAAAACATGAGTCCCGTGTGGTGAGGAAGGGGAATGAGAGTCCATGAGCAAATTTTTTCAAACCTCATCAAAAAAGCTGTTATTGGTTTTTCTCTGCTGGAACTCATTCTTGTTCCTCGCCTTCTCTGTAAAACGTACAAACATAAACTCATTCACAAAGCATTACTAGAACAGAAATAATAGCAAAAGTCCAAGACCAAGTAAAGGGATGAACAGTCTAATGCATCATCAATATCAACCTCAGACAACTGTCATGTAAAGAGCAAATCTCAAACCAGATAAAGGAAAAAGTGAAGGAAAAAAAAAAATTGTGAGGACACTAGGTAGTTTCCACATTATGCCATGCTGGTGTATCTACAAAGATGTTCTCAGTTGGGAAAGTGGGTTTGGAGAAACAGAGAGGATTTTTTTTTTGGGGAGTTATGTGGCGGGGCCCACTGGACCAGATGGCGATGTCACATCAGCGTATGTGATAGGTATGTGAATGGTTGTGTGTGACAGTAGACTTATTGCTCTCTCTCACTATCTTCGAGTTTCAGACACAGGGAAAAATCCAAGCCCGATCTTCATCATCGTTGAACGAACTAACAGCAAGATCAACAACCAATTGATTGCTTAGGCATTTCTCTACTGTTCCTCTGAATATGAGAGGAAATCCCTACTGCTACTACTACTACTGTTTTTAGTTTAGTTGGGAAAGCGTTAGAAAATTGTTTTTCTTCAAAATAACAGTTTCCAAAAATAGTTTTTAAGAAAGTGTTTTTGAAAAATCATTTTCTATTTCTGAAAGAGTTCATATTAATTTGGAAACAGTTTTCTATGTTCATACTTTTTATTTAAAAAGGTAATGTAACAAGTTTGATTATGCAATTGTGAGTATGTCATTGTGAATTTCCGACAATGCTACACACACGACAAATCCACACAACACTCTCACATAGGGGTGGGGCCCATGTGTGGGACCCATACCTATGTGCCATTGTAAGAGTGTTGTGTGAGTGTTTTGTGAGATTTGTTGTGTGTGTAGCTTTTTGGGGAAATGACTGTTCAGGGGCAAATGGGGCAAAAAATGCCATCTCCATGACACACTTTTGTGGAAATTCCCCCTCGCATGAGACGGAAAATATTATTTCCACATACACGAAACAAAAATGTTGCTGGACTGATATACCCGTTCTTTTTATGTCCATACCTTTCTCACCCCCTTCTCTCCCCTTTTTCCTTCTCTGGCTCTCTCTCAAATGCCTTACCGTGATAGACACTCTCGCCTAAAACAATCGTCGACGACACTAGACCCCACTCTTCCCCTCCGTCCGACACACACGTCTCTTGCTTTTCATTTTAAGTTTGGGGTTACGGTACTGGGGATTTTTGATTGGGCATTAGGGTTCAGGATTAATTGATAGCAGTGGTAGTGGTGGAGTTTCTTCTTTAGTTTGGGGTTATAGAATGCCGAAGAGCTGAAGTTGTTACCTTTGGATTCTTCACCGATTGAATTTTCCGATGTTGTCGAGATGGGAGTCAAGGCACAAACCCTTTTTTTTTTTTTGTACCAGTAGAAGAAATCAAGAATATTATCTCATCTGTTTATTCCTACACTTGCAATTGTATCAGTATGTGTGAATTGTAGAGTTTTGAATGAAACAATGTTAAATTCTTTGGCTTCCTATCTTTGAGAATAGCATTGCTCTCGGATGGGACGATTGGGTTGTCAATGATGTATAAATACATCTTTTAAATGCCCATTGCTCCTTTGATGAAACAATGTTGCACTGCTTGAGAATATCATTGCACCCGCACCCGAATGAGACACTAAATTGCTAGTGTGATATATAAACCCAACATTTTATTTTGGAAAAAATAGCAATTGCTCCTTAAATGAAACAACATTGCACCTTGAGTGAATTATTTTGGCACCCTTTATGAATGTCATTGCACCCGAAACAACATTGCACCTTGAGTGTATTAACATTCCCAAATGGTTTTCATGTTCAGTTCTCTGGGAAGGAGAGATAGAGAGAGAGAGAGAGAGAGAGAGAGAGAGAGAGTACCTGCTCGAAGACTGAGCGAGAGAGCAGTGGTGTAGGTTTACGATTTGGGAAAGGGAAAGGGGGAGACCACATTTAATTGGGGAAGGGAGGGTGTGATTGATTTGGTAAAGAAATTTAAAAGCAAGGGCTTTTTTGTCCTCTTAAAATTGCTATACCATGAATCTGGAAATAATTTTCCTCCTCCCATCAAGTAATGATTTCCAAAAAGTGTGTCATGAAGATGACATTTTTTACTCCATTTGCCTCTGATATGTCATTTCCCCTAGCTTTTTTTGTCCAAAGTAATCATCTTATTACTCCCAAGATGGCAACGAAGTCCTGTGTGGGAAATTGATGGAATCTTTGATGGGTTTGTCACTTACTACTGTGCATCGTCTTCGTTTTCGCCGTAATAGTTGACTTCAAGTTTTTCTTCCTTGGTAGTTGATTAGTTCCTTTCCATCTTAGTCTCTGTAAATATATCAACTAGAACTAAACCCAATAACACAGCACATACTAATTCTATAAACACTCCCTTTTTTCTCATTACCCACACCCAAAAACAGTAATAAGGTGTGTGGGGCTCACCTTGACCCACCTTAGTACCACATATCTTTAAGTTTATAATTTGTTTGGAAAACAATGGACGGTTGATTTTTGCAAGATGATCTACACATTAGTTTTTACAAAATAGATGGTTTTGATTACTAAAGGGGGGCCAGATGGGCTCCACACCATCTCTTTCAATCACGTTTTAAAACTAGGCATCAAGTTATCGATAACTGCACTATTGACTCCACATTTGTATGGGCCTTAAGCTGCCAAATTATTCAATGCTCTGGATAACATAAACGCCACACATTTTTGTTGGACCCACAACCAAATGTATGGACCCCATATGAACACGGTTGTGTCCAAAGAGATGGAAAGAACCAATTTTTTCCAGAGTTGAGTTAGTTAAATCCAATTAACAAAAAACCAAAATAAATAGTCATTCATAATTGGCATTAACTAACTGAAATATATGTGCCAATGTAATTAAGAGTGTTGTGTGGGTGTTTTGTGAGATTTGTTGTGTGCGTAGCTTTTTTTTTGTCCAAAGTAATCATCTTATTACTCCCAAGATGGCAACGAAGTGCCGTGTAGGAAATTGATGGAATCTTTGATGGGTTTGTCTCTGACGACCTGTGCATTTCTTCGTCTTCGTCTTAATAGTTGACTTCAAGTTTTTCTTCCTTGGTTGATTAGTTCCTTTCTATCTCAGTCCCTGTAAATATATCAATCAGAACCAAAGCCAACAACATGGAACATACTAATTCTATAAACACCCCCTTTTTCTCATTACCCACACCCAAAAAAACCATTAATAAGGTGCGTGGGGCTCACCTTGACCCACCTTTAGTACCGCATATCTATAAGTTTCTAATTTGTCTGGAAAACAATGGACGGTTGATTTTTGCAGGATGATCTACACATTAGTTTTTACAAAATAGACGGTTGTGATTATTAAAGGGGGGCCAAGATGGCTCCACACCATCTCTTTCAATCACGTTTTAAAACTAGGCATCAAGTTATTGATAATTGCACTACTAACACCACATTTGTTTTGGCCCTAAGCTGCCAAATTATTCAATGATCTGGATAACTCAAATGCCACACTTTTTTGTAGGACCCACAATCAAATATATGGACCTCATATGAACACGGTTGTGTCCAAAGAGATGGAAAGAACCAATTTTTTTCCGGAGTTGAGGTAGTTAAATCGGTTTAACAAAAAAATCGAAATAACTAGTCATTCATAATTGGCATTAACTAACTGAATTATATTCAGTTTATACATATACGTGTTTTTAAAACACTCGTCTAAGTTAGTTTCCATTTTTCCACGATAGGAAAAAAAGTGCAATTGAATGGTTCTCTTTCTCGGCATGCAATTCAAATTTCTTTTTGACATCTACCAACAGCTGAATTCCAATCTACACTTCATGGAATCTTGTATTGAGCTACAATCGCCCATGGCTTGATGTCTTATTTTTTGCATCAGTTCCATTTTTCTTCTCAGTGTACGTGAAGAGCTTGAAATTAAAACTGACCTTTTTTCGTATGAAATCTCTCCCGGTGAGAGGAAATTGTTGGCTGCTTAAATAAATAAAACAATATTGAAATCAGGGTAATGCTACAATGAGCACCCTCTCAAAATTACTCAATATGAGATTTTGTGGCTCTAAATATGAGATTTTGTGGCTGGAGATACGAAATGCATATGATATGCACACTCATATGAATAGTCACAAAATCTCATATATTTCCAGAAAATCTCATATTTGGAGCCACACAATCTCATATTGGATCCATGCGGACTTTGCTACAGTGCGTGCGGACATGCTACAGTACGTGCGGACTTGTGCAGACCTCATATTTGGAGCCACAAAATCTCATATATTTCCAAAAAATCTCATATTTGTTGCCACAAAATTTGATATTTTGAGTCACAAAATCTCATATTTGGTGCCACAAAATCTCATATTTTGGAGCCACAAAATCTCATATTTGGTGCCGCAAAATCTCATATTTTGAGTCACAAAATCTCATATTTGGTGCCACAAAATCTCATATTTGGAGCCACAAAATCTCATACAGTCAGTGGTCAAAGGTGGCACAAATCCCCACACGTCATACGTGGCGCAATCTCGGCTGTCCATCCGTATGGGGTGCATACCGTATGCCATATCATATTTGGAGCCACAAAATCTCATATTTGGTGCCACAAAATCTCATATTTGGCGACTTTCCGGCGACCTCGCCGGAGCTTCTACTGGCTTCCTTTTCAAGGTACCTCTCTCTCTCTTTTTCTCTCCTGCATATTGAGGGACAGTGAGAGAGTTGGTATAGGCAAGCGAAAATCAGTTACGAAGCTTACTCTACGGGACTTTCATGACCAAATTGACAATGCATTTGAGTATTCTGATATTGAAATTGTTTCTATTGATGATGAGGAGGATATTTCAATTGTGGCAAAAAATATCGACGCAGTTGAATTGCAATTGCCTTTGGTTATGTCAGATTCTTGGCCGAAACTTAGCGCCCCGGTCAGGGCAACTGAGAGTGGTGGAACTACGACACCACTTCAGAGTCCGACTAGGAGTGTAGCCACCCCTGCCAGGAATCCAAATATGAGTGATATATCTCCTCTTAATCCAGGGGATAAATCGGAGGATAAAGCTAACCTGAATGCTTGGACAAATGTTAAGGCTTTACTTAACAATGAAGTTAAAATTGGTAAGCTAAGCAAACACCTTAAGAGATTTCCGATTGAATTTGTGAATAATCAAGTCATGATTCCGCTTGAGATTTCTGAAAATGGAGCACTGAAATGGAAACATGCTATTGTGGGATACTTTGTGGATAAAAGTCTATCCTACTTTCAAGTTAGATCTTGGGCTCAAAGGGTATGGAAAATTGACGTTGAGGATGTGGTCACCTTAGACAATGGATTTGTAGTGTTCAACTTTAGGGATGAGGCCACGTTGGATTCCATCCTTGAGAATGGTCCATACTTTTGCGCGGGCAAACATATTGTGATTAAAAAATGGCATCCTGGAATGCAACTTACTAAAAGTGTCTTCTCTAGTGTTCCAATGTGGGTTAAATTCTACAATGTTCCTCTTGAATTATGGACTGAGGATGGACTGAGTAGTATTGCTAGTGTCATCGGCAACCCTCTTTACCTTGATGATTTCACGCAAAATCATAGCAGGTTGACGTTTGCTAGAGTCTGTGTTGAAGTGGATGCGGCGAAGGAGATTCCCAAGTCCTTTGTAGTGAATTTGGGATATGGAGAGCCATACGTAATTAGAGTAGAGGTTCCTTGGAAACCTCAAGCTTGCAATGTTTGCAAGATTTTTGGCCATTCTACTAACACCTGCAATGTTAAACCCAAAGTTCCATCTCCTCCAGTGTGGAAACCCAAGGAGAGAGTAGGACAAGATGCCCCAGTTGTTCCAGAGCAAAATGTCAAGGACAGTGTAGGACAAGATGTCCCGGTTGTTCAAGAACAAAATGTCAAGGAGAGTGTTGGACAAGATGTCCCGGTTGTTCAGGAGCGAAATGCAAAAGTTGGAGTATCTAGTGAAAGTAAGGATGATTGGGTAAAGGTGGTGAACAGGAAAATTCAAAATCCGGGTATGCCTTTGGCCATTTCTTTGTCTAGCAGTGTTCCTTCTACAACTAACGCGTTTGACGTTCTTGAGAAATGTGAGGATTCGGGTGTCTCCTCCGCTATGGAGGTGACAAAGATAGATGTTGCGGGGGATGTTTCTTGTGATGTTACTCCGATTCGTCAAGGTAGTACTCAACAAGAGCCTCCCCCCGTGGCTCTTCGTCGGTCTACACGGTTTCGAGAGCCTCCACGAATTCCCTTGGAAGGTGATTTCATTGGAGCTCGACATTGTTCGAACCAGGTGGTGGGTGATTCCTCAACTCCTTCATCCACTAGAGATCAAAACAAAAAGAAGCTTCAGGAGAAAATCAAGATGTTAAAGGCCTCAAGAGTTTAGTTCTTGAGGCTAGCACGACCCTCTTTTGTTTTGGCGTTTTGGTGTTACTTCTTAGAAGTGTGCTATGTGCTTTGTTGAATATTTATTTGGTTGTAGTTAGGTTTTGGTTTTTCTCTTTTCTCTTTGTTTTTCTTTTCCTCCTGGGGTATGCCCCTTGTAGGTTGTATATTCGGTTAGCCTTTTTTATATTTCAAGCTAATTTATCCAAAAAAAAAAACGTTGTGCAAGAATTGAATTATGAGCGGGAGTTGGCTATTGGTTACTTTTAGCAAGTCTAAAAAGCCCAGCAACATGCTATGCACTCACGGTGTGGCCACATTGGCATCGTTCTAACAATCGGAGATGTTCACTGTGTAGAGCTCGTTGAGTACTATGAGTGTACCGAAAATCAACTCGATCGGATATCATTAAGTGCATCATCAGAACACAAAAATCTTGAAAAGAAATGGAACACAAACAGACACAAACACTGAATCAAACTACTAAACCCATTCATTTTTAAGTCATTTGTGCCTTGATGAGACGCTTGACAATATCCGATCGAGTTGATTTTTGGTACACTTATACTACTTGACGAGCTCTACAAGGTAAACATCTACGATCATCGGAAAGATGTCGACGTAGCCGCACCGTGGGACTGTACAACACGGTGTTGGAATGTGTAAGCCCAATAGGCCGAGCTTCCTTTGGTTTGGCAAATCCATGCCCAAAACATATACATTTGGGTGTATCGTATTTTTTTATGGCAATGTAATCTTTGGTATTTAATTTTAGAGTGTCTGTTTTAGGTGTGGAAAAGGAATCGTATCAACATGTATTTTTATTTCGAGTGCGGTAGTTTTTTTAGTCAAGACGGATTGCTCATTTTGAAGACAAGGTTGGGTGCTACATGTTTTGCTCAAGCATTTCAAGGATTTTTAATAGCACAACATTCTGATGGAGGTTGCTGGATGTTTTGCTCGAGCAAAACAGTCGGCAAAAATGCACGAGGCAAAAGGTAGTTGCTGGATGTTTTGCTCGAGCATTTCAAGGCCTTTTATCAGCAAAACATTCTGTTTGTTTTTGCTGGATTTTTTGCTCGAGCAAAACAGCCGGCAAAAATGCCCGATTCTGCAACATAAAATCTCAGCGATTAGGTCTTTTCCAATCACCACAGCAGCCATATTTTCGACCCTCTGTGCCTCTCTCTTCGAAATACCATTATAGAGTGCTAGGGTTCATGAACTTTGAAGATTTGTGAAGGCCGTCCAATGCCGTGAGATCAAGATCATCTTCAAAGGGTTTTCTCATTGATATTCAATTCAATGTTTCTCTATCAAAGCCCTTTCATGGAGTTCGAAAGGCAAAACATTTGGAAGGCTTGAGGATTCAAGACATGGCGATCATGCAAGGGTGTGATGTACGTGGATTCGGTAAGTAGGGCTTAGGATTCGCGGTGAGGATACACGGTCATCAAGTAAGTCTATTTGTAATCACACAATGTTTCTAGTGCATGATTCCTTCCCGTGGTTTTTTCCCATTTAGGGTTTTCCACGTAAATCGGTGTTCTTCGATTGTTTGATTTCGTTTCATTGATTGGTTAAAGTTTTGATTGGTGGGTCGATATTTAAAAGAGATTAGATTAAAGAAAATCTATAAACCTAGACAAGCTAAGGGTTTTACAGAATGCACATCACCCCCGGATCCTTGAAAATGAGCAATGGACTATCTATATAGTACTCCCTCTGTCCCTTTTTAAGTGACCTGCTTGGGATTCTATGCCATTTTCAACGGCTTATAACTTTTAATTTATAATAGCTTTTATGATTTTGAAAATTTTTTATAATAGAAATAATTAAGATCTATCAGACAATATCCATAATGCATATGTTTCGAGGTTCACATTAAAAGATCTATAACCATTGAAAATGGCACAGAATCCCAAGTAGGTCACTTAAAAAGGGACGGAGGGAGTATATTACTCCATAAGAAGAGAAGTTGTTTATTTAAAAAAAAAGGAAAGAAATATAATTGTTTCCTAAAATAAAAAAGAAGAATCCACATTGTTTCGCTCATTCCAATATCCATAGAGATGTGATTGAGCTATGATAAATTATAAGGGTCAAGGAGAAAAAAAATATACAAATCATATATATTTAATATAATGAGTACAAGGGATCTCATCAACCGTATCATATAGATTATCTATCTTCAAAAGACTAAATTTACATAGAGTAAGACCATGGGGATCAAAACATTTTTTTGTGAATATCCTCAATCTAGGGAACAAAACACTAGGTGCTTTGGAAAAATAAACTAAATGGCTTACTTTTTTTCCTTTACTTAAAAAAAAAAATTGGCATTTGTTAATTTTGTGTCAATTTGTTGTGGATTATGAATTCGTCTCGACAAGAAAAATTTAAAGAGTAAAAAAATATTAAGTAAACTAAAATTTTGTGAATAAAGACAAATAATTTAATAATCTACAAAAATTTAGATTATTTCTGTCTTTCGTTAAGTTTTAAAAAAATATTCATAATTTTTTTTTGAATTTTTAGATTCATCTCTTCTTGACAAACCAATAATCTAAAAAATTATAAAAGCAAAACTAAGAAAAAAAATAAAGTCAAAAAAAGAAAAAAAACAATTGGATTTATTTTTAGCCAAAACACCCAATTCAATCGGTCGTACCTTTTTTACCACGATTGAAATAGGGGGAAAATGGCAGTTTTAGGGGGAAAACTCTGCAAAATCAACGATCAAACGTTTCAACGGTCTTCCATTTTCCGATTACCCAAGTACTACAGAGCAAGCCTCTCAACGCTTTCGTTTTCACCAGGAAACCTAAAGAAAACCCTTCGGCGGCCTCATTTTTACTGAAACTCCAGACCCACAGTTCCGACAAGTAAACAAGAAAAGATGGAAATCGAAGTGAAGATCCGGCTGCCGTCCTCCGCCGCCCACAAAACCCTCCTCTCTCTCCTCTCCCCTTTCCACCGACACACCCGCCGCCAACACAACATCTTCTTCGACAGCGGCACCGCAGAACTCTGGTCCCGCCGCGCCGTTCTCCGTCTCCGCTTCTAGGACGACGACGTCAAGTGCGTCGTCAACCTCAAGGCCAACGCCGCTATCACTAATGGCGTAAGCCGAGTTGAGGGGGACGAGGAGGAGTTGGACCCGCGGGTTGGCCGCGAGTGCGTCGCCGACCCGGTGAGGCTTGGCGGGGTCCGGTCGAGGATCATGGATAGGGCAAAAAATGAGTTTGGGGTAATCGAGGGAGGGTTCGTTTGTTTGGGTGGATTTAGGAATGTGAGGGGACTGTACGAGTGGAATGGGTTGGTTTTGGAAGTGGATGAGATGCTTTATGATTTTGGGACTAGTTATGAGATTGAGTGTGATAGTGTGGCCGGATCCTGAAAAGGCTAAAAAGTTGATTGAGGAGTTTTTGAAGGAGAATGGGATTGATTATTCTTATTCGGAGGCTTCGAAGTTTGAGGTTTTCCAAGCTAGGAAGCTGTTGCTGTAAGTGGAATTCAAATGGGTTTTTGATCAGTATTGTGCTAGTTGTTCTCATTTGAATAAGATATTGTGTTCTGATTGTTGTCATTCGATGAGATCTTTTCGCATTTTCCTTATGATGGGAGTTGCCACCGTAAGTGAATTATGTTGGGTTTTTGATCAATTTTACTAGTAGTTGTTCTTGTTTGAATAAGTGCTTTTGTTCATATTGACATTGAATGAGATTTTGGTGTTCTATGTTCGGTCTCTTCGATGTTAGCCTTGGGTTCACTCTCTTTTCAAAATATTCCAATCTAGGAACTCTCCACTGCAATTGATCTGATATGTTATCATAGAGTTGGTGTGGGGTGAAACTCTCTCCCTCCCCAAGGTTGCGAATTTAAACATGTTCAACGTTGTAGTTCTCTTCAAACTAGATGCACAAATGTTGTAGTTCTGTTCCTGTTGGACCTGTTCCCATAAGTATTTTTGTGGAATTTATGGTCATTGGTTGAGATTATAGATGTTTTGCGTTCAGTCTCTTGGACGTTACTTATAATTTGTGAGATTCGTTTGGCCTATTTAGGCCTCGTAACACAAGGAATTTAACAGCCTAAATAAGTGATCAGTGATCACTATCAAGACAATGTGTCTTCCCAATAATGTTTGTGTGTCTGGTTTTATCTGAACATCAGTTGTGAGTTTGCTACTTCTCTCTTTCATATACAAGGTGGAATTTGTGTCACTCAATTGTTTCTTGCATTGACTTCTTTTCCCCCTCCAAAATGCTCTACTATTGTTAACCTCACTCCTGTTACAAAAAGATAAATTATCATATGATCACTTGACGACTTATGGACATAGAAAAGATACATGACTAAGCTGACTTAGCATTTTGTAACTGCAACATGTTTGCTGTAGGGAGCTTTACAGTTGAGGAAAAAAAGATTTTTGGGCACCAATCAAGGCCTCCCTTTGACCACACGTGGTTATTGCAGTTGATTGTTTGTGTCGATTTCTCATGTTAGTGGAGGAATTACTACTTCGAGAAGTTTCCTTGTCAGACCAGCTTTCCCTCACCTGAGATTTGACAAGCACCATAAGAATAGATTTGTAAGAAACTATTTATCCCATTTGGGCATGCTTGACCTTTTTTTGTTGTTGTCTGTGCTCAACATTATTAAGTCACGCAGCTTCGGATCACTCTCCTTCTGATTTGAGCTTTCCGGGCTTCTATTCATCCATTTTGCGACATGAATGTTTGTGTCGATTTCTCATGTTAGTGGAGGAATTACTACTTCGAGAAGTTTCCTTGTCAGACCAGCTTTCCCTCACCTGAGATTTGACAAGCACCATAAGAATAGATTTGTAAGAAACTATTTATCCCATTTGGGCATGCTTGACCTTTTTTTGTTGTTGTCTGTGCTCAACATTATTAAGTCACGCAGCTTCGGATCACTCTCCTTCTGATTTGAGCTTTCCGGGCTTCTATTCATCCATTTTGCGACATGAATGTTGTCTCAATAGTATTGATTTTGAGTACTATTGACCCTTGGCCCTTGCCTTGTTATAACGAACCAATAGCTAGAAGGCCTTCATCAAACAAGTGTACAAATTGCTTGCTTAGTTATAACAACTTACAAACTCTCCCATCTAGCAATTTCGCTGCAAGGATATCAGTTGTAAATCTTTAACCTAGCTACTATGCTTTATGTTTGATTTTGAGGTATTCGTTGCTACAGCAGGAAACAGCCATATTGTTGGCTTAGATTTCTTCTTGCCCGTCTGAATATTTGTCTCCATGAGATACCAAAGAAAGTTAGTATGATAAAAATGGACTGTTTCTTCCGTTAACATCAATTTCATGCAAGTTTGATCTTAAACTGATGTGCATAATTTGCCCAAATTTTGTGGTTCCCTTATCCTCTATAGCAGATGTACGCTATTGCTAGAAGTATTCTTATTTTTAGAATTGGTGCTAGTTTCCTGCATGCTGTATACAATTTGGTTTTTACTGCAGCCATCTACCATGTGTGGTTTGAGAGGAATACTAAGATCTTTCAATCTGTGCAAACGTTTGTGGAGGTTGTTTCGGACGCAAGGGCTTGTCTCGGTACTTGGAGAAGGGTCAAAGGTGCTCCAGAAATCAGGTTCCGTGTTCTAATAAGACTGTAGCTTCTTGTACCAAAACTGAGTACCTTGACACCATTTGCACAATTTATCAGAACTATTTACTTTAGACCCTGCATGAAGGTATTGGCCTGGTGGTCGAGGCCTGAGACTTACAGGTTAGCTTTCTTTCAAGGTCTCAGGTTTGAAATCTTTAGTTGTTATCAACTCTTATAGGTCTAGTCTATATGGAGCTTTGTCGAGGTACGGTGGGATTGATTACCTAGAAATTTATCGAGGTACGGCGCAAATAAATTAGCTCCGACACTTTTGAGTTATCAAGAAAGAAGAAGAAGCAGCACATCATCACCGCCTGGTCGACCTTCCACAAGCAACGATTAAGCACTTTTTGCACATTATAACACACAAATTTAGAGATGTTACTGGAGATGCTCTTGAGGTGCTACGATAGTGGGGTTCATTGCACTTATTGCTGCATATTATTGTTATACTGTACATCAAATATATGACAAATCTAGAGTGATATTACAAGGCTTTTGGTCAAATATATAGAACTGAACCATTACAAATTACACGAAGTAGGTGTAATTAACTTTGCAAATTTATTCAATACAAACAACAATCCATAAGAAACTTTTTATAGTACCTTAAGTACCCCATCAAATAGTGAGAGGCACGCTGCTTATTTCCAAAGAAATCTGCGCAAGGGGTACATGAGATTGTCCACAACAAAATAGTAGGAGGTGGTGAGGAAAACCTCAACAAGATGAAACCATGCCCTTCGCCAATGAGGATTTATGAACAAAATCGCCACAATTGCCAAAACCACAGTTAGGTAAGACCCCGCAAAGCTCATATAAAAAGTACCCATGTCAATGAAACTGGAATCCTCTTCACTACCATTTATAGCAACTCTTGGCGGCGGTGGAGGTGAATAATCCGCATTGCACTTCCTTGGCAGTGGTTCTCCGCAAAGAAGTGGATTTCCAACATAGCAATTCGATTCAAAAGTTCCAAATTGGTTTACTCTCGGAGGCATCCTTCCACTCAAGTTATTGTAGGACAGATTGAAAACAGCCAAGAAGTTTAGGTCCGTGAGCTGGGAGGGGATTTTTCCACTGAGGTTGTTGTAGGAAAGATCCAAACTTTCTATGCTTTTCAAGTTTGAAAATGTTTCGGGGATTGTTCCGGTCAAGTAATTGTGGGAAAAATTCAACACTTTGATATGGGTAAGGTTTCCGATTTCAGGGGGTATGGGGCCAGTCAATCTATTGTGGGAGAGATTAATTCCTGAGAAAAGGTGTAGGACGGTTCCCTTATAGATCAAATACATCCCCTTTGTTGCAAACTTTACCTCTTCTAGTGGATTAATAGTATACATATCTCCACCGTCACCCTTTGACACCATCCTCAACTCTTGTAACAATAAAGTGAATTGAGGAGGTGATTCAGCAATAATAAAGGAGTACGAGAAACCATATTCCTCGGGTATTCCGTTGAATTCAACATTACTAATACAAGGGATAATGCTGCCAGAGAGATTGTTAGAAGAAAGATCAATCAAGCTTAACCTGGACAGGTGGCATAATTCCTTTGGGATATTGCCTTCAAAATGATTATTTTGCAAGAGAAGAACCGTAAGATTAGGAAGGCTGCCTATCAAAGTAGGAATATTACCACTGAATTGGTTATAAGAGAGATCAAGCTCCACTAAAGGGATGTACTGAAATGCCATTGGAAAAGGTCCATGTAGCCTATTTTTGGACAACTGAATACTTTGAATTTGTGATGAATTGAAGCAAGATGGTACAGTCCCGGTGATGTTATTTTCTGAAAGATCTAACACTTGGAGGTATTTGAGTTGACAAAATTCAACTGGAATAGGACCTTCAAGATGATTACCGGCCATGGCTAGTACCCATAACGACGACATATTCCCAATGAATCCTGGAATCTTTCCTACTAGTTGATTTGCACTGGCATTTAACCATGTTAAAGGGCTCAAAGACAAGGTAGAAGGAATTTCTGTGAAGCCATTGTTGTCGGAATACAAGTTACTCAACTGGGTCAGATTGTTTTGAGGGGGTAGTATTGGGCCATTCAAGTTGTTATTTGATAATTTTAAGACCTTCAAGCGGCGGCAACCTACGCCCAAATGCACTGGTATTTCACCAGATAATCTGTTACTGGATAGGTCTAAAATTAAAAGAGCAATCATTTCCCCAAATGAAGACGGAATGTTACCTTCAAAATTGTTTGTAGACATGTTCAACAATTCTAAACTCGGGAAATAACCAGCTGTTTCGTAAGGAATGAATCCCTCTAGATGATTGTTAGAGATTTCCAATTCTAAAAGTGTCTTCATAGGAAGTGAAGGCAACAATAATGTTCCACCAAATGAATTGGAAGATAGAAGAAGTGCTTTCATTCTCGTGTTGTTGTACAACAACCAATATGGAAACTTCCCACTGAAGCCGATTTGACGGAGCTCAACCATTTGAAGATCATGTTGATGGTAGAGAAAGTGGGGAAATGATTTGGTGATTTTGCCTTGTTGAGAACTAGACAAACGAAGTCCTATTAGTTGGAAACTTGGGGATGTGGCAAGAAAGTCCTCCTCTTCTGACAACTTGTTGTTCAGGCTCTCAATGACTTTAAGTTTGGAGTGGTTAAAGAATGACTTGAATGAGATTGGAATTTCAAAGTCATTGTTTGAAATTGCAAGGTATTCGAGGGATGTCAGATTGATAAGAGGAGATCGAGCAATATTTCCAGTAAAATGATTAGAAGTAATATCCAGTAGTCGAAGGGATGTTAAGTTCACCAGGCACCATGGTAATGTACCCTTGAAACCAGTTCCTGTGATGTCAACCTCTCGGAGAATCTTCAAGTCGCACAATCCTTAAAACACATGGAATACATTTAAAAGGTTAGCTTGATGATATTTAACAGACGTAATACATAAAGAATAGTATGCTTCTTCTTTTTTCCTCTTTTTATTTGGAGGTGGGAATAGGATTACAATTCAGCGTCATACCTTTAATCGATAGAATAGGATTGATTTTGCAATCTCTCAGTGATAACACTTGAATGGAAGTCACGATTCTAATGTTTGAAAGTAAGTTGGTGTCGAGTATAACACCAACCATGAGCAAAGTTTTAATGCTGCTAAGGTTTTTCAAGTCTGTAATAATTGGTTCAACAAAATTGGCATAGGAAGAAATTTTTGAATACTCTGGGAGACGAAACTGCTAATAATGTTAATTATAAAAAAGTTGCATATAAGAGGTACCGTTATTGTGAACAGCTCCACGCAAGTCATCATTGTAACTCAAATCCATTGCCTTGATTGATGAAAGCTCTCTAAAAATTGACCAAATAGTGTCATTGAGGTTATTATAACTCAGATCAAGGACCTCTAACTTGTTCAGTATTCCTGATTCTTCTTGGGAACCTGTAGAATATATAGTTGATTTAGGCCAATTGAAACAAAGTTCGAACACATCTACCACTATTTGCACAAACATTAGGATCATACTGTTATTCGTGGTGGCCATCAAAACGAAGATGGATAAAAGTAGTCATGTTGCAAGTGGGGTGGAAGCTAAGTTGGAAGGCACCATATACACCAATTAACAACTAATATTTCTTGCATGTCAAAAAAAAAAAAAAAAGTAGTCTTCTTAACGTTTCCGTTTCTTATCGTTGACAACTATGATACTATGAAGACTATTTGAGCTCAAGTCCAGCTCCTTCAAGTTGTTCAAACCATCAAATTCTGTGTTGAAAGAAAAGAAAAACAAACGACAAAACAGTTGAAAAGAGATAATATGCAATAAATTAGGAATCAGGGAAAAAAAAAAGACTAGTAAATATGTCCAGACACAGATTCGAATAAAAATGTGTTTAGATGCGTTTGATGCATGAGGGACAAGTATCAGACGGCTGCGGTTAAAATTACGCATCACAATTCCTATACAAAGCATTTTTCAGGAAAAAAAGAGAGTTTGTGTTCTAACTTCTGGTTTTCGGTTGGATAAAATTGTAGTACATATTTTAAACTTATCGTTAATAGAAATTGACCCGTTCAATTTGTTTTCGGCCAAATTTAGAATCTTCAGGTTTGAAAGCTTGTTCAAAGATGGCAGTATGCTATTATCAAGTTCATTGTATTCAAGATGAAGCTCCTCCAAATTACTCAAATTTGACATTATTCCAATACCTGCAAAAGAAACAAATGGGGATTGGAATTTGATTAAGAGAATTTGGAATTTGACATCAAATATAGAGATGTCAAATTTTTTTAAAGGATACTTATTAATTTCTAATATAAGGATACTTATTAGGTTTGCGGAAGCAAAGTATTGCAAAAAAATAATTTGACATCACATGTCAAATTTGACATGAGAGCGGCGATATCAAATGACATCTGAACAATTGACATATTAATTAGAGTTGACTCAAATGACAATTCTTCCACTTGGATATAATTCACTTGGATTGTTACAGAGGTCTGCAACCGTAAACGTCTTTCTCGATGAAACATCGCAATTGATTCCTAGACAAGCATAAGCTTCAGAGAGCTTGAAAGAATTTCTGTATGAATACGAAGAATTCCATGTTCCAAATTCCGGCTCCGCTGTATATAAATCCTTGGCCCCTCCCTTGCCGCACCCAATACACATTGTTTTTTGTTGGAGAACCTAAAAAGAATTTGATTATTTGGATATTAAAGATCAATTTGCCTTTAATTAAGTATCATTTCTAAGTCAAAATTTGAGTGGGGCTCTCATTTGGAGCAGGGCCGGCCCAGGCCCAAGAGGCTTGGGCCTAGGGCACTAAAAAATTCCCCCAAAATTGGGACACTCTCATCATTTTTAGTGGTATGCATGAGTATGAGTCTTTTATAGCCCAATTAAAAAAGAAAATGGCCCAATAGAAATAAAGAGGCCTAAAATAATTATAATGAACAATGGGCCTAAAGGCCCAGCCTAAAACAAACCCTCCTAATAATTTGGGAATCTAAATCGGTAAATGGTTTTGTTTTGGGAATCTGAATGGGTGGGAGTGGAAACAGGCACAAGGCTTTCTGGAGATAATTTTAGTGTGTAATACACCACACTTAGTATTTACACAGTACTATTTATTGTTCAAAAATTACATATTAAGTCTAATATTATTTTTTATTTGAGTTTGACTACATGGCCTTTTAATTATTGTTTGTTGACCTATAACCTGATCTCAACACTCCACAAATTTCAATATTTTTTAGAATCAATCTTGAACGATTTTGGGGATTAAGAGAATGTGAGGTTCTATTTAGTATAATATATAATATTGATTTTACACAAAATCCCACTAAGATTTTTTTTTGGGGGAAGCAAAGAATTGCAAAAAAATAATTTGACATCACATATCAAATTTGACATGGGAGCGGCGATATCAAATGACATTTGAACAATTGACATATTAAAATTGTAGTGCATATTTTAAACTTACCATTAATAGAAATTGACCCGTTCAATCTGTTCCAAGCCAAATTTAGAATCTTCAGGTTTGAAAGCTTGTTCAAAGACAATAGTATGCTATTTTCAAGATAATTCACGGAAAGATCAAGCTCCTCCAAATTGGCCAAATTTGACAATATTCCAATACCTGCAAGAGAAACAAATTTGATTAAGAGAATTTGGAATTTGAGATTCATCTTATTTTTTTCTTATTTTTTTTTTTTTTGATCTCACAATGAGCAGGGTCATAGACATGCGGGTGCCAGGGTGACCGGGCCCTGCACAACTCAAAATATTTGCATTAGTTGTACTAGTTTTCTAGTTAATTTAAAATTATAATATTAACTCATAAATCTCCTAGGCAAACCATGAAACAGTTGAAAAAGGCAATTACGAATCAGGAAAAAAAGACTAATATTATGGGCAAATATGTTCAGACACAAATCGGATATAAATGTGTTCAGATCCGTTGATGCATGTGGAACAAATATCGGACGTTAGCGGCTATGTCTGCGTATCAAAATTAAATGTCCAAAGCATTTTTCAGGAAAAAAAGAGGGATTGTGTTCTGACTTTTGGTTTTTGGTTTGACAAAACTAAACTGTAGTACGTATTTTAAACTTACCATCAATAGAAATTGACCCGTTCAATTCGTTTTGGGCCAAATTTAGAAGCTTCAGGTTTGAAAGCTTGTTCAAAGACAGTAGTATGCTATTTTCAAGATAATTCACGGAAAGATCAAGATCTTCCAAATTGCTCAAATTCGACAATATTCCAATACCTGCAAGAGAAGCAAATTTGAATAAGAGAATTTGGAATTTGAGATTCATCTTATTTTTTGTTTGATCTCACAATGAGCAGGGTCATAGACATGCGGGTGCCAGGGTGACCGGGCCCTGCACAACTCAAAATATTTGCATTAGTTGTACTAGTTTTTCTAGTTAATAAAATTTATTATGGGTGGTAAAAAACCCTTTAAAATTCCACGTTATTACCTTTTTTTTGAAAGCACGTGTAAATTTAAATGAGTACTTGTACAAACAATTCTCTTCCTCAAACCTAAAGTATTCTATAGCTTATAGCATATACTTTTGTTATATAGTGTAGAAATAAATGTGAATCGGGTTTCCACTAAACACAAGTTCTACGTTTGCCACTTCCAATAAGGCTATTGCCGTCTTACAGAGTCTTAAGTTTCAATTTGAATCTAAGTTTTTGTTTATTTATAGTGGGAAAATACATGTGGGTTTTATTTTATCTTACCTTTTTTCGCATGCATGTTAAGGTTAACAATTTTGGTGCCAAGTTGAGAATCAAGGGTGGATCCAGTTGGGCCCCAAGTCGAAAGAAGCATTATGTATTAAATAGTCCAAAATGTGATAAATCTTCTTGGGTATTCTAGTGGAAAAACGTTTGTATCCACACCAGTACCCTAGGTTTAAGTCCCCATGCCCTTCTTTCTTTTTCTAGGGTTCATAAAAGCTCTCAATAAAATTTCCAGTATGTTGAGACTCGAACTCACACTAAAATTAACTTATAGCATTGGTAGCACAAAAGCCATATTCAATAATTTTATTATCACATAAAACAAATGTTTTAACTGTAAGTTTCAATCTTAAAAGAAAGTAAAATAACTTAAAAGAATAATCCTTTTATTCAGCCTCCAAAACAGAAGTCATTTATTGATTTAACCTTATAGCATTTCCAACCTTGACTTCAAAAATATGGAGACGTCAAATTTTTTTGACGGTTTTTATGTCAATGTTGACGGAAACAGGGGTTGCTGCACAGCCCCATATTGCGCAGCATACTGGGCGGTCGATGTCGGCCTTGCACCGGCATTGTTCTGATGATCAGAGACGTCCTCCGCGTAGAGCTTGTTCAGTACTACAAGTGTACCAAAAATTGACTCGATCGGATATCGTTAAGTGCCTCATCGGAACACATATAAGTTGAAAAAAATCAAAACGCATATTTTCAAACACTGGATGAAAATAATTGAACCCATTTTTTCAAGTTATTTATATTCCGATCAGATACTTAACCACATCCTATTGAGTTGATTTTTGGTACACTTGTAGTACTTGACGAGCTCTACACGGTGGACATCTCCGATCGTCGAAACGATTCTTGTGCGGCACCGGAATTGGCCGCACAGCATGCTGCGCAGCACCTCTCCGGTTCGCAAAGTATAGGAACAAAATTATTTGAAATAAAGTATCAAATTTGACATGAGAGCAGAGATGTCAAATCCACTTAGGCAATTGACATATTGATTAGAGTTGGCTCAAATGACAAGTCTTCCACTAGGACATAATTCACCTGTATTGCTATAGAGGTCTGAAAGACTGAAACCATAACGTCTTTCTTTCCCGACAAAACTTCGCAATTGGTTCCAAGACAATTCTAGGCTTCGGAGGGATTGAAAAAATTCCGGAATGAATAAAAAGGAGAGCACCAAATTGGAGTCTCTCTCTTGTGAAGCCTTGTTCACAAAAGTAATTTTCACTTTTGTCCCCAAACAAAAGGATAATAACCTCTTCCCAGACATTTCAATGTATTAACTGTCTGGGATAAGACTGTAAAATACTCCACTTCAACTGCAGTACTCCCACACGGCCCCCACCAATTTCCGTTTACAAAAAATTAAACTGACGCCGCCCCGCGGTTTCTGTGTGTAAAACAGGTATAATAGTGGTGTAACACCCGAAACTCTCCTCAAAATCAAGTTGACTCATCAAATTAACCTAAAATCATTACACTTGTCCTTTAATATTTGTGTTTTGCTTCTTTTGTTTCCTTGCCTTTTCCTCATAATAACAAACTTATCTTCAAGACCATGCATACGGCCACAAAATTAACACCAATATCCTCCACGCAAATTAAATTCTCCAATATTGAACTAATACGTCCATATAGCACAAAATTCTCTTTGCCCGAGTAATAGACCATATAAAATATGTAAATCTGTCTAAGCACCACCAAAATCCTTTATTTTGTGGATAGATTACATGCTGGTATTACAAATGGCTTCCCCATTCTCTTTTTGTGCGAGTCCATTTTCTACGCAAACTTATATATAGATATCGTGTATGTGTATGGTGAAATTTGTAACGCCCCGATTTTCGGAAGCATTAATTAAGATAACTAATTAGAATTAATTTAATAAAAAGAGTTTCCATCAGAGTGCACGTTGAAAAACGTGAAGTGCAGCCCATTACAAAATACATAGTACGGTTTGAGAAATTAATATTACAGATCCAACATTAAAAATAAAGGGGTAGGTTCTACAGATTAAGATTCAACTCTGGATTCCACGGCTCCTCCTGAGTCTGGTCTACCGGATAACCCTCGGTTCCGAAATAACCGTCTCCTTCGACACCAACAGTACCTGCTTGATCACAGTCTGGCATAATACGTCCGAGTCGCGAAGCTACATCATGGTATTATACCAGGGTCACACGAAGTGTAACACCGTGAGCGATAAATCACTCAATAGCTACTCTAACCCTCCCAACCCTTGTTTAACATACACGTACAACATATATGATTGAAAAGCAGTAATTAAAGGAATAAACAGGAAATAAATCGTAAAGCAGAAATTAAACACGTAGCTGATTTCATTACTAGCCATTAACTTACATGTTCACCTAAGTTCTCAACCTAGAGAACTTTCCTCCCGGTTAACCACTAAGGAATATGACCAAACTGTGATTTACTCCCCTCTTGCTTGCCCTTCACTCGGGAGCCCCAACGGAAGGTATAAGTTACGTACTTAATCCAGCCGTCAGCCGCCTCGCAAGGATGAATTTCCCAAGGACGAATCTGTACCACTGGGCTACGTATGGCAACTGCCAGGTCCTGTAGGTATATAGCCGAATCTGGTCTATAATACTTCCACCCCTATAACGCCTCAGAATTCAAATGAAGCAAATCACAGAGTGTTACACCCTAGGGTTTTCGAAATCAAGGCAAACTGCCAAACAATCTTCCGAAACAAATCACTTGGCAGAACTGCCATTCAACAACAATCTCGGGGTAACTCCCCATCAATCAATTCCAATTCACTTTTCCATTAACCTCATCGTCTATGTGATATCCGCGTACGATCACCCAACCCGGGAACCTAGTTGTCCATTATAACAATCCAACAATTTGCCGGTAATGTAACACCACAAGCGAAGCAAAGCAATAACAATATCTTAACAAGAAAAGTAAGGTGATAATGACATTTCAAGGGTTCACATAACCACATAATAAATCCATGGCGAAATACACGACTTATGGTGTTCCCGCGTCATTACGCATATCGAAGGTAATACACAAGTTTGAGTAAAAAGAGTTTAAGGGTCATAAATGTGATTCATAAAAATATAGGGTCGATGTCGTATTTTATTCAAGTGTAGAGACGAAATTTAGTAGCTTCATTAGGCTCGGGACTTTTTGCAAGGTAAAACTATGCACGAGAGCAAATTGGTAAATCGTCAATGGAGGACATTTTAGTAATTTACCAAAACTAACGTATCAATAATAGATGATATATATTTACTAGTATCATAAATATAAACATGCCATAATAGATTATGATCAAGTTTACTAACAAAGATTCACTTTACTAATCTAAATGAATTTCATAACATTCTACTATTTAATTGACGGAGTACATCGAAACAAACATCAATATTATAGATTTTAATTATGACAACAAATCAAATCATAATGGACATGAATAATTAGCTAAACAACATAACCATACACATCATCACTTGTTAAACAAATCAACTTTAACCATCTTTAGGCCTTACGGCCATAATCGGTTTGGTGGGTTTCTCGACCCATTTCACATTTAGGTTTCGTTTCGTTCGGGCTCATTGCAAGCCCCAATATCAAGTCTAAGGCTACTAAATATACTTAGGGTTAATGGATAAGAGGTTTCTACCTTTGGTCCGGACGAAAAGCTCGACGGTAAGGTCCGGTGGTATTTCGAGTGGCAATGAAGAACTCCATAGCGAACAGAATCTTTGGGCTGCGATATCAGGTTCAAAACTCATCCGTTTCCAGCGATTCTTGTGTCTAAAACGAAGCTCTCGAAGTTCTCTACAACGTTGATGAAGAAGTCTAAGCCTAAAATGCACTCCAACAATGAGAAAAATGAAGATTTGTAAAGGTTCAGTGAGCTGCTCGGTTTGACTGGACCAGAAACTTCGGGCCGCAATAACGTGGTCATTTCTCAACCGTTTTGAGTGATTCTTGAACCTAAAACGAAGAGCTTGAAGTGATCTACATTCTTTGTGAAGGAATCTAAACCCGAAGTCCACTTTAACTAGGAGAAAAATGAAGATTTGTGAAAGGTCAGTGAGCTGTCTGGAAATGTAGCCGAAAGAATTTTACTGAACTTTGGATGGCTATAACTCACTCAAAACTCAACCGATTTGGGTGATTCTTATACCGAAATCAAAGTACTTGACGCCCTCTACAACTTTTGTTTAGAAACCTAAGCCTAAAAACGACTTTACCTAGGAGGAAATTGGCCATGAAAATGGATGCGTGTTATGGACGAGAATAGGAAAATGTGGTGGTGATCTCTCTCCTCTTTTTCTCTTCTTCTCCTCCTTTCTTCTTCTTTTTCCAGAATCTCCCAATCTCTCCCTCTTTCTCTGCCGAAAATAATGAGGGAAAAGGGGTGATGGGTTTATGTAGGGGAAATGGGGTTGGTGGTGGAGTGTTGGTTTGGTGTGATGGGAGAGGAGGAGTGAAGTGTGGTAGGAGGTGCAGTGTGGAAGGTGAGTGGAGGTGATGGGTGGAGTGTGGGAGTAATTTTGGGGGGCGAGGGCAGCATGGGACGCACGATGCGGCACAATGCAGTACAATTTACTCCGAGCAGTGTTCGAACTGTCCGGGTTTCGGTCTCAGAAAATTACCAAAATATTCGTGTGAACTTGGAAAATCGTGGGCAACGTCACCGTGTGCTCAGAATCGTTTGGAAAAATCTTGAAAGTAGAACACGCATTACGATGCGCTCGCCAGGTGAGCGTATCTGGTTGACTCGGGTCCCACAACTGTAGTAGTCGTGCTAGTGTCATCTGTGTAGCTCAAAATGATCCTCCGCATTACGCACATTATTCTGGTTGTTCGTCCGGGCCCACTGGTGACAAGTCGGTTGAAATCATTCCGTGCACCTCGAGCACTAATTCGTCTAAAGGGAAATAACTAAATAAATAAATAAGAGATCCGCAAATGGTCAACTAAAGTCAAAATTGGGTAAAATTAAATTAGGAAAGTTAATATTTACAAATATCACAAATTTTATTTTTTGAAAATTTGGAATATTACAAAATTAGTATCCTAAGATTTAATTGAGGGGCTAATAAGCTGGCCCAATTAAAACTCCTGAATTATCAAAAAGAGAAAAAGAAAAAGTTGAATTTGAGATGAGGTTTCATTTCATCTTGTAAAAGGGGTCAAAAACCATACCTTCATTCCCAACGAAACCATACAAAGGGGAGAAGAATAGAGGCATTAGATGCCAAAGACCATCTAATCTCGAATCTCTTGTATCGATCTCTACGTGTTGTGGAATTACATTTAACACGTTCCCATTGACAGCAGTGCCCACGTGCGTACTCCAACAAAGTTAACACCAATATGATCCATGCAAATTAAATTCTCCAATGCTGAACTAATACGTCCATGGAAACCGGGGGCATGCTGTGCACTGTATTGTGCATCTTTCGGCCGTCCGATCGTGTTTTGGACAGCCCGGATGTGTTTTGGTTTTTTACTTGCAAAAAAAAAATCAAAATTCAATTAAAATTGCCGAACACATCCTAGCCGTCCAAAACATGATCGAACGGACGAGGGATAGACCATATAAAATGTAAATCGGTCTAAGCACCAACAAAATCCCTTATTTTGTGGATAAATTACATGCGAAAAACACGGGTATTACAAGTGGCTTCCCCTTTCTCTGTTGTGCAAGTCCATTTACTATGCAAATGTGTATATATATATATATATATATATATATATATATATATATTTGTGTGGGTGTGTGCGTGCTGTGTATGTGTATGTGTACAGTGAAATTAGAATCCGAAGATTTAATTGAGGCGTAATAGACTGGCCCAAACCACCTGAATTATCAAAAAGAAAAAAGAAAAAGTTGAAGTTGAGATTAGTTTTCATTCCATCATTAAAAGAGGTAAAAAATCGTACCTTCATTTCCAACGAAACCATGCAATCGGTTGTCAGACAAGTCTAGGCTTTGTGTGTGAAAAAACCCCTCTAAAATTCTACGCTACCATCTTTTTTCTTGGAAGTACGTGTAAATGTAAATGATGATTACATATGCAAACAATTCTCTTCCTCGAACTTATCACAACAAATTGCTTACAAAATATACTTTTGTTGGTATGGTGCAGAAATAAATGTGACTCGGGTTTCCATTAAATACAAGTTCTACGTCTGCCACTTGCAATAACGCTATTACCGTCTTGCAGAGCATAAGTTTTAATGTCAATCTGAGTTTTTATTTGTAGTGAGAAAATACTTATTGGATTTATTTTATGGTTATCTTTATCGGAGAATCATAAGTTTTAATGTCAATCTAAGTTTTTATTTTAATGTCAATCTAAGAATCATTGGGCAGATCCAATATAAAACCGAAGGAATCGGGAGCGGGGATTGTACGTGCTGTGCACTGGGTGCACAACCCGCATGCTGCGCTGTCAGTTTGCTGCCCATCCCAGGTTTCGTTGTTTGATCCGAATCGTTCGTTTTGTTTGTCTCGTCGAGTATGTCGTCCATGCAAAAATTTAGGTTGATCGGACATTGATAACTACTTGATCGGTGATCATTTTTCTTGAAAACGAAAAACTAAAGTAACTGTTGTAGGTGATTTTTTTCTACAAAACTAAAAGCTAAATGGTCACCGATCAAGTAGTTACCTATGTCCGATCAACTTGAATTTTGGCATGAACAAAATGCTCAACGACACGAATAAAACGAACGATTCAAATCAAACAACAGGACCCAAGATAGGCTCCATACTGGCCGCACAGCATACATGTTGTGCACCTAATGCACAACACAGTCCTTGCTCCCGAAGGAATCACATGAACACCAAAGAAATTAGGCCCCAAAGTAGGGTCCACAAGTCGAAGGAAGCGTTATGGATGTAACTACTTCCTCTATGAGTGGGCTATTATCCCTTCTCATATTCACGTGTAAACAAGAAAAGATTGGCCATTCATTTTTAACCATAAATAGCCTTGCCAATCTCTTCCTATTTTCTAGGTAATTAGAGAATAATGACATTTATTCCTAATAAAATGGTTTTAGAACTAATTTGATATTATTCCAAAACTGGATTCACAAAAGGCCTCCACTGCCTTTCTAGGAATATGGACTATAACATTGGGCTCTTCTAGGAAAAGTTGGATTAATATTGACCATGGGTTAAATTTCATAAAAAAATTATGTGAGCTTCGTGAAAAATGAAGGAATTAATATAGTCCATTATTCTTGGCACACAAATACTAACTCTCACAAATATTAACTCTCAAATCTCTCAAACAAAATCAAATGAACTCCAGCTCCTTTAAGCTTCTTCCTATACTACAAGTTGACTCATCAAATTAACCTAAAATCATGACACTTGTCCTTTAATATTTGTGTTTTGTTTCCTTGCCTTTTCCTCATAACAAACTTATCTTCAAGACCGTGCGCGCGCACACACACACACCAGTGCCCACGTGCATACTCCCACAAAATTAACACCAATATCCTCCATGCAAATTAAATTCTCCAATATTGATATAATACGTCCATATAGCAAAAAATTCTCTTTACCAGAATAATAGACCATATGAAATATGTTAATCTGTGTAAGCACCAACAAAATCGCTTATTTTATGGATAGATTACATGCGAAAAATGTGGGTCTTACAAACGGCTTCCGCTTTCTCTTTTGTGAAAGTCCATTTACTATGCAAATGTGAAGGTTTGAAAAATTGTTTTTGTGAAATCCGAACCGTCCAATGTATTTAAAACGTGTTTTTAAAGGTCCCCGGGAGAAATCATAAAAAAAAAAAAAAAAAAAACAGGGAAGGGCTTGATCCGAGCCGATTTTCACAAAAATTGGATATGTACAGTTTTTGTGAAAAACGGCTCGGATCAGGACCTTCCCGGTATTTGTTTTTTATGATTTCTTGCGTAGACCCTTGAAAACACCTTTTAAACACATTGGACGGTTCGGATCGTCAAAAAATATCGGGAACATGGAGGTCCGGAAGTCCGGAGTCGGACTAGAAGCGGACCCTATAGATATATATATGCTATGTATACGGTGAAATTAGTTTCCTAAGATTTAGTTTAGGTGCTAATAGATTGGCCCAAAACCCCTGAATTATCAAAAAGAAAAAATAAAAAGTTAACCTGAGATTAGGTTTCATTTCACCATTTAAAAGAGGTAAAAAACCATACCTTCGTTTCCAACGAAACCATGCAATTTGTTCTCAGACAAGTCCAGGCTTTGGAGTGATTCCAAGGGGAGAAGAATAGAGGCATTTAGATGCCAAAGACCATCTAATCTCCAATCTCTTGTATCAGTGAGTGAAAGTTGGGTAACTCTACGTGTTGTGGAATTGCACGTAACACGTTCCCATTGACAGCAGTCCAAGTAATCATCTTCCTCCCAAGATGGCAATGAAGTGCCGTTTGGGAAGTTGATGGATTCTTTGAGTTGCAAAAGAGCAATTCTCTCTTTTTCCCAACACCCATTGCATCCATTTTCGACAACTAACATGATCACCAATACCCAAAATAACCTCATCAATAAATGTTGAACGTACTCCATCATCACCCACCCAGAGAAATATAACTTCACAAAGTGTTTCTTTGAAAGGCTTATAGATAAACAATTACATGGCCTTTGCATTTTATAAATAGAGTTACAGCGTACAAAAAGATCATACTGCTCATTGGGTCTTCGTTTTTGTCTTCGTCTAAGTAGTTGACTTCAACTTTTTCTTCCTTAGTGCCTTTCAATCTCACAGTCCCTCATTAATTTCAAGCAGAACCAAAAATTGAAGAACACGGCACACCATCCCAATCAATCATGTTTGAAAACTAGGCGTCAAGTTATTGATAATTTGAATTTTGCCACCACATTTATTTGGGCCCTAAAGCTGTCTACTTATGCGGTGCTCTTGGATGACCGCCACGTGGTGTTCCGGAACACTCAAACACTACAAAATCTTGTGGGACCCACATAAGTGTATGCATCTCATGTAAATAAATGTGTGGCGTTGGAGTAACTAGAGCACCACGTTGTGCTCCGGGACTATTGAATAATTAATCCCTAAAGCTTAGGTAGATATAGGCAGACTTATCCTAGTTTCCCAAAAAAAATTTATCAAGATTTGATAAAATCAACCCTTGATTTTATCAAATGAGGAAGATGTTCGATAAAATCTCAGCCTTTTGCATTAAAAAGAGGTGAGATTTTATCAAACCTCTTCCTCATTTGATTGATTTTATCAAATCTTGATTTTATCTTTGATAATTTTTTTTCGAAAACTCAGGATTAAACTAATAAATAGTAATTTAGCAATACATAGTAAGGGGCTTAAATACTTTGGGGTTCAAACAGTTTTGGGAGGCCTGAAGCCGCATTTTCTTGGGCTTTCACCTAGCTGGCTTTGGACCTCATGCACAGGATTCTTTTTGTTTGCTAATATGTGGTGGAGAAGGCCTAGAGCACTTAATATTTTTTCCAAGTAAAGAAAGGAAGGGAGAAACCTGGGAAATTTTCAATCTGCTTTATTCAAGAAGGAGCCTTCGTCTGCTAAAAAAAAAAAAAAAAAAAAGGACCAAAAATAACAAAAAACAAAAAATTGTCTTTTAAGTTTTACCCATATCTGAGGTTACATTTCTTCAAACTTTCGGAAGATCTAATTGTCGTTCAAAGTTATTACTTGTTTCACTCTTACTTCATTGAAAGATGTTGGTGGCAAGTACCGTCATAATTTGAGTACTTTTTATCTCTGGAGCAACTCGAAAGAGTCAATTTGTCTTTGAATGAAATTGTAATTGCAAAACTATGCAGAAAAAGGATGTCAATTTTTTCTTACATACTCAAACATTTGTTTAACACCAGATTAAAATCAAAACACGGGTCTAACATTTTGAAGACTAAAATCTATTATGTAATTTCTGCAATTTATGAAGGGGATAATGTGGGACCCGAAAAAAATCAAAATTTTCCAGAGTTGAGGTTGTAGTTAAATTCTTTAGCAAAAAACCAAAATAACTAGTCATTCATTATAGGCAATAACTAACTGAAATATATTCAATTTACAAAGATGTATGTTTTTAAAACAATCATCTTAGTTAGTTTCCATTTTTTTCAAGATAGGATGGTAATAAAAAAATACCCATTAGAAAAAAAAAGTGCAATTGAATGGTTTTCTCTCACGTCATACAATTACAATTTCATGTCTTATTAAGTGGGCAGCCAAATTTTGAGTTAGACTTGGGTAACTCAAACACCCGGGCCAGACCTGCTCTTATCGGCATGCTAGCGATTCTTTTGTTGGTCAATCTATAAGAAAATTTATTCTCGTTTTGCCTAATTATTTGCCCCTCTTAGCGTGAGATATTTCCTTATTCTTGAGTCGTTTCAAAATTTTGCAGTCGCAGAGTTGGAAATTATACGCGTACGCCTAATTGTACATCTTCCTTTTGTAAGTATCCATGAAAGTTCTTAATAGGCAGATTCATGAATCAAATTTGTTCAGAGTGAGACCCATCGGCCATCACCAATTTCGTAAAACCCCAAAACCATTTAGGTTGAAATTGTACAAAAAATATTGTCTTTTCCCATTGTAGTTAAAAGTAGGTGTCATTTCTGCTAAATGGTATTTCTTGTAATGTTTATGAGGAGAAGTAGAAAAATACTCAAAATACTGACAAATTATGAAAAACACCATAGTGGAAACTCAGCTTTAATTACGTTAAATTCCTGGCACTTGTTAAGAAGCTAGCTTGAAAATTGGGTATGGTTGTCTGTCTTGCGTGCATGTGATGCAATTTGTTGCAGAGAAAACTGTAGAGTCAGCAGAACATCACTTGGGTACAACATATATTGAGATGAACTCAAGTCTATTGATCAAAAAGCTTACGTATGTATTTATTATAAATGGTGAGTCAACCAATGTTAAATTTAGCTTTCACTTTTGTTCTGTTTATTGATCTCAAACTTTTAATACTCAGAGATGTCCTTATGGTAAGCTGGGAGTCACCCTTTTTTTTATTTGACCAAAAAAATAAAGGTTGTGCGTACCTCATCACCACTCAAATTAAGAAATATGACTTCACAAAAGTGTTAGAAACGCTTATAGATTAGCAATGTCACCTCCTTTGCTCTCTTTAAATAGGCTTACAACTTACCATTCGATCATACCGGCCGCTATTTTCGACACAGAAAAATTTGATGTGATCTCACTTTCCATGGCAGAAAGGAAAAGGAAAAATAGTGCTTGTCAATCACTCAATGTGTTACATAACGTTTGGTTTTTTGTACTTTTCTGTGAAGTCACGCACTACATTCACAAACAAAAAACTTTGAAAAAAAAAAAAAAAGACAATAGAATTCCACGTGTTACAACATTTTAGCAGTTCAGGGGACCTTGAAGCCTTGTTACTCCACCCACAAGCTATCAAGCATAGTTTTGAATAATTCGGTCTATTTGGTCGAATCGAGCATAGTTTTGAATATCAGTCGATACGGTATGTCTTAGGATTTGGAGGCTTCGATACGGAACGGTCCATACTATCGGCCGATATGTCAAAAAAGTTCAAAAATTCATAACCGCTAGCTACACCTGATTCTAGCGACGTATTGTTTGATACGCCGGTTCTCGATATACCGATACCGTTCTTTAAAACTCCGGGATCGAGTGATGTAAAATACAAAACAAAGAGGAGGGGTGGGGTGGCGAGAGTTATTTGAGCCAGTGGGTAACAGCCTAATTACAGTGCCGCAATAACAAGTAGCCGTGGCATTATCTCCTCCATTTGCTGAAGCTGAAGAATTCTACCAAAAAGAAGAAAGAAAGAAAACAGAGAAAAAAAGACGAATCGAGATCTACAATCTGTTGATTCCTCCCAAGGGTGAATAGGTGTGGGAAGCACAGGATCATTTTCCCTGCGTCGGCAGCTACTATTCCAACCAACTTACGCGGAAAGTCTTTATGGCTTTGTCAAAATATTAGTGGTACTCCCACTATTTTTACTAGTGGTACTCCCACTAATGGTCTTTTTATCTACTCCCACTAATGGTCTTTTTATCCACTAATGGTCTTTTTATCTACTCCCACTAATGATCTTTTTATCTACTCCCACTAATGGTCCTTTTATCCACTAATGGTCTTTTTATCTACTCCCACTAATCCCACTAATGGTCTTTTTATCTACTAATGGTCTTTTTATCGGAAAATTAGTGGGAGTACCACTAATGGTCTTTTTATCGGAAAATTAGTGGTACTTCCACTATTTTTACTAGTGGTACTCCCTCACAGGATATTCCTCCATATACAGATATTCCTCCAAAAATTAGTGGTACTCCCACTAATGGTCTTTTTATCGGAGAAAAAAGGCCCTGTTTTTTAAAATGCTTAGACAAAAAAAGGCCTAATCTTATTTCAGAAAATGGCCTCAACAAAAAAAGGCCCAATCTTTTGAGTAGGTGATACGTATCGGTTTTTCAAGAGACTGATACAAATATTGACCAATATACGGTCCGATATCGGCCAATATTTCACCGTATCACCAATATCGCTACCGCTATGTATCCTCATACCACTATTTAAAACCTTGGTAGGGGCAATTGCCTATGTTTCTCACCGAAAGGGCAAGAAATAAACTGAATTGATGAAAACCCACTATTTTTCTTCAAATCTCGCCATTTCTGTTCTTCATTCTGATCTTTTTGTCATCATCACCATTACTCGACAATGAGAAACAAACAGAACCAACGAAACCCCCACCAATATTTTTCCTTCATTTCTCACAGTTTCCCACCTGTTCATTCATCCGAACAAGTTGTAACTTGTACCGGTGTCCATATTTCTTTCCTAGTATCCAAAGACATTGACACATTGATTCACGCAAAGTTGGAAACTTTGGGATTTATTTTAATTCCTAAGGGCAAAATTTTTAGACTAGATCTTAGGCACCTAAAACCCTTGAGTAGTCCCTGATTGGGAGTGGCCTGAGAGGGAGAGCCGTGACGCTCTTCTCGGTGAGGTTTTTCATGTGTATTTGTGTGTGTATAAAAGTACGACGGAGTTTTCTTCAAATTTCAGTGTGAATGACCCTTGAGTACAAACACAATCTCGAATATTTGTTGGAGTGGGTCTTCACATACCTATCAAATCATTTCATAAATTTCAAAGATCGGATGGAGTCAGGGGGTAACTAGTAGGCGCTGTTGCCCCTATTACAATTTGAAAAAACCATATTATTGCATTGAAAAAATATATATATCATCAAATTATGTAACTCTCCTACTCTTTCATATATATAGCCCGCCCCCGCTACATAAAAATCTTGACTCTGTCATCCCTATCCCAATCAACTTGGTGGAGAAGGCATCAGCCTCCAGAAGTGCTAATTGCAATAATTCTTTCTTTTCCTTGACCCAACACAATAAACACGTTAGGAGTATAACATATGAAATAAATACTGGAATCCAAACAGTAGTGCTTGGTGCAAGAATCATGAACCAGTTATTTTCCCAAACAAATGGTTACTCTAGGGTGCTTTGACAAAAAAAAAATGCAAAACTGGTCTTTTGATTTTGAATTTATTCAATTTTTTTTTACATTTGTTAGTTTTGCATCAAGTTTTCGTGGATTATGAATTCGTCTCAGAAACGAATCAAAAAAATATAAAATTATAATCAAAATTAATATTTCTTGAATAAAACGAAAATAAGCCAAAATAAACAAGTTTTCAAGACAAATTCTAGAAATCACCCTAGGGTGGTCAGGAGTGAGCCACACGCGTTGGGGTTTTGAGACTGGGTTTGAAAACCCAGCCTTTGTTAGACAAACATGGGAGGGACCCACAGCAAATGGTTAGGCTTTTGACGATGTTTTCGTACAGCTCACCCATCACTTTCGTTTCAACAATGGGAGGGACCCACAGCAAATTTTCGTACAGCTCTTGAAACCCTTTTTCAACCGTTCAACGCATTGTTTTTTCACAAGATATGGGTACACTACACTTGCACACCACATGCAAACTAAGGTGATGTAGCGGATGAGTAGAAATACACTTTTTACACTTTTCAATATACTTTTACATATCCTTATACATTTTTCACACATTTTAATACATTTTTTTTTAACTTTAATATGTGCCTATTAGGCACAAATTAGCATTTTTCCCAAAAGGATAAAAGAAATCAAGAAATTGCAAACGGAGGGAAGAAGACTGACACGTGAAGTGCTTTAATGGTTAAAAAGCATTTCAAATCAAAAAATAAAGTACTTCCGTGTATCATTTTTTGAATTTTTTTTCATGTACTTTAATTCGGTGCGAAAAAACTCAAAAAATGATACACGGAAGTACTTCATCTTTTGATTTGAAAAATGACACGACTTGTGCACCCCGAAATTCTGAGTGAGAATATAAAATCAACAATGCTAGGTTGATTCATAGCATTTTCTATGTATGGTCCAGATTGTGTATTGCAGCCATATGCACCTATTGTATGGTCCAGATTGTGACACCCCATCGGTAATGGTAACATTTTTTAGTTTTTTCTAATTTTTTGGCAATATGATTCATAACATTTTGATGTGTCCCGGAACTCTTACAAAAAAATTCGTAACTTTTACAAAAAATTTCGTAACTTTTATAGGAATATTTACGATACACACTCAAATAAGAAGTGTGTATTGTAGCATTTTCCTATACATTATGCCGTACAAAAAAAATACATCTACTATTGTAGTTGCCAGAGATGGTTATGCGTAAAAGTGAAACAATACGTACGGAATGAAGTAGCATTGCAAAAAAGGCAAATTCTAGAGATCACCCTAAGAGCAACTCCAACACACTCTCTACTCAGCCTCTGTTGGCTATTATAGCCAGCCAAATCTACTGTTCTGTCCTCCAAGAGACTCTCTCCTTCCCTCGTCACTTTACATTTCCTCAATTTCGCTGGCTACTAGAGGCGAGGGTGGAACCATCGCTACTTCACTTTGACGCCAAAAATTCCAGGTCGTCTCTCTCTCTCCTCCTCCTCCTCTTCTTCTGCTGCTGCTGCTGCTTCTTCTTCTTCTTCTTCTTCTTCTTCTTCTTTTTTGTTCAAACTAGATTCGTGATCAAAACCCTAACTGGTGACTATGTGATGATTTCGATTTGTACGAGAAAGAACCCCAATTTCGATTTGGTGAAAAATACTCTTTTTTAGACGAAGAAAACCATATTCATTTTGATTCATCAGAGGTTTGCGCTTGGTACTCCTCGTGCTATCTCTCGCCAATCTGTAAGTGTTGATTTTTTCCCCCTAATTTCGAATTGAATTGCCAGAGGTTTGAGTTTGGGTTTTTTAAATTTTGTTTAGGTTATTTAATCTTTGTTTCTGATTCCTTTTGTTGGCAATGCTTGAATCTATTTAGTTCGAAAATTATCGGAGAGATCAGCTATGGATGCTGAGTGTTTGATTAAGGGTCGTGGATTTGATTGTTCCTGCAAAATTTGATGGCAAAAGCTACGAATCACCCTAAGGGTGGTCAGGAATGAACTCCACGCGCTTAACAAAGCGAGTCTAGGCTGCCTTCCTCTGACATTTGAAGGACAGAGCCCAGCTACTACTACTACTTTTTTTACTTTGTCCTGACAAAACTACTACAAGTACCCACAGTAGTTCGGTAAAGTTAAAAAAAGAAAATGACTTTTTTAATACTCCTCTTATTGTGAGCCCATTCGGGGAAGTACCCACAGAAGTTTTGGTACCGAAAATGTACAGAGCCCATTCGGGGACCCATTTTTGGGTCCCACACGAGTAATCCGAACCGTTTATTATTTTTAGAACATTTTTCCGAGTGGCCCCACAAAAAATCAGCTCAATCGGACTGTTAGAAGTGTTTGAACCAAAGTCCCACCGTTTCAACCAAAATTTTGAGCTGATTTTTTGTGGGGCCACTCGAAAAAATGTTCTAAAAACAATAAATGGTTCGGATAACTCGTGTGGGACCCAAAAGTGGGTCCCCCAAGCAGCTCGGTACGTTTTCTGGACTCAACCTTCGGTACCCCTAATCGGGTCCTTTTCTAAAATGAGAAATCTAATAAATACACCGTCTGTCCCATAAAGTTTGGTCCCTACGAAACTACGTGCAATTTTCAAGCTAAAAAATAACGTGCTTACGAAAATAAGTTTTTAGTCAATATGGATCTTGTTTGATAGATCTCATCGAGAACTTTTATAAGGTCAAAAAAAAATTCAAAAATTATTTTGGTAAATACATTATTTTTTAGTTTGAAAATCGCACGTAATTTCGTAGGGACCAAACTTTATGGGACGGAGGAAGTATGAGATTTCTATATTTTATCTCATATGTGTTTAGGGTGCATAAGTGGTATACCCATAGCATTGTTGCAACATAAACTCAGTGATATAAAAATAAAAGAAGTGCAAGTACCCACAGTTCATTCTTTAACTTTGTCCCAACTACTACTACTCCTTTTTAACTTTGCCCTGACAAATTCATTCAAAATGAGTCGTACCTGGGAGAAAGGAATAAATTGTTTTTTAATCCATGCCAAGACCACCCTAGGGTGGTAACTAGCAAAACCCAAATTTGATTCTTCCTGCAATTTTAATGGTTTCCATACCTCAAGAAACCCTTACAGATTTTTTTTTTTTACAAGAAACCCTTACATTTGCAAGGGAGGTAGATTGCTGGGTTAATTTTTATGGGAAATGTGGTAGACTAGACATGTCCTGTGAGGTGTTTGATGAAATGCCCGAAAGAAGTGAATTTGAATGGTTTCCTGTGGTTGAACTGGATTTGAATATTTGATACAATGGACATGGCATGTGTGTTAGAACTACATTTGAATGGTTTCCTGTGGCTAATTCTATAATGAACTTTCCTTGTTTTCTTGGTTTGATTACTCGATTAATGGTAACAATTAATTAGTTTTTAACAGGGAACTACATGGAGATTCTTAACAGGGAGACTCATTCACAACTCAAAAAATTAGTTTTTGCTTCTTCTTTTTGCTAGAACAATGTTATGAATCATTTCTAGTTTGTTATGAACAATGTTATGAATCATCATCTAGATCTTGGTCAAAACGTGACTGCTGCGAATTGGTTAATGCATTGGTGCTCATCTGGAGGTTGTTATAATCTTGATTGCTACTATTTTCCTGGGTGGCTGCATTTTCATTTAGGAACTGCAATTGTCTCTTAGAAGATATGCTACTTTGTTAGAATTTGTTGTTTGTTTTTAATGGCTGGGATGGAAAATCAGTTTTTTTAGTTTGGATAGAGAGCAAGAATAGAGAGTAGTGTTGGAATGGTGATGTCAAAAAGTGGATAGGCAAAGTAGCATATGTACTTTTTTTGTACTTTCACCTAGCTATTTTGCCTAGCAGTGTTGGAGTTGCTCTAAGGGTGGTCAGCTTTGTGTTTCACGCGCACAAACTGGACTACTTCTCAACAAAATGTCAAATCAATGTCAGGGTAGAAGTTGAATTTTGCTACAGGCAATGACCCTCACACCGACCCCCACACTGATCTACGTGGAAAAGAGGGACCCACTCCTCTTTTGGGCCAAAATTTAAAATTTCTCAGCAATTTTCCGTCACCGTGCATCCCTTGTATACGGTCGTCCACTATTAGCTCGACACATCAGCTAATAATTACTCCATCTGTCCCATAATGTATTTACCAAAATAATTTTTGAACTTTTTTTGCACCGTATAAAAGTTTTCAATGAGGTCTATCAAACAAGATCTATGTTGGCTAAAAAATTACTCCCTCTGTTCTATATTTTTTGCCCCCTACGAAAGTACGTGCATTTTGCACACAAAAAATAACGTGTCTATGATATTTTTTTTCGAAAAAGAATTACACCAATTTTTTCTTCTCAATGAGATCTTTAAATTGGTGTAAAGTTTGTTGAAAAAAAATTAATGCTTGTACATTATTTTTTGGGTGCAAAATGCACGCACTCCCATAGAGGGCAAATAATATGGAACGGAGGGAGTATTTTCGTAAGTACATCATTTTTTAACAACTTGCTTCGTGTATAGGATTGTGTGGTTGAGTGTGTGTGGCTGCATCACTATTCTTTTTTTTTTAACAACTTACTTTAAGCAAAGCAATAACTAGGCGCGCAAATGAGTCGAGCTCAGTCCAATGGATTCAGGGATCCTGTGGTGCGGCATCTGAACAGTTGATCTCGGCAATCAATGGCTCAAATTTCATCTTGACAATAGATGGCTCAGATCATGCAAGTGCCAATATGAAATCAGGACCATTGATTGGATTATTTTTGTCTTTCTTCACAAAAATTTAAATAAGGACAAAAAAATAATTTAGCGAAAGCATTAATTTTTTAAGCATTAAAATTAAAAGTTTTGTATGTTTTGATGGTTATTTATAAAAAATTGACGCTCATTTTGGGACATTCCAAAATAGAAAGAAAATAGACATTTAAAATGGGACATAGGGAGTAGTTGTTAGAGATGGACGGAGTATTTTCCAAAAAGAAAAAAAAATATGACCGGAGTAAATAGGCACAAAAAGCAATCACTGTCCTTTTGCAAAGATGGCAGAAAAAGGACTGCAAAAGTCAATGATGGAGTGATGCTCAATGTAATCATACTGTCCTTTTGGACCACCCTAAGGGTGGTAAGTAGCAAAACCCATTTTCCTCTTCTCTCTCCCTCAGAGAAAGTGATGGGCACGCCACAACAAAGTTACACAGACACCATAAACACCATAAATTTAGTGACGGAGTCAGGATTCGGCTCCGGGAGTGGCATCATTCAATAGAAAACTAGTTACATGTTATAAAGAAAAATACAAAGAAGAAATTAATTAGGAAGTTATATAATTAGGTATTGTTATACACGATCCTTTTTTTTTTTACTTTCTCCAACTCTCTTATAGTATTCAAATACCAAACATTACAATCGACAATGCTCTAAATTGGAGTTTTTGATCGGAGTAGGACAATTTTTGAAACTTATTCCCAAAGTAGCTATCTTTTCAAACATATTCTGAAACTAGCACTTCATGCATTTTGGTAATGCGTTATAACCGTTAATTGCCAACTCGGCATGCCAGATCAGCTCAGGGGTTCATTGTCAGTTGTAATCGTGCGTAACCAAATGCGTTGTTTTAAAATCATAACGCATTTTACAAATGCATCAAATACGTTAGGGTTTTGAAATTTAGGGTTTCATAACGCATTTTATAAATGTGTTAGGGTTTTGAAATTTAGGGTTTTATAGCGCATATCTGAAGTGCGCCAGGGATAAGTAGGGTTTGATCACTTACCCTTTTTTATGACCATTTTCCTCCAATGTAGAGTAGCTTTTGGCCCTGGTCCCTTGATGAAAGTTTTAAGGGATGTCAAGTACTTTAATTTTGATGCAAGATTAATCACCCAAAACTGAAAAATATTGATTGTGTTATCATCATCTAAAGTTTAGTAAAATCCTCACATTTTAACATCAAAACATAGGCTCCATTGAAATTACGTACACCGCATATGGAGAATGCGCTATAAAGTGGCCCATCACGTCCTTTCTCCCTGACTCGCCATGTGGAAAAAAATGCACTAGGGTTTTCTTATGTGTAAACCTCTTTACGCGATTTGGCTGTCCTCATTATCTCTCTCTTTTCATTGTTACATGCGGTAAGAATGTGTTATTTTGTCCTACTAACGCCTACTTCGAATCTCTTTTAAAATGACGTTTGATCACAATATTTGAAGTTAGTAGATCTAATTTGTGCCGGTACAAATCATGTGTGTGGCCCTGTACATTGTGTGATTTGCCACATGTCGTGCTTTTCCTTATGGCATGCCCGAAGTCGCCAATTGCAGGGGTATCATTATTGCATTTGTAAACCAAGGCCGGGGGGGACGATCTATCTTTCTTGGTGACATGGTTTCTGAGCATGCAATACCTCTTCATCACCTGTTGCAACTCTGCCTTTGAAGAACAGAGCTGCCCCGAAAAAAAATATATTCACCTCAGGAAAAGTTAACAAGTATTTCTACAAAAAAAAAAAAAAAAAAACCCCTTATTCAATTTTTATGGCCTTGTTCGTTTCCTTGTTTAGTTTTAATATTAGTTTTGATGACATCATCATTTTCCTCATTTCTCTCTCTATCTCTCTCCACTCATTATACCTGCTGACATCATCAAAACTAAACTAAACTATCTTACCAAACACAGCCTATGTAACTTGTGGATTAAGTTAAACAAACATCACCTATCCCACGAAAAAATCTGATCTCCCGTCCCATCCTACTTGAGTTTGGGTCTACAATGGTAGACTAGGGTCGAAAATGTTTGACCATGAGTCCTGCGTGTACATGGGGCATGGCGGCTGGTGCATTGGCACTACGTTTCCTTCGTTGAGTATGGCTTCGAAGTCTTCCGATTCTGACCCATGTTGTTCGAAGTCGTCGCCTTCCAACTCGTTCGTATCCAAGCCCGCATCGACATCCTTGAAGGAAGAAGTATCGGACTCATCCTCTAACCCCCCATCATGTTGTTCTATTTCATTTGGGAAGCTATCATAATGGTACTGTGGAGAATTTTCCTCCGGGAAAATGTGACTTGATTGGAGTTGAAAAGAATGATTTGTCAACAATGACGCGTCGTGTTCATAGCATTGTTGGCAAGTGCTTTTTGTTTTTTGACTTATTAAGGGGAAAAAGTTAAAAGTTTTTTGAACTTATTTTGGCCTAAAATGCTGTAGGAGTTTCTTATTTGCCCGAAACAAATGACTTTTTAAAACTCAAAAAAGTAGAAAATATGCTGAACATTTTAGGCCAAAATAAGCCTAGCATTTCACTAGGGAGTGGATGTGAATGACAACGCATAACGAAAGTGCGCTATTACAAAATCTATACTTGTTCGATATTTGCAGCTTTACCAACTAGGGAATCAATTATTAGCAGCTTTACCAACCAGGGAATCAATATTACTAATAGTAACACTAATGGTAACGCATTCTCCATATGCGTTGTACGTAATTTCAACGGAGCCTATTTGATGTTAAAATTTGAGAATTTTATCAAACTATAGATGATGATAACGCAATCAATATTTTTCAGTTTTGGGTGATTCTTGCGTCAAAATTAAAGTACTTGACATCCTTTAAAACTTTCATCAAAGGACCAGGGCCAAAAACTACTCTACATTGGAGGAAAATAGTCATAAAAAGGGGTAAGTGATCAAACCCTACTTAGCCCTAGCGCACTTCAGATATGCACTATGAAACCCTAAATTTCAAAACCCAAACGCATTTGTAAAATGCGTTATGATTTTAAAACAACGCATCTTGGTTACGCGCGATTACAGCTGACAGTGAACCCCTGAGCTGGTCTGGCGTGCCGAGTTGGCAATTAACGGTTATAACGCATTACCAAAATGCGTGAAGTGCTAGTTTCAGAATATGTTTGAAAAGGTAGCTACTTCGGGAATAAGTTTAAAAAATTGTGCTACTTCGATCAAAAACTCCTCTAAATTGCTTTTTTTTTTTCATTTTCTGTGCAATGTATTAGTTTTTTTTTTTTCCTTTTTTGTGTATTCGTAAATAACTAGCTAGTCAAACCACTTCACTATAAAAAAAATATTGACAAGTTTTATGAATGCCGGAGGCAATAAAGAATCCCTCTTTTGCTCTACGTGTAAAAAGATGAGTAATCCCTGAATTATTCACACACACACGTGCACGTAAATTGACATGTTTGTGATTTCTTTTTCATTGTACATTCATACTATCATAGCCTGTGAAAAATTATGCAGTGAAAATACTAAATTTTGACAAGAATATTAATATTCGAATGTGTCACGAGCTCAGGTGGAGAAGAGGATGCACCCAAAAAGTAGACTTCATGGATCAAATCATTTTGAGTACGACCAACGTCACCAAACTTGAATAAGCAAAGGGCAAAAAAAACATGTCCTCCGGTTCACATTTTATACTTTTCAATACATTTACACATATTTTTATAAAATTTTCATACATTTCAATACACTTTTTAATCATTAACATAAGCCCACTAGGCCTATTTTAGTATTTTCCTATACATAATACATCTAACTTTCTAATAATTTCTGTAAGCTCAATAGGCCGAGCTTCCTTTGGTTTGGCAAATCCATGCCCAAAACATATACATTTGGGTGTATTTTTTATGGCAATGTAATCTTTGGTATTTAATTTTAGAGTGTCTGTTTTAGGTGTGGAAAAGGAATCATATCAACATATATTTTTATTTCGAGTGCGGTAGTTTTTTTAGTCAAGACGGATTGCTCATTTTGAAGACAAAGTTGGATGCTACATGTTTTTGCTCAAGCATTTCAAGAATTTCTAATAGCACAACATTCTGATGGAGCTTGCTGGATGTTTTGCTCGAGCAAAACAGTCGGCAAAAATGCACAAGGCAAAAGGTACTTGCTACACGTTTTGCTCAAGCATTTCCAGGCCTTTTTTTAGCAAAACATTCTGTTTGTTTTTGCTGGACGTTTTGCTCGAGCAAAACAGCCGGCAAAAAATGCCCGATTCTGCAACTATAAAATCTCAGCGATTAGGTCTTTTCCAATAACCACAGCAGCCATATTTTCGACCCTCTGTGCCTCTCTCTTCGAAATACCATTATAGAGTGCTAGGGTTCATGAACTTTGAAGATTTGTGAAGGCCGTCCAATGCCGTGAGATCAAGATCATCTTCAAAGGGTTTTCTCATTGATATTCAATTCAACGTTTCTCTATCAAAGCCCTTTCGTGGAGTTCGAAAGGCAAAACATTTGGAAGGCTTGAGGATTCAAGACATGGCGATCATGCAAGGGTGTGATGTACGTGGATTCGGCAAGTAGGGCTTAGGATTCGTGGTGAGGATACACGGTCATCAAGTAAGTCTATTTGTAATCACACAATATTTCTAGTGCATGATTCCTTCCCGTGGTTTTTTCCCATTTAGGGTTTTCCACGTAAATCGGTGTTCTTCGGTTGTTTGATTTCGTTTCGTTGAGTGGTTAAAGTTTTGATTGGTGGGTCGATATTTAAAAGAGATTAGATTAAAAAAATCTATAAACCTAGACAAGCTAGGGTTTTACAAGTGGTATCAGAGCGGGTCGCTTTATATTAAAATCGTCGGGTTTTAAGTGGATCCTTATTTTTGCAATGGAGTTAAATTCAAATCGACCTCCGATATTAGAAAGGACTAACTTTGATCATTGGAAAGCAAAAATGATAGCCTATCTTAAGGCTATTGACGAGGATGTCTGGAATGCTTGTGTGGTTAAATATACGCCTCCAAAAGTTACAGTTGATGGTGTCACAACACCAAAACCTAATGCTAGTTATACCCCAGCAGAGAAATCTGAAAGAGCTGCGAATAGTCGTACACTAAATGTATTGTTTACATATGTTGACACGAAAGAGTTTCATCGAACTTCAACATGTAAATTGGCAAAGGAGGCATGGGATATTTTGGTTACGACACATGAAGGAACAACTATAGTGAAGCAAGGGAAGTTACAAAGGGTCACAACCCAGTTTGAAATGATTCGAATGGAGGAGGATGAGACCTTTGATGAGTTCTATGCAAAACTCAACCACATTGTCAACACCAGTTACACCCTAGGATCAAAAGCATTGGATGACATTCTTGAGGTTCAAAGGCCAGTCGACGATCGATCTGGGCTCGGATATCATGCCTCATCCTCTAGTCAAGAAAAAGGAGAAAATGTATCCCATGGAAAAAATATGAAGGGTGCATCAAAAATCCCGGTAAATGTTTCAATATTTCAGAATAAGCACAAGGAAGTAAAAGCTGAGCTCATTCAAAATTTTGCTAAGTCTAAAATTTTTGCCGAAACTCCTAGATACAACCAAAGGAATAATGTTGAAAAATTCATTCCTATTTGTCATCATTGTGGAGCTCAAGGCCATATTAGACCTCAATGTAAGAAATTACATGACACTCATACTTCATGCACACACTTTGCACATTCTCATGATTATAATACTTTTACTCCTGCCCATTCTCATAAATATAATAATTTTATTCATACATGCCATTTTTGTGGGGTGAAGGGCCACATTCAACCAAATTGTTTTAAACTTCATGGTAATCCCAATACTCCTTCCAAATATTACCATGCTTATGGTTATAGGGGTAGAACCCAAAGACCAGGACTTAGGGTGACTCGACATGAACATAAAATGAATGTGAATCCTAAACGTACGGCTAAGTTGACGGAAAACATTAAAAATGTCAAAATTAGACCTGTTTGGGTGAGGACAGATTTAAGACCTCGTGCTGATTTCTCTTCCATCCCTCTAGATGACACTGGATCATCCAGAGGCGTTAACTTTGCCTTTTAAGGCTTGGTCTCATACCCATAGTCTAGGTTGTTTTTCATTGGATTTGGTTTACCTAGAGTTATGGTTTGTGTTGGTCTTTATATTTTTATTGCTTAGTTTATTAAATTCTTCATTAACAAAAATCTCAAAAAGATTTTATTTATTTGTTTTTATGTTTCCAATGTTGCTTTCCTTTACAGTTGTCTTAATTATCTTGATTAAAAAAAAAAAACTATCTTTTGTGTTTGTTGCCTTTTAGACATGACGGTGAATCGGTTAATTGTTATGAGATTTTATGAGGATCTTCATATTGTGTATGCGTATACATCTCTTTTATCTCTATATGGCTTGGATGATATTCTAGAATCAAATGTAGTATGGGTCATGTCCTGTGATTTACACTTCATTCACGTCAGATATATCCAACTCTTTAGCTCTTAACTGTCATTTCTCATGTAGCTGGCATGTGCCTTGTGCAACTCCTTTGAGATTGACCGCTTAGCAGTTATGATTTTATCAAGGCCATTTAATTATATAACAAAAAAAAGGTGTTATTATGTGGGTGTTTAGTTGAAAAGTGTGATGAGATTTGATTCATAATATCTGCATTTTTGGGCTTTTCACTTAGTAACCGGGCCTCTTGCCTCAGTAAGCAGTGAGTGTTCGCGTCAAACGGTGGAGAGTTTCGGGATTGTAATATGGGGTTTGCTTGAGTTCGTAGCCTTTTTGACTCGAGTAATTAAGTCCGTTGGGGTATTCTCTATACCTAGTGCCCTAAGACCATTTGGTTTGGGTGTCACTGGCCTAAAGCTCGCTACACGGGTCAATTAGAAAGCTTAAGGGACTTTGGCATTGCACGACCACATTATGAGCATTGAACTTAGTTAAGGAGGTTCTTTTATTTTAAAAAAAAAATACACAAAATAAAAACATGCATGAGAGGAAGGTGGAAATTTTCACAGCATTTGTTGAGGGAGAGTTTGGCTCATTGACAAATCCAAAAAATTGCTTGGTTTGACTTCTTGGAGAGAGTTTATCTTGACACTCCGTGCCTACATGAGAAACCAAGTTTTGTGTTAAGTTGATCTCGCTATAATTGACGTGTCTCACACACTCACGTTTGTCATCGGTACTTGACTCATGATACATCTGTTGTCTAAGTATATTCTTGCTATTTGAATTTAAGATGTGTCAGTGCATTATACTTTATGTGTGCTCATTGAATCCAATAACCATCAACCCGCTTCACATGTGCTTGATCTTAAAAATAAATTTTATTTTGGATGGATGATTTGTGTCAAGGAGTCCCTTTAGTTCTATCGTTCTTCAAAGAAAAATTTATAAATAACTAAAACGGTGTGGCTCTAATTATGTTTCTTATATACTTGCTTTTATTTTTAAAAGGGGCAGTCAATCCCTAATTCTATATCGAATAATCAGTATCTTTTTCTCCAAATTAGTTTTGTTGCACCAAAGTTGTTCATTCGATTTTTAGGATTGCTTGTTTGAGGATTGTGTTGGCCCTAGTTCTTTCCTAATTTCATAATATTTCTTTTGGTTGCTAAATTTTTATATTGTCATTCTTAATTATAACATCTCATTCAGCACATTAGTATGGCTACTATGATGCATTGTTATTTGCTGGTTCCCATGTTTCATGGCTGTTCATTGCACACTATTATTCCCTGATATTCTTGGTTATTATTTCCTTTGTCCTTCCGTGACAAAAAGGGGGAGAAGTTTAATACTAACATTCTGTGTGAAGTGTTTGTGTCTGTGGTGCAGCTTGCAGGTTTCCTATTCACACTCTTTTAGGAGATGTAGTTTTTTAGTGTTCAGTGTGTTTTGTCATGGAAGTGCCAAAGGGGGAGATTGTAAGCTCAATAGGCCGAGCTTCCTTTGGTTTGGCAAATCCATGCCCAAAACATATACATTTGGGTGTATCGTATTTTTTATGGCAATGTAATCTTTGGTATTTAATTTTAGAGTGTCTGTTTTAGGTGTGGAAAAGGAATCATATCAACATGTATTTTTATTTCGAGTGCGGTAGTGTTTTTAGTCAAGACGGATTGCTCATTTTGAAGACAAAGTTGGATGCTACATGTTTTTGCTCAAGCATTTCAAGAATTTCTAATAGCACAACATTCTGATGGAGCTTGCTGGATGTTTTGCTCGAGCAAAACAGTCGGCAAAAATGCACAAGGCAAAAGGTACTTGCTACACGTTTTGCTCAAGCATTTCCAGGCCTTTTTTTAGCAAAACATTCTGTTTGTTTTTGCTGGACGTTTTGCTCGAGCAAAACAGCCGGCAAAAAATGCCCGATTCTGCAACTATAAAATCTCAGCGATTAGGTCTTTTCCAATAACCACAGCAGCCATATTTTCGACCCTCTGTGCCTCTCTCTTCGAAATACCATTATAGAGTGCTAGGGTTCATGAACTTTGAAGATTTGTGAAGGCCGTCCAATGCCGTGAGATCAAGATCATCTTCAAAGGGTTTTCTCATTGATATTCAATTCAACGTTTCTCTATCAAAGCCCTTTCGTGGAGTTCGAAAGGCAAAACATTTGGAAGGCTTGAGGATTCAAGACATGGCGATCATGCAAGGGTGTGATGTACGTGGATTCGGCAAGTAGGGCTTAGGATTCGTGGTGAGGATACACGGTCATCAAGTAAGTCTATTTGTAATCACACAATATTTCTAGTGCATGATTCCTTCCCGTGGTTTTTTCCCATTTAGGGTTTTCCACGTAAATCGGTGTTCTTTGGTTGTTTGATTTCGTTTCGTTGATTGGTTAAAGTTTTGATTGGTGGGTCGATATTTAAAAGAGATTAGATTAAAAAAATCTATAAACCTAGACAAGCTAGGGTTTTACAATTTCTTTAATGAAAAGAAATTCGGGCACTAGAAGCTAGTGGACAACAGTCTAACTGGCCAAATTTAGTTGTAGAAAAGTATTTGGATTTGATTTATACCAGGTTTAAATGTTGTATTCATAGAGGGCAAATAATTCTCCATTATGCAGACTTCAATGCAAGTGAAAATAATTTTCTATGCCCTAGAAGCTGCCTCTTCTTTAGAATGGTAAGTGACCGATATTTGAGATACCCACACAAGATGTCCGAATACAGTAATGTGTCTCGAATTTGTCCCGATAACTGTTGGTGATGGGGAAAAGATTAAATGGACTAAGGGCAAAGCAACAAAGGCCGCTCAAGATAAAAAAATAGAGAAAGGCATGTAAAGTTCCAACGCTGTTTGTATAATAACTTTAATCAACGTTGTTTGTCATATGCACGTAAAGTTCCAAAAAAAAAGAGTAATTTCAGTTTAATCTAGTAGTAGCAAGTCTATGTACTTTGGAGATAAAAATTTATTTTATATTTAACAATTGCATTTTATAAAAATCTTGTGGTGGCGGCCCGCCACCACTTCCACCACTGTTTCCTTGGCTGCATCCTTGGCCACATCTTATCAACCATAATTTTAGCACCTGGTGAACTCATTTGGTAAAATCATGGTTAATTTTAGCAACTGAGTTGCTAAATTTTTTTGGAAAACTAGGCCTTAAATAAAGAAAAGAAAAAAGAAATGAAGTGCTCTCACTTTCTACGAATTTTGATAGTGATTGCCAATCAATCTCTCACCTATGTTCATTTTGGTTGAATTCACATGCCTTTTGGAAAACTAGTAGAGTCCGACGTGCTTCACACGTCACCGTGTGCTCAGTGATTAATGATTGTTCGGTGATGAAAGGTGTTCATTGATCACCACAGTGCCATTACTAAGAATGGTTGAGTTCTCGCAAGTGGAAAAAAATTGGATGATAGGCCTTATAAAGATCCTGAATTTTGGGTTTTCCTGCTTATCTTAAATATTTGGGAAAACAAACAAATAACATGAGGAGCTCTACACCTAGTTTCCAGCAAATTCAACTACGCATTCACAAAATGGAAGAGGCATCCAACCACAAAGACCTTCGTTTTGTAAATCACTGGTTTAACATAACGTTGAGATTGTTGCACAACCTTAACCTGAGAAGAATCATATACTAAAATTTTCTTCTGTTTTTCAGTGGAAGGAGAGATTTCGATTAGCTTACAAGATGAAAGAACTAATTGCTTCACCGATAACAAGTATTGAATTCCAACAAACTATTAGAAGCATGAGCACAAAATATGCATGTATATCTCATATATTCATGAGATTTTTATGCTAAACTGCTACCCTTGATTTTTTCTGGAAAAAGCACAGGTTCTATCGACAACAAATTTGGGACTGACAACCCAAATATGTTATTATAGGCTTACAACAAAGAGGTCATGTCATCACTTGAGTTTTGTGCAGTACTTGCGGGGCTACTAACAAAACTTCAGATTGAACGCTTTGGTCCTCAAGTCTTAAACATGCATACATACTAAAAAAAACACAAAGCTTAGAAGTTAATGTCAGAATTCTCCATCTGACCAAATCTATGAGACGAGTTTTCCAAAAGCATTCGACTGTGTCTTCAATATCCACAATATGTCCGCTCGGGATCTATCGTTTGCCAAATACCATAATCCTGAACACAAATTTCAGGACAGAAAGAAGAGGGAATCATCAAATTTCAAGATGTGGTCAGCAACCAAAGCAATCCAAGCCTGGCCTTTAAAAAATCCATTACTACATACAACAGAGATGAAGACAGGGGAATAACTATATTTCAGCATACGGTCAACAACCAAAGCATTCGACCATGATCTTTTACATGATCTTCAAGAATTCCATCTTAAAGTAAAAATGGTATTACATGCAGTATTATCTATACAATCTAACATGATCTTTTACTAAATGAGGGTTCAGTTGACCAATAGAAGTAATGGTGCTTGAGATGGTCGTGGGACCAAAAACAGAATTCGAAAATACATCCATTAGTGAAAACACAATATGTTGAATTTATTGCACTACTAACAGATCTAAAATGAAGTTTTCCTACACTTTGTTCAATCACAAAAGCAGTGTCATGAAGCTTCTAAAATTTCAGCCATATTGCTAATTACACATGTGCTTTTACATCCATGCCTATCGAAGTTATATTTCCATGTATATATAATAGTAATAATAATACAAAAGGACATAGCCGTTCCAAAAAGCGCTAGATGTCAACACCAGTGCACTAACACACTTGGCCACAATTATTCAGCCCAAGAATCAAAATATATAATTGCAAGCTTCCCAAAAAGGGAGTTCTATAGTTTTCAGTGGTTCTTCTTTGCAGTGGTAATTGTATTTGCTGAGTCGGGGCAGATAATGTCTAAATCTGATAAAAGGAAGCCAACATATTATTTGTGTAATGGCGGAAAAAGATTTTGACCAAATTATTTTTTAGCTGAATAATTACCTCCATAGCAATGGTGCTGGCGGCGTGCTGCTAATGGAGAAACCTAGTTTTTCACCTCCCACATCAACAACTCGATAATCGATTAACTTAGATCAATTCATGCACAAATCACAAACAAATCAGCTAATAGAATGGTTAAAAAGATAGAGAGATAACCTTCGATTGGGTTACAGCAACATCAATCCTCAACATGGCCTTCGCTTTCCCGTCCCTATGCTCTTCAGTTCATTGGATGCCGTCAACCGCTTCGACAAACGACCTCATCCAAAAAGGATAAAATCCCAACTACACAAATCAAAACCTAAACGTTGGCAGTTGGCACAATCTGTATGCAATTTAGAGCATTGCATAAACAAAAAGTAACAATGGTTAAACATAAATGGAAATCAAACTCCTCTGGGAAAAAATGAAAAAGTACACTTGTTGGTAATTATCACAAGAAGAAAGCCAGCACATATGCCTACTCCAGAGAATTCTACGTTGAAATAAACTCCAGCGCCATTATCAATAGTAAAATAGAGCGTCCCATCCAACTTATATGAAAAGAAAATGGCACAAAATTATGAGCTCCAATTTCTGGAAGTAGGGAAATTACATGATAAGCAAATGCAAACTTATAATTCACCAAAACAGATCTTTATCACTGGTATGAAACATTAAAATCAAAATGACTATGAATTAACCACTTATTTCAAACTACAATCCCATCCAACAAAGAACCACCATTATATAGGTGCAGCCGAAAAGGGTAAATAGCACACAGATAAGAAAATTTAAAAAGAAAAGAAATCAATAAAGAAGGAGTTCACCTCCACATGAATCTGTGGAGGAGAAAATATTGCAAGCTTGCCTTTCTATATTATTTGATCATCTAACTTCATCTATTTGTGTATTATTATGCGTTTTTGTCATGGGGGCACTCCAGGCCCAACAGTTTTCATCTAGGATGTCGTGATGGAGAATTGTGATAACGATTTGAAAAGATAAAATGAAGAACCGAAACGAAAACGCATAGAAGTTATAGAGCAGTATAAACAACAGCTTTTGGAACGACAGAAATTGGCTCTGTCTGTTGATCCTACTCGTAGAATGACACGTTCACAATCAAAAGAACTGCAGCAGCACGGAGAAGGGAAAAAACCAAAAAAGTAGGCATCAAAAGAATTGCATATGCCTCTTTTTTTTTTTTTTTGAACTGGATTTGCATATGCCTCTTTAGGGCACCAGATTGCTTCTCTCCTCTTTAGGGCCCGAATCATCCTATCACTTAGCCTAGTCAAGAGGTGCCATCAGGCCGATAAAAAAGATATAAATATTCCTTCAGACAAAATACATACATACACGTATGTACCCCTAAAACATGTACCACAAACAATCAGTTTACAAACACACTATCTTCAATCTAATAAACAGGCATTTAAATGAACAATTTATGCATGTATATATACGTATGTACCTACACATATTCAAAGACCCACATGGCTTACCATACTTGCGAACAATTATAAAATCTAAATCGCTAATATTAACCAGGTAGATAAAAAATCAAATTCAAACCCTAGAAATGCAGAATCTGCAACATACCTTGAGAATTGAGAAATCAAACTGTATTTCAACTAGCTTAGAATCGTTCAGGCTCAAGAGGAAGAAATCGCTATGCTCTTATGGTTTGTACTACACCAAAACCACTACATGAAGGAAAGAGGGGAGAGAGATGCATCGGAGAACTGGAGAATCTAGGAGAGCTTTTATACATACATAGCCGCTGCAACAGTTATTGAAGGACGACCAAAGTACCACTGCCAGTACTACTCCGAAAGCTTGCTTCACGCCAATGCCAAAGACAAGTCACAAGAACAGTATATCACTGCAAGAACAGTAAAGAGCAAAGAGATATGCATCCCTACTGCCCGCTAGCCCGTTCTTTGCTAAGGAGATCACAATGGCAGACGAAACTGCCTAATCCATCCGCCCCCTCTTCGCAATGGCAGACGGAACGAACCTACAATTGCTTCAGGGGAAAAATCTGGAATTGGGGATGAAGGAAACTCCGTGTGAGAAGGGAAACTAAAATATATATGGACATCTTAAAGTCTTTCACCCTTTTTCTGAGCAAGGACACCTATTAAACCTAATGACGGAAAAAACGAAAAGGTGAAGAAAATCTCCAGAAAATCAGGTAAAGAGTACGAAAGCGCTGCAACTGGGAAGAGAGGGAGAGAGGGAGAGAGGGAGAGAGAGAAAAGGAAAAAGAGACGTGCACCTAGCTCCTCAACCAGAATCCGCCACTGGAACAATATATCAACAAGAGGACTGTACTTGATTCACGTCACAAGTACGACCAACAGTGCTGCACCTCCTTCTCGCCGAGAAGAAGGAAATTAAGCTTCATGTACGCGCGAAGCCGCCGTCGATACAGTACCGGTCGTACAAAAATCGCCTTTTGATAACTTCATGTAACCCAAAGCACTGTTGCTCACCTTCAGCCCAAGAGTCTGCCCGCTCAACTACCCCTGTTGGTTGCAAGCGAAGCAGCGAACAAAAGAGCTGCCCGATTGGCAGACAAAAATGCTGACCGACCTTCTCCCTTCCTATGCATAGAGCAGTTTGGCGGGCACTTTCGTCTGCCAATTTGTTCTTCTCAGCCAACAATAGGCAGCGGGCAGCTCCTTCATTGCTTTCTTCGTTTCTTCGTCTGCTTCGTTCTTTTCTTCTCCTTATTCTCTCTCTGACTCTCTCCATGTCCATAAAGAACACATCCGAAAGAAAAATTAGCATTTCTTCTTCGTACGATAGAAATTTTCACTCCACACAAACTTCTTCCTAAACCAACAACAAGGGTGTCAAACTTCTCCACAGGAAACCATTCAATGCATGGTATTTGGTGGAAACAACTCTTTTCTTTTCTTTTTTCGCGGGGGGGGTGGTTATGAACTGGAAACAATTCACTCGTCATAAGTTCAATTATGAACAAGCATAGAAGATCTGAACCCTTATTTGCTTCCCTGAATAACACTGCACTCATTTCCTAACGTTACAGAAAATGCTGATTAAGAAAACTTATACCATAGTCTCCATTCAAGACATCCTTCAATGAATCAGGCAAAAGAAGATCTACAGTTAAGAAAGGAAAAGAGAATTACACTTCATATGTCCACATCTATGCAATCTATATAAACATAAAAGCCTCATTTCAAACCTTGATGCCAAAAGATTTTGTTAACCCATGCATCAATCATTTACTGATGGCCTCCCCAACCCAACAATAAAGAGAATCAGCAAACATTTTTTCTCTTTGATTTCTGTTTCTTCCAAGGATGGGAGAAACCAATTTCACATACGCAAGTAAATCTCATTGAAATATTAAAAGATAGGGGACGACAACAACCAACACGAATACCACATACCTCTAAACAAGCATTTATAAATAAAAAACCAGAGTCTTGGCGAAAAAAGATTCTTCAAACAGTTGTTTAACAGCTACCATGTACATCCCTAGAAGTTCCATGTTTAGATCTAATAAAGCTGTAAGAATAAGCTACTATTGTTCCGCAAATCACACATGTAATACCACATTCCAAATATTGGCAAGGTATTGCATAAACTGAAATCTTCTAGCAATGTTGAGCTGATAAGTCACTTAAAACTTCACAAATGACGTAGCCAACAATAGTGAGTGGAACATGGATTTAAATATGTCAAGGATCATAAGGATACCATCTGTAACCATGGCATTCCTTTTTTATGTCATTTAAGCACTTTTCCCATCACGAGGTCCAGGAAGAATAGAACAATTAATGGCACAAGATAACCATCAAGCTAACAATTACCCAATTTTGGTGTCCAATAATTGGATTATAAACCCCCCAATGTATTGAAAAATAAGTTGAAATATGACAATAGCTGAAGTCAAACATATGATGTTACCATAACTCAGACTTGTTATAATTAGAGTGGGTTAAGATAAAGCATCAATTTAACCAATCATCCATAGGAATCAAAACCAAAGCAACCTAATTACAATCTAAAACTTAAAGTGTCCCTGCTAATGCTAGATACAGTTAAACCGTGCGTTAGAGCTTCTTTGCATACATGTGAACCCACAAATCCATTTCCACCCAAGACAAGTAACTGAATCAACCAAAAGGTACAATTTAATAGTCAATTACAGTTTTATTTCTTGCTTACCTGTGAAGAGAAATCACGGAGAATTGTTTCATCAAAACATAATAACTTTATGTTTTTTTTTTTTTTTTTTGGCCTTAAACTAATTCACTCACACCCAAAAGTGTTAATTCTACAGAATCCCATTTTTACATTCCAATGCAATCCTTCTTCAGTTTATATTTATTTCATCTCTTTTTTTTGTGACACTTTCAAGTGTTTTTTTTTTTTTTTTTTGTCTTGCAATGCTTTCTAATTTTCCATTTCTTGAGCCACATACAAATGTAACCTACCTTTGATTTATGCTTTTGTACCTTTATTTAGGTGTCAATATCATTGTATAATGCACAAACAATAACAAATCAATTTACGGTATGATTTGTTGATCAATATTTTTGTTATTCTTCTCACATAAGATTGGCTTTCTCCTCATATAAGATTGAGTTAATGTACTTCACCCAAAGATTACAAAGGATAATAATTGTCTAAAGAATTCTCACAGGAAACCATCTCAGGTGGAAACTAGCATCTATAGCATAATCAAGTGCCCTTTCTGAAACAACTATGATTATATCAAATACATCAACCACTTGAATACATTACCAAATACAAACAATCCACCAAACATTATAATCACGAAACATACCAAAATAAGAGTTGTCTTCCATTACTTCCTGTAGGAAACAAAAGATATCTACGAACAGATAAAACCAAGATTACACTTTTAAATACAAACAAGAAAGGATCCCGTTTGGTTTAAGGAATTTGGTGAGAAATGAAAGGCAATGTAAGGAAAACGAAGAGGAATGATACACATAAAATCCCCATTCCATTTCAAACCAGAAGTGGTGAGATTTGGTGAGAAATGCTAATAAGTTCTTTTCCCATCTATATCCCGAACAGACCTTATATGTGTTTCACAAGTTAAACATTGCAGATTCAGTAAAACCACCATTGAGCAGGCACATACCTTTGAGAACCAGAAAATCGGTGGGTCAGTTTTTTTGTAGCCATTGTATTCGGAAAGCGCCTTCCACTCCTCAACTGAAATAGAGCTTTTACTTCCATGCAGCATCCAATCAAGATCTTCGATCATTAAACTTTGGAAAAACAATTTTTAGAGCCTTATGTTGCAAAGAATATCAGGAAACCCTTGAGCGAAAAGGTTTAGCTGATCAAGGATCGAGGTTACGAATCGATGCTGAATCAGAAGAGAAACATACTCATCCCTATTTTGACTGTTTACAAAAAGGGTTCTCCAACCAGGGCACAGCTCCACAATTTTCCTGCATCCTAACTCTTCGACTTCCTTAACAAACGTTAGTTCCAGAGCATTAGAATCAACCATCTCAGCATTCCAAAAGCTTCTTGTAATTATTGTACAAGCATGGATCTGCATCCTAAATATCTTCCAAACAAACTGACTTGCGAGCCAATTGCAAGAAGAACACGCGATCAAAACTATGCCAACTTGCACCTTTTGCATCAAGGCTAGAGCAACTACCCTACCAGAGATCCTAAAATATTCGAGGTGCAAGGGATCTACCTTGGATGCTGCAAACAAACACAATGTGTTGTGTATAGAAACAGTGGTTAACAAAGGCTACAAACATAAATTAATGATGCTGAGACTAATCTATATTAGTATTGCAGGATGGGTTTTCGCAAGGAGCGCTGTGAGCGCAACAAGTGTCATGTATTGATTGGATAGGATTTGTAAATTTTTGAATTTTCCAAATTGTTTAAATGTATAAAGCGACTTATTCCTGTAAAAGCATATTTTTGAATTGGAAATAACTTAAGTTTATCTTAAAAGGAATGATTCCCTTCATAAAGCAACAATTCTATACCTTCTTTGATCACAGTCGTGCTCTACTAGAGATTACATATTGAGGCATGATTTGCATGAAGGAATTAAACTTAAAATTAAAATTTATGGTATCTGACTTTAGCTAACATAAGTTTTGAATTTTGAATTTGAAAAGCTATCCTAAAGGAGAAATATATGGCTAGATGTGATTGGATTTCAGAAAATCTTCGACCATGAGATATTCATTTAGATTGAAGGGCTTATATCATTCGTCTAATTCCCAATTCCCCCACCCAAATCATCATTCAATTCTCCACTAACATGCGTCCTTTGTAATTTCAGTTAACAACATCTTTTGGTGTCTCAATGATTTTAGAGTTGTGTTTTTATTTTCAATTCTTTGGGGAGGATAAATCCATTAATAGTCCGATCAGAAATCACTCCAGGTAAGTTCTTTGGACTTATTTTCTCAAATTCTCTGCGCTAAATTTTTAATTTTATTATGTCTTTGTTTGTTTAACTATCACCATTCACAATGTGGCAAGTTCTTTGAAATTATGGGCTTTTCAATTATGTCGGATATGCATACGTCTACGTCTATGTTTGGTTGATGATATAATAGCAGGAAAAGTAATTGTGAAAATTAAAGTTCCTGTTTTCATTTTCTTCGTGATATAACAGAAATATTTTGGCTTTGTATAACTACAGTTTGCTTAAATTTATTTAAGGTTTGATCAACTACTTTAGAAGGGTGCGTTGCTTACTAATTCCTTCGGCAACGTTTGGCAAATTCTCATTTTTTGTTTTAAACAAATTGGTTGCTGGTTTGATTTGCGGATTCATTATTTTTAGTAGCCATTATCAGTCAAATATGTTCTCATCTTTTGCAGATATAATTTACAACGTGGGCTGATTAGATGGCCAGTGGCGGTAACTACACATACATTTGGGTGGCTAATTGTTTCTCCTCTCTGTTTCTTTCTCTGAGAGAGTTCTTTTTTATTTGTCGTACTATGGAATTATACACTATGACCATTTCCTATTTTAATCTTCCTATTATGATGTCAACATAATAGGAAAATGAAATTAGATTTGGAAAACCAATTGTGTATACCGAAATAAGAAGGAAAAAAAATGTTTTAAAAGAATAATTTATTAAAGAGTTAATCAAAGGATCTATAAGCACATATTCAAACCCTTTTTTCCTTTTTCTTTTTTGCTCTTGACTGCTTATTAAAGGAATGATTTGCTAAGAATTAGAGATGATTGATAGGCAACCATTTGGAGTGGAGACCATTTTTAGGGGAAGATTGGTAAAAGAGATGGTAGCATCTTCGATTTTTCATCCGTTATTTGAAAGGTAAATCTTTTGCTTTCTATTTTGTAAAGATTATTTTACTAGAGTTTTCTCTTTAATCTTTTCAAGCTCGGAGACCATTTTCAAGGGAAGATCAGTAAAAGAGACGATATCATCTTTGATTCTTCGTCCGTTATTTGAAAGGTGAATATTTTGTTTTCTATTTTGTAAAGATTATTTTACTACAGTTGTTTTTTTTTAAATCTTTTCGAGCTCTTCGACTCAAAATTCATCCCAGAGACCATTTTTAGGGGAAGATCGATAAAAGAGACGGTAGTATCTTCAATTCTTCATTTGTTCTTTGAAAGGTAAATATTTTGTTTTCTATTTCGTAAAAATTATTTTACTATAGTTTTTTCTTTAATCTTTCCATCATCCATTCTTTGAAAGGTAAATTTTTTGTTTTGTATTTTGTAAAGATTATTTTACTGTAATTTTTTTTAAAAATCTTTTCAAGCTCTTCGACGCAAAATTCATCCTAGTCAACCACTAATGATAATGTGACGAGTAAATTTGTAAGATACTTTCTAATTTGTATTCCACGGCACACTATTTTATTTATTGTTTCTTTTTCTTCTTACTGTGAATATTTAATTGTATTATATTCCTTCCCAATCATTTCTTTGATTTATTCAGTTTGTTTACAGTAATTTTAAATTGATGTTTATGCAGTTTAATGAAAAAACTATGTTTAATTTTTTCATTCTACACGATTTAATTTCTTTTTTCTTTTATTTTATTTGTAGGTCTCATTCATTATATTAACAAAAAGAAGATGCCCAGACTTTCGAGACAATCATTATGTTGAAATGTGCTAAATATTGAAATTAATTTGAATGTGTCATGGATTAAGCGGGCTAAAGAGATCTAATTTTCTTTCTATACATAGCACGGGTAATTTAACCAATTTTAATGCTTTAATTGGTATTCAAATTATGTGGACAAACATTTAACTGTATATACTAAATTCAGCGCCCGTGCATAGCACGGGTTTTTTGCTAGTATTTTGTACCATAATTTCACTTTTTGCTACTATCATGAGTGCATTTCCCTTTCAATTCCTAGCTCATGGATTGCTCAACCCTCCCTCTCCGTATCTATACGTGAGTGTTAGGTTCACAACGAAAGCATTCACATCAGATCTAAAATATTTGTTCCCGTACTGAATGAGGAGATTCCCTCTCAATAGAATGTACCTTAGTCATTAGTTCTTAAAATTGTAACCTGGAATTTACCAATGTCAGGATTTTCCACCCATGTTTTGCAGGATAAGAGGGATAGCGTAGCTCCCCACATGAACGTAGTCCCATTTCAATCTCAGAGATGATTCCATGCTCAAAGAACACATCAAATTCTACTTGGGATCTTCTTATGTAGTCAAAGTACACCTCTACCAATTTTGTCAAGATGATGCACTCGAATAAACATAGAATAAAATATGAAAGAAATACCAATAATCTCTCATTATCACTTCCCAAAAATACAGAAAGGTGCAATAATGCTAAACCTCTAGATTTTAGAACTTTTGAAAGGCAGCCATAATCTGTGATGGAGCTACAAGACGTAGTTCAAGAAAACTGAAAATACAATTTACAAATGAAGAAATGTAGAAATAAGTACAATTATACCCACTCAGAAACATGTGATGAGTCAGAGAGTTAGGAATATAAGAATTCTTACAAGAATGGAATACAAGCAGAGAGTAAAGAATATTCAGTCTTACATGGAATTGTCACATTACATGCAAGCAATTCTTGTTAGTACATAGGGGAAAAAGTAGTAACTCTCGTTTTGTAGCGTAAAAATATGTACAAATGCCAGAAGGATAAGATAGCGGACTTTAGAGTATTAAACAACCCACTTTTAGTTGAGGGAACAAAACATGAAAATAAACAATAGACCATTCAGGTTAACACAAAGGAGTTGCCCAGTTAAACAAACGCCATAATCAATTGACAGCGCGTAGACAAACACTAACATGTGTAAAGATAGCAAATGAAGAAAATAAGCAAACCTTATTAAACAACATCATTTTGAAATACTTAAAAACCAAACACCACCGCATTATATTTAAAAACAAAAAATTCTAATCTAATAATTTCTCACAAAACCTAAATACGAGAGGGCGATCACAACAAATACCTGTAGAAGATCACAACCATATAGCGCAAATCAACTTCTCATTTCTTCCTCAACTGTAAAAAAAATACAAAATCGCAAATAAGAACAACAATTGAATCAAAACACACAAACCATGGTAAAATCAAGGTTTTTTTTTATTTATCCTAACAAAAAACCGAAACCACAGAAATAGAGAAATGGGGAATTGAATTCGTTCTATCCTCAATTTCGCACAAAACATACAAGAGGGCGATCACAACTACCTGCAGACGATCACAATTCATAGCCAAATAGCGCAAATCAACTTCTCATTTCTTCCCCAGCTGTACAATACATAGGAAATCGCAAATAAGAATAACAATCGAATCAAAATCTCAAAATCAAAATCTCACAACACCCAAACCATGGCAAAAGCAAGGTTTCTAATTTACGCTAACGAAAAACAGAAACCACCGAAATGGAGAAATGAAGAAACTGAAATCGTTCTATCCTCTGTGAGGAAAGGTTTTATAGATCGCCGTTTGAACAGTAATTCAAGGACAGTTCGCGTACGACCAACAGTGATGCACTGAGTTCCTTCTCGCCAAAGCCACAAGAAAAAAAGCTTCAAAGTACGCGAGAAGCAGGGGCGAAACCTGAAATACCTAATACCGCCGTCGCTACAGTAGCTACCGTACTAATTCACGTCATTTCTTTGTCGACAAAGAAGAGGAGAAGAAGGTTTTCCCAATTCGGGTACAAATTACAGTAGTACAGTTGTACTCCACGCCGAATACGATTTGATAGGGTTACTATTCTTATGGCGGTAGGCGTTTGGTAGGTACAGCTTGCCGGCATCATTCAGCGACGACGAAGCACACAGACTCGTCCCCGCTGCCCGCTGCCCATTTCTGGTTGAGAAGAACAAAATGGCAGACGAAGTTGCCCAGATTTCTGCCCCCTCCTCGCCCTTTTTATGTATAGGTTAGATAAGAAAAAATGACAAGGAAACATAGTACGTTCTATGTGTCAATCTCCATCTCCACCTCCATCTCCGTCCATTGTCGTCTTCGTCTTCGTCAAAGTAGTTGATTGCAGTTGTTTTTTCCTTTGTGGGGTTTAGATACCAAGTTTTCCCATTTCGATTTTTTCATTTTCCACTTTTAGGTGTTTGGATGGAGTCACTTTTAATGAATTCTCCTACAGTGCATTTTTTATTTTTTATTTCTGAGAATAAAAGCCAAAAATAGGAGATAGGAGTTTTTTGACTTTTCATTGTTTACTTTTTCCATTTTGGTTAATAGAAATTATAAACTTGTAGAATGTATTCCGCATACGTCTCCAAGAACTACTCCTATTACAAAATTCTATACATATCACCAAATACACATTAACCTACGGAATGTGTATTTAACTACAGATATTATAACTTGATCTTATAAAATTAGTACCATTGGGAAGGTATTCGCGATACCATCAAAACAAGACCACTTTTCAATATATTTTTATAATATTTAAAATCTGAAAATTTAAGCATTGGAGGAAAATTGCGTTTTGGAGATAAAATGAATGAAAAATTGAAGAATAAAGATAGAGGTGAAGAATTCTGATCAAAGTGTGTAAGTAGTGACATTCTACAATTGCCTTTTTTATTCAAATAATTTATTTATTTTTGGATTTGGATTCTTCAAAATGAAGAATTGGCCTGGTTGGGGACTTGGAGATGCTCTTAGTTTCTTTGCATCCCAGTCTCTCACAACTCAAGTACCTAGCAAAACCAAATTGAAGAACACGGCACCACCTCTTTCAATCACGTTTCAAAACTAGGGCTTCAAGTTGTTAATAATTTCTATATCAAAAACGATTGTGACATAAACTTTGTGCCACAACCAACTACAATCCCACTCACATGGGGTGTGGGTCCCACATGGGCCCCACGTGCGGGCCCCACATCCCATGTGAGTGGGGTTGTGATTGGTTGTGGCACAAGTTTATGTCACTATCATTATTCTATATTGCCACAGCATTTGTTTGGGCACTCTCAAGTTTAGATTCTTCGGCTTGGGTCCATCTTGGGCTTCCGCCATGATTTGGCTCTAGCCGCGGAAGATGTTGTAATACTCTCCAAGCATTGGGTCCTTCTCCATTGCCACCGTGTGGTGGAGAAGGGCCTCAAGCACTTAATATTTACTCGCATTGGGTCATTCTCCTTTGTCACTGTGCGGTGGAGAAGGGCCTCAAGCATTTAATATTAGAACCGGGGGAGGTGTTGCATAGCCCCATGTGGTGTGGCCAATTTCGGCGCCGCGTTGGTACCGTTTCAACAATCGGAGACGTCCACCGTGTAGAGCTCGTCGATTACTACTAATGTTTCAAAAATCAACTCGATCGGATATCGTTAAGTACCTCATCGGAACAAAAATATGTTGAAAAAAATGGAACACATATGTATTGAAACACTAGATGAAAACCATTGAAACCATTTTTTTCAACTTATTTGCCCAAGCCACTAACATTTAGTTCTGGCAGACTGGCTCTGTCTCTTAGCTTGAATAACCAAACCAAATCAAATAGAGCTTAATGTCCCAATTACTTGGGGACGGCTACATAATTTTTTTTCTTTTCCATTGAACTCTGTTAAAGACTATTTTTTCACTTAAACTTAGTAGACACGTACCCTTTTTTTGTCCTGCGGTTGACTACCAAGTTAAATAATAATAATAATAACAGAAAGAAGGGCGGAGTTATTTGAGTCGAGAACATCCTAATTACCGGAGTGCAATAAACAAACGAAATTGTTTTTTTATCATCGAAGGAAGTTGATATTATAACAGCTCGATAGGAGTACATCAAGAAAAAGGGAACGAGAGAAAATGCCAAAAAGAGAGAAAGCAAAAAGGAAGCCAGAGGCAATCCAACGAAATGTTGGAACCAAAACTAGAGATAAGAAATCAAACCCCGTGAAGACTGTATCTAGGGTTTGAGCAACTACGGCCCAAATCCAACTCTGATCCGCTTTGATCCTGTCTAGATTCCCTTGACAGTCTTCAATTGAGTGTCAAAAACCCAAAAATTAATAATGTTGTTACACCGATTTCATGGCATTATGGTCGATATCTAACTCGTGATATATTTCCTTATTCTTCTGTTTTCCACAAATGTTGCTTTATTCTTTGTTTACACCCAAATTTGGCATTTTTTTTTATCAAACCCTAAAAATGTGATTTTTTAGGCCGATTTGGGTGAAGTCCACTTGCAAAATTAATGGGCCTTTGTAATTCTTAGTTTGTAATAGTTTTTGGGCCCGTTGATCGCTTTCTTTTCAGAAATTATTGGCCAAGCGGTTATGGGGAGATGGATTGAGGCCAATAATTTCGAAATTAAAGTTAATTTCATGGATACAGATCCATGTGCAAGTTTTAATCGGTTAAGCAACCTTGTCCCACAATTCAAGGGAAGTGGGGTTTCACTTAACTGCCCATGATCTCAAGATGAAGGGCCAGGCCGTATTTCATGGGGGCGTGACCAACAACATAGGCCATCTGCAAGAGAGAGAGAGAGAGTAGGGGCAAGACACGTGGCAGCAGCAGAAGAAAGGAGGCGTTGCACGTCAGCCAAATCGAATCCAAGCAAGGGCCTATAAATACGTCCATTGAAGACGAAAAAAGGGTTCACACACCATCAAGCCCAGCTCTTATTGTCAATTTATTCACAATACTTTTCAAGCAAAGTCCTTAAACCATTTTCTTCAACCCGTTTGAGGAGATGTTTACCTTTTGTAGCCTCACCTAGATTTCCTTTTACTTTCATGTAACTCCATCAACTTTGTTAAAACCATTTAATAAAGTTGTTCTTCAATTTATTTGTCGTTCTTTTGCTCTCACGCCAAGGTTGTGAATCTCGTACCGTACCTGCCGGTACCGGCCAGTACGTACTGGATTTACATAAAACCGGTACCGTCACCCTATAATTCCGTCCCGTCGTCAATTCCGGTCAGTACCGGTCGGTTTCGGCTATTTCGGACAATACCGGACGGTATGAAGATACCGGCCAAGATTTTGCAGGTGGCGAGAGAGAGTATTACAACGCCGGAAAGTTAAAAATCATCTACTCGAGAGTGTATTACAAAGCCGGGAAGTTAAAAATCATCACCTCTAGAACGCCAAGTGGGAATGACAAAGATCTAGAACGACGGAGATGGTTGTCTCTCACGCCGAAGATCTAGAATGACGACGCTGGAGATGGGTGTCTTTCACGCCGGAGATGGGTGTCTCTTACGCCGGTGATGATGGGTTTTCGTCTGCTAGAGAGAGAGAGAGAGAGAGAGAGAGAGGGAGAATTAGGTTTGCTGCGGCTGGGTAAGAAATTGTACCTGAAGAAGAAGAGATAGAGACCGGAGACAGAGCAGATTTCAGGCAGACCGGAGATAGAGAGAGAGAGAGAGAGAGAGAGAGAGAAGTGGGTAAAACTTTAAAAGGCTACAAATATTTGTTCTTTTCTTTTTCTTGTACAGCGGTTGCCCACTTCCCTTGATAGACTCCCCTCTTTGCTAGGCACCAAGTACAGGTATGGTATGTACTGTACTTCTGTTTTCTCCTACATTTTTATTTTGATACTTGTGGGTTATGGTTGCAAAAATTAATTTTAGAAGAATGATTTTTCGCACACAAATTAAAATCAATACATTTTTTTGTCTATTGATAAAAAATTTATTTTAGTAGGAGTAAATTTTATGTGTAAAATTACATATATATGGTACCGGTACTGATCCGGTACCGGTACCGTACCGTACCAGTAAGAAAACCGGTACCTTGTCTGGTACGAGATTCAGAACCTTGTCTCACGCGTAGAAAATATTAAGTCCTCGCATGTGGGCAAGCTCGAACCATCATTCGGTCTCACCCTTTGAAGGCCTTTGCTTAGAAGAAGTCAAATCAAGGTATGAAGGCCTTGGTACGAAATTGAACTGTTCTACAGTTCTGGCATGCCCTCAATCATCGCTCTAGGCTCGCGGTAATTTTCCAGAGAAACATTTTTTGGCACGCCCGGTGGGACTCTACTTGTACAAAGGGTTAACATGGGCAAAGGATGACAACCACCTGTTGAAGATCCACCAGTGACCAATCCAAGTGGAGAGCAATCTGGGGTTCCTCTAGTACATCCAATTACGGTACAGGAACTCCAAAACATTGTGCAAACGGCCACTTAGAGTATCTCACATGCTGTAACACAATCAATGAATGAGAAAATGGAGGTGTCTCAAGCACAAACAACCTCTCTATTTGAGGCTATCCTGAACACTATGAAAAACAAAGAGAAGGCAGTCCCTTCTCAACAAGCTTCTACACCACAATTTGGGACTTTTGGTGCTAGTCCTGAGTCCCAAGGCTTCCTGCCACAACAGCATTATGTTCAATTTACTAATGCTAGCCCAATCCCTGGGGGACCGAGTAGCCCATGGATTACTTCGTCATCACCATTCAAGCCTGCCGAGAATGTTGATAGGCGATTCATCCTTTTGGATAGTCCTGGTGCCCAACCCCCAATTACACCAGGGCCAAGGCCTCCAAGTCATCAAAATATGGGTTTTCGGCCTCCAACTCTAGGAGGTCCAAGTCATGATAGTCCAAGTCACTCAGGAGTGGGAGGCTCAAATTATCCAAGGTGTAGGCCTCCACCTCAAGCAGCAAACAATGCCCATGCTATGCAATAGTCTCAAGTGGCATGGCAGGCTCCAAACTCACAAGAAGTGAAGACCCCTCCGCTAAGGCCTCCACCTGCGGTACAGAATGTCACTGCTGCTAAGGAGCAACTTATTGAGTTACTCCAGGAACAGTTGGGTGGTTGTAATAACCCGAAATTTCGTAAATAAAAATTTCAGTTTATTAATTCAATTATTTATTTTTAATATCGCTAAATAAAATAATTTATTATTTAGTTTAAATAATTTGAATAAAACTAGATCTAGTTTGTTTATTTCCTTTTATTTATTTTTTCGCGCCGTAAAATCAACGCGTGCACACCGGGTATTTCACTACATCGCGTCCAGAAGACCAACTAATTCCCCCAACTCCTATTTTGTCCTATTATGACTATCCTTATCCTTTTTAAAACCTAAATTAGGCCTATTTCTATTTTGGAAAAAAAAACTAATTAGGCATGTGCTCAATTTGACTTTTCTACCAATTTTGACTTTACTTTTACTAAACCTAATTTGTATTTTTGTGAGTTAATGAGAGGAAAGAAAATTTGGCTACCTAACAAGTTTGGCCACCTAACAAGTTAGGCTACTTACCTAATTACAATCTTCTATAAATAGCTCCCTCACCTTACTTCATTTTCTCACACCAAAATCTCCCAACTTCTCCACTTTGTGCTTTCTAGTGTTCTTGAATGAGTTCTTGAGTGTTCTTCTTGAAACTCATCCTAAACCACCACACTCCACCACTCTTGACCACCCCTAGATCTTAGAAAGGAAGAATAAGTTAGCTAGATAGCGTTCGAGCAAAGGTCGACTAGTCGTTACGCCGCCGGAATTCAACTAGCTTATCGGCTTCCGACTAATCATCGGAATTAAGGTAGATACTTTATCTTAACCTTAGATTAGTATTTACTAGTTCATATTAATTATGTTATTATTTTGCTTAAACGTGCTTAATTATGATTAAATTTGATTATGTTGGGGATTAGTGATTTTATTAGACTTTGAAAAACACACTTAGCCGTTACTATGCACGATTTAAAATTGACTTATCAAAATGCACCGTTATAATGCCCAATGGACTTTTGGAAACCTAAAATATCCAGTTATAATGCCTGAATGAAAATCGACTTTTCAAATTTACGCCGTTATATTGCCCAATTGAGTTTTGGAAAATAGCCGACTAAACTTTTCTTAAAGCGACTTCAAAATGTTTTGACTGTACTTGGACTGTTGAGATTAACCCAAGGCTAACACCCTTGAGGGTCTGTCAAAAAAGATATGCCTAGCGCTGTCTAAGAAAGGAATGGTGCCAGTAACTGCATTCGTGCGGCCATCCAGCCTGGGACTCTCCTGGTTATCTCATTTGTCTAAAGAAAGTCACCAACGAGATTTTGTACCTAAAGTAACACGGTTATCGTGAAATATTTTTAAACGAAAAGTTTATCGTGAAACGATTTCTAAACGGAAGATTTTTATGTAATATGGCATGTGCATGTTTTTCGAGACGGTACGACACGATACGTTTTTCAAGAAAATGATCGATTGTTTTTAAATGGAAGAAATAGAGATGAGAATGAAAATGATGTTGTAATTAAAATTTAGACAATACTGCCATTGGAGTCCCGCCTCAGTTCCCCGGGGTGAACTGATGGTCAAAGCTCAATGGAACTATACGGTAGTGCTGTTTACAGTTCTCCTCAAATTCCGCGGGTGAAATTGACGGTCAGAACTTACTCAGTACAACACGTAGTAAACAGATCTTATAAACAGGCTGTTAAGTTCGGTGCTATAAGAAAACCGGGACTATGTCGTGTGTGACGCGGAGTTAGCGGAACTCATACTGCAGGAGTCAGTATATGGGTGGCCGAACCTTCGAACGGAAAGGTTGGTGACCGTTAGAACGGGGTTGTAGAACGGGCCAATAACTTTCGAGAGATGTGAGATGTTGACATGGTTGAAATTTGAAGAAGAATGTTGTTAAGGGAAAGTGATACGAGATACCGATACTGTACTCTGATTTTTCTTAAAAGAAACGAGATACTGATTTTATTAAAGCTGCACTCTGATTTGATTTTTCTTAAAAGAAACGAGATACTGATTTTATTAAAGCTGCACTCTGATTTGATCTGATTTGATATTGACGCATTGACACGCATGAACCTACTGTTTTGATAAATGATTTTCAACTATTTACTTGCCACCTACAATATTGTTCTAGAATTGCTAGTTTAAAGTTGGGGTAGGGTATCTATTGAGCGTCCTCGCTCACGGTGTTGCCCTGGCATAATACCACGATGTTGCTTCGCAACTCTGACGTATTATGCTAGATTATCATAATGAACAGGAGGACCTCTACGGAGAACACGGAGCCGAAGGAGCTGCCGAGATGGAGATCCACCAGGCGGAGAGATTTGCGGAGCCGTAGAACCCACCCAGTCTACCTTTTTGTAATCTGTGAAGGATAGATCATCTATATGTATTTTTGGTTATTATTATTACTGTTTAAGACCGACTTTAAATTGTAATAATAATCCATAACGTATCCCAAAAATGCGGGGCGTTCCAGGTCCGGGATTCAGGCCTCTGGGGAGACCAATGTATTCAAAGCCTCATACGGAGGAGATTGATAAACACCCTTTCCCGAAGGGCTTTAGAGTTCCTGAGTTCCAGACCTTCTTGGGGCCGGGAGAATATGAAATCCACCATTGAGCATGTCGCTAGGTTCCAGGTCCAATGTGGTGAAGATGGGAGTGATGATGCTTGCAAATTACGTTTATTTCCAAACACCTTGACAGCCACTACCTTCACTTGGTACATCAATCTTCCACCTAATTATGTGGAAACTTGGAGCCAGTTAGAAAAGATGTTTCACCAATAGTTTTATAGGGTGGAACCAGAGGTGACCATGGCCGATTTGTCGAACCTTAGCCAACTACCTGACGAAGGTGTTGAGACATTTATCTCAAGGTTCAAGACAGCCCGTTTCAAGTGCAAGTTCTCACTTCCGGAACCAGAATATGTACGTTTGACACTGAATGGTTTGACCTTTGAGCAGAAAAAGAAGCTTCATGGGACAGAGTTCAGAGACCTGTTTGAACTTCCGGCCAAAGCTGCCAGGTATGAGAAGATCCTTAAAGAGGAGCAGGAGCGGAAATCGGCCTCGAAGGGAGCCTATTACAAAGATCCAAACTATGAGATTTAGGCCGTGGAGGCTGACTTTAAGCCTTCTGAGGTTGCAGTGGCCGAAATCATCAATAAGAAGCCATACGTCCTTCAACCTACTGTCGAAGTCCAAATACTCAGGTTCAAGTACCTCAATTGCTTAATAAACCTCCAAGGGTTTATACCTTTGATATTACTACGGCTGTGAAGCCATATATGATCAGCTTTTGGCCGATAAATTAATCAAACTCCCACCTGGGCACAAAATCCCATTCCCTGAAGAGATGAAGGGCAAGGAATAATACAGGTATCATAATTCGTGGTTGGAGGCACACTTCAATGAGGATTTATACACAGAACCAAAAGAATTCCCAAAAAAGGGCGATATGAGAAGTGACTAAGCTCCCATACAAAGGTTTCATTTGTAAACTCATGATCTCCTGCTTGAATGTTCGATAACTGAGACATTTTGCGAAGGCGATTGTGTCTGTATTTCACGTCATTTGTTTTTCTAACGGAGGTCCAAAAAGAGTAGATATCCTTCATAGTTGCTTTCAGCAAAGGGGCGTTGCCGTATGCCACGCTGAAGACGGCCAAAGAGTTCAATATGGTAAGTTTTAAGAAAGATCCAAACCCTTGACATGCCTCAGGTTCGAGAATGGTGCTGGGATTGGCCAGAAAATTGTGAAACGGATCAAATGGTTAGGCCTTGTTCCAGAAAATTATCTTTTATAGCAAACTGTTTCTTTTGGTTTTTTTTGTTGATGTATTGTGAAAAAATGACCTATCTCATAACGCGTGAAAGAAAAAATAAAAGAGTGCTAAAAAATACAGTTTCCGGAACAAGGCCTAAGTTACTGATTAATTCCAAGTCAACCCTTTCTTATCCTCAGACCTCAATCACACCAATTGGTCATACATGGAAAATTCTTTTACAACTCAAAAGAAAGGCAAAACTAAGAAGCAAATTAGGCTACTTAAGAGTATTGTTTCTTGTTTCTTCGACTTGTACACAAACACATGAACTTGCCAATATCAAGAAAGACAGGTTGCAGGACACCCATGAAGCACCTGTACCCCGTACCAATACCCGTGCTTTCTAGCTGGACACCTAGATGATAGAATCACAAAATTATAAGTTCTTCGATTGTAATACATTGTTTCTGGCTAGCGGATGAATTATGAAACTGTTAGCAAGCAAATAGGTGATGTTGCCAGTTTAGATAGATTGCCAAGAACTCTTCTTCCTGGGCATAGAATCGAAACTGCGCTAAAGAACCTGTTGCAAGACAATATCTATCATCAGAAACATAATTTGTGTATACACATGAAGTGACATCGACTAGCCTGATGACTGGCAAACTATTATTGTTCAAAATTATTACAGAACAATGATCTACTAATAGAAGAACAGAAAATGCGTACATACGTAAATCTAACAAAATGTACAATCTAATTTCTGCAGAAAAGGGAACTGTGCAAGATCTGCAGTGTCATCGAACTAAATTAACACAGGTCAAAACCTTTCGCCCACCAATCTGCACGTAAACATCTAAAAGAAATGACTAAAACATAACCAGAAAACAAAAAATGCAGCTCATAAGTGATTAACTAGCCTGCTTTGTTATTTGTAACCTTCATCATGAACAATCCAGAATCGCAAACAGTTCCTCCAAATGCCGCCTAGTTGAAAACTATCGTCGTATTCGTCTGTACAATTGCTGCTGAATCTCCAAAGTACAAAGCCATTTACATCCTATTTTCTGCTTCAAGAACCATCATCCACCGGTGGAAAAAGATTATCTAATGTAGTATCTTTGAATAAGAGCAGTTTTTCGTGCAATCCATCAAGCAAGACCAAAATCCCACGACGCCTGTCTCCCTTGGTTGTAAGACGCCCCTTTCCCGTCTTTGCAATACTCTTAGGAACTCATCGGTACTCAAACTCCCATCACGATTCGTGTCAAACACGTAAAATATCATATCAACCACACGATCTGTGAGAGAGATGCCACAAACCTTGTGCAAAGAAAATGACACGGTTAAGATGAAAGGGCTCAATGGATTAGAAGGAAAAAAAAAAAAGCTTATGATGAAGAAATCCTCTCCATGTCCCCATTTGTTTATGTTTTCACTATTCTGGATATATAAAAAAAATTCCATATTTTTTTGATATATTATTCTATGAATTTCATAAACTTATCGTCCGTAAATTATTGAGATCGTTTGATTGGTGGAGAAAATGTTGAACTCTTTGAAGTTATTGTTGGATCAGGAGCTAACCAGCTCTGTTAACCTGATTAAAGAGCACTACTACCAGAAGGGAACATAAATGGGGGAGGAGGGAGTGCTAAAAATCCAAGCATAGAAAATATACTTGGTATGCAGCTCTTTGGAAATCCAGCTTTGTCAATAGCCCATTCACTTTTCCATGACTGAAGATTGCCATAGACAAGGGCCGTAATCTCTTCCTTAGCTCAGCAAAATTCTTGAACTCTTCATATGTAATGCGTATCTCTCTGAGATAAGGTTCGTCATTTAATTCTTCAACACGATCAAGAAACTTGTTTATATGGCTCATGTCAGCAGATGCAACAATGGACAACGCAAAATCTTTGGCTGATATGGTTCCTTGTGACTTGTAGTCATAATGGGCAAACTCCAAGTGCAATATCTAAAGAATTTTAAAAAAAAAGAGAGATTATAATTACTTTGCCGATTGGGTCCACAAGAAATTGAGATAAGTAGAATATCTAATTCATCATACTGTTTGGCATTAAACTTCCAAGCACAACTAAAAAAACTAGGGGGAAGTTTATTCCTCACTCGAAGCGTTCTTCACCTTTTATGCATCCCTAAAGGATAAAATGCAAATATGAAATTACCGAATGCTTTGGAAGAATTCCAACCATGAAAATGACAAATATGTATTTCTATTTTCCTGGTTTCTAGTACGGAAACTCAGTTATAACTATCACAACAGAACCACACCTCAAATTAATTGGGACAGACTCTGTTTGCTTTGGTTCTCTAGAACCACCCCTCTCTCAGCACGGTCCCGTCCCCAATAAATTTTCTCTCCAATTATTACTCTCATTTCTCTATCTATCTATCTCCACTCATTATCCGAAAACCTAAAAACACCAAATTTGAGAGCTATAATATGATGAAAAGAGCAATATAATTGGGAAGCATAGCAAATATGGGGTCTACTAAAAAGCCAATGGCTGTGAGTGCAGGTTATACAACCTATTGATCTTGCATCTGGAGTTTAAGTTATAAGTAAAGCATGTGAGTCTGTGACATAACTATTTCAAAACTTTTCAAAATGGCTGCCACACCCGCAGTATTGCTATATAAAAGACATCATGACTCACACTTGTTATGTACACCGAACATGACCAGAAATGGAGTGCAATCTAAAAAGATTTGTTATATGTAATAAAAAAACACAAAAAGAACAACCAAATAACATATTGTTTCCTGGTTATAAAAAGATTTGTTATATGTAATAAAAAAACACAAAAAGAACAACCAAATAACATATTGTTTCCTGGTTATAAGAGATCTTATAAAAAAACTATATTCACTTCAAAAAACACACACACACAGAGAGAGAGAGAGAGAGAGTAATCAACTTACTTCATCATGCAAGTCTTTTAGAAACTTCACAAATTTCTCATGTTTAAGGCATTCGTTGCCATCTTTGCCAAAGAAGTACTCTAGGAGACCACCATTTTCTACAGAACCAGAAACATTTAATCCAATACGTAGACCATCTCTGTGGCGAGCCCCCTGTCTGTTATGAGTTCGCATCAATGCCATCACCTTCTTAAATTCCTCCTTGTCTATCTGTCTGTTCATTCAGGTCAGAGGTTGAAAACTTGAGAGTCTGTACAAGATATAAGTGGATTCATACTTGGAGTTTCAACAAACGGAGAACAATTTTACTAGCTATTAGCAGCAATAAACAATATGCTTATACCATGAAGAAGCGAAAATCTATGATGTCCCGGGGACACCATAAAAAGTTGCAAAAAATTCAGTTGTCATTATTTTGGTGAAGTTTACAGAAATTTATGTCAGCTTGTGGTTCCTGTCATATACAGGAGAAAACAATGTATGTGTTAAGCCTAGTTGGACAATGTCATGCATCATTATGGTGAATGTTATGCCATTTCTGAAGAAAATATATTACTACGAAAGATGTGGTGATTGGGTTTTTATCTAAAATCTTTTTAGGGGTGAACACCATTCCTGTTGTGAATGTTATCCTTGGTACACCATAGAAGCTGCCCTTGATGAAACCACAACATCTAGTACATTAGGCAAAATGTCATGAAATGTCCATCACATGTTAGACATACCCATTATTGTCAAGGTCAAACATTTTAAATGCCACAGAAAAGCTCGACTCCGGTATGCTGAGAATGGTTACAAAGAAAATATACCTGTACAGCAACAACCACAAAAGACATAACTTTAGACACACTGCCTTTTTATAGCTCAAGAAGTTCGGATAATATAATGAAACCCAATTGTAGACTGTGGCTCATACAAGTTTGCCACTCACTCTGAAAATGATATAAGGCCATCATTGTTCATATCAAAAAGCATGAAAAAATTTGAAGGAGCACAATGCAACTCGCCAGGGGCCAACTCCCCTTTCAGAAATCCCTCTCTAACACGATTGGATTCAGACGGAGAAAAAACAGGGACAACTGCCCGCATCAAATCTGCTGGTGTCATAAGTACCTCTCCACTTGGGGTTCGGATAGATGCAAAGTACTCAAAAACCTGAAACAACAAAACCACAAAATATGTCGAACACAAAATTAACATTTGGTCATAGAAGTAAAAACTGCTTTAGAGTTAACTTCCTGTGACTTACAATCTAGTGCAACTTGAAGCTCTAGGAGAGTGGTGATGGATTCAAATGCAGAGCTCAGGAGTGGTGTAATTTAATTAATTAGGAATATAAAGAATGCAGTTATCAACCACACAACCACATCTATAACAGGTAGAGACAACAACACAGCAGTATAAAGTCTCAATGCACACTTAATGGTGATTAAATCAACCCTTTCCTTGATCAAAGGCACCAAAAGCGACACATTCTTAGAAACCAACAAAGCAGTTCGTCCACTATGTTTTCAAAACATTACTTGAGTGGTAAGAGATCTATAAATGATTTTACTTGTTCTAATATCTTCAGTGAAGTTGCATACCTTCTCGGGAGGACTTTGCATCCTTATGCGTTTTTCGTACTTGAAGAAAACCTTTCTCCTGTATGCATCTGAAAATGCAAACATGACAGCATAACAAAGAGTTGATGTAAATAGAGAGCATGAATATAGAATACCTATTCGCAAAACAAAATGAACAACGTCAAGATAAGTGTTTGGCCACTTTGTCCAGAATGAAACTACTACGAATTTTTTAACTCAAAATGCATATGAACAAATTCAATGGCATCCTAGACCAATTACCATTTGACTCTCCAGGCGAAAATCAAATATAGTGAACCACAAGGAAGCGGGATCACTTTAACAAGCTCGCACTAAAGACACTATGGACACACCTAGGGTCATCAAGCCGTAACTAAAAACCCCAAAACAATGAAGTAAACCCTCATCGATGGTCTGTGTTCATATCACTTACTCCCTCCGCTCCAAAATAATAGTCCACAATGAAAAGACGTGCAATTTTCAGATTAAAAAATAAAATGCTTCCGAGCATAATTTTTAAAATCTTTTGATACCAAATTAAAGAGCTCAATTAGTTCTTTAATTTGGTCAAATTATGCTCAGAAGCGTTTTAATTTTTTATCCAAAAATTGGATGTCTTTTCGTACTGAACTATTATTTTGGAACGGAGGGAGTATATATTAATATGCATGTGTAAATGTGGAGTTTGGACTCTGATGACATTGTTCGCCGTAATGGTAGGCATCTGGGGTATGTGCCCCCAAGGCATTTCACGGAAAGGTGCTTTTACTATTTTCCACTTATGAGTTGTAACTGTAACCCTAGCTATTATAGTGACTTGAAAAAATGCAACGTCCACGATGACAAGACACCCCCGCTTATGATGTTCACATTGGTCTATTATGCACCGCAACATCCAGCATTGGGTATGCCTCTCATACAACAATTGACCTAGCTCTAATCATATCTTTTCTTTTGTTTGTTCTGAAACAATCACAGAAACTTTTTTCTCAAGGATATAGTACAAGAAAAACATTCATGCGATGGTAAACTACTCTGGTCAATGCTCAGGTCTGACCAGCTTAATTATATCCGACCGTTAAACTATATCCGACCGTTAAACTATATCCGACGGCATCTACATTATATCCAACTGTATATTCTACATTATATCCGACTGTATATTACGATATCCGACGGCAAGTTCACTAGATCTTGTGTCTCGTTTTTCTTTCCGTTTTTCATTACGCATGAATGTTTACTTTTCGTAATGTGATTCATTGTTCCCAAGTTCCGTAGGGCATTGTGGGGTTCGAAAATCCTAAAACTAAGATGGAAGTCTACTTTTTATTTCTGTTCCCTTTCAAAACTCTTCATGGTAACCGTTTATTTTCTGTGTGAATTGAGCCACTTGAATAGTTAGATTTGGGTGGACAGTACAACCACAAAAGTGGAGCATGAGCCAACATGCATACTGGAATTTTCGCAAGTCAATTTCTACATGTGAGACTTAACTAGGAACCAATGTCATTTTTCAATTATTCAAGCAATTCCATTTTACCAAGTTCAATGTTAGACAAACATATTTTAGGGGTGTTTAGGAGGCAACTTATTGCATTTTCAGTTTTCCATTTTCTATTTTTGACTTTTGAGTGTTTGGCATACCATATGCATAACACATTCCGTGAAAATGAGTTTTTAGTTTTTGGGTTTGACTTTTCATTTTCCACTTTTATCATTTTGATTAAAAATAAAAAGACTTACAAAATTAACAAAAAGACTTACCGAATGTATTATGCTCAAATATTTCAAACACTCTATAAATTTATAATACATCCCGGACATAATCTAAAAAGCCGAAAATGTAAAAGCTAAAGCCTAAATGCAAATTAAAAAATGATGCCCCACACTTTTCTGATCCCTAGTCTGCTAGTCAAGATTTTTTTTTTTTTTTTTAATTATTGGGACCAAAAATTTAGAGAAAAAAAATCACTAACAGCAAGAAATGAAGAAAAACGTAACTAATTGAAAAATTAATAAATTTAATTCAATCTCCGTTTTACCTCCAAATAAGAACTTTGGTTTCTTCTCAGTCTCCTGATTCTCTTCCCCAGAATCGGCAAATGCCCAAAACGAATTCGAATCAGAAACAGAGGAAGAGCAATAGCACAGCCCTAAGCCCGGCCCAATAACGACGGCCCATGACAAAATCGATTTAAGAACCGACTCCGAATTTGGCCCACCACTGCTCTTGTCCTTCCTCCCATAGCTGATAATGGACCCATAAAATGATCTGGTAGACGATGATGAGCCGTCCGATTGGGTCGAAAACGGACGGCGGATGGGGCGGTGAGCTGATAGAACACGGCGGACCGACGGCGAGGATGGTCTTAGCAATGCCCAGGAATAATGCATAGTATATGTTCGATTTTTTGCGTAATTGGAATTTTGTTACAGGGAGAGGAAAAAAGAATTGGGTTTGTGGAGAAAGAGCGTATGCATGTGAATGGATGGATATATAGAAATTTTAGAGAGAGAGAGTCAACGGCGGCGGAGGAGGAGGAGGAGGAGGAGGGTTGGCTGAGATTGGTAATATTTTGTGTGCCAAAATTAAGTTGGAGATTGGAGGATGCCAATTCTTTTTCTGTTTTTTAGAAGAGCATACCAATTCAAACACGCATAAATTGGGATGGAAATCGCATCGCGGCCTGCAGACTTCGTATAGTGTCATCTCCGGAATTTGCGTATTTTTCGAATTCGTGTCAAATTTCATGTTGAAATAAAAGTGTGAAAATATATAAAAATATCAAATATCTTGACAATAACTCAACATATTCGTGCTCGGGCTGATACTTTTATATGAAGTCTTGTTCGGGAGGTAACTAGAACACTAGCTTACAAAATTTAATCAATTTTGGATTTTTTTAACATAGAAATATCGTGAATAGAAAATTCAATATTCAATTGATTTTTTGATCTTATATAAATTTCCGCACTATAATATGCATGTCTTGCCTTTTCATAACTACATTGATATTTTTCTATACAAGTTGACCAAGCATAATTTGGGAAAATCAAATCTTCTATTGATTAGAAAATCAAAACTAATTGTGTCATGCTGTGTCCGAGTCATGTCATGTCAAGTTAACATGTCGACACGAAAAATTAAAAAATTATCCTTGTACTTATTGAGTTACTCAAGTTTAATATGTATTCGTCCTGTTCAATTTTTATGCTAGCTCTCACGCGATATTCTTGTTCGTGTCAAACAATGGTCTACCAAACCCTCTAATTTCATATCGTATAACAAGTCGTGTCCAGAATTTTCATCCCTGTTATTAAACCAAACCTTTTTAACTCAAGAAATTGTTTCTAATCAATGCAGCCACAGTGCAAACATTGAAAAATCTATAGTGTCATGACCAAAAAATCCTAGAAAACACATTCCCCCTCCGTTCTAAAATGATAATCCCCTACGAAGAAACATACAATTTTCGAATAAAAAAAATGAAATACTTCGGTGCATAACTAAACCAGATCTTAAATTTTGTACACATAGGCTAGGCCTTTCCCCTTCATAAAAACTCGGGTTCACCACAAGACCCAACCCCATTTACTAATTTGAGAACTTCTTTCTATACCCACCCCCCACCAATGTTTACATATTCAAATTCAACCAATGGGTGGGTGTAGAGTACGAATGACTGACGCGGTGAAGGAGCGTGAACTCGGCCGTCCAAATGTGTCTTGGAAGAAACCAAATGTGTGTTGGACGATTCGGATTTTAAATAAAATTTTATCGGACTGGTAAGGGGCTGTTCTCGAATGGATTTTATCAAGATTTAATAAAATCAAGCCCTTGATTTTATCCATTCGTGAAGATATTTGATAAAATCTTAGATTTTTTTTTAGATTTTTGAATACAAAAATCTAAGATTTTATCAAATCTCTTCACCAATGGATATAATCAAGGGCTTGATTTGATCAAATTTTGATAAAATTCATTGGAGAACAACCCGTAAGAATATTTTTAAAATCTGGACCCTCCAAAAGTATTTCGAACGGTCGAGATGCGCGATGGGTACCGCCACGTAGTACCCTTTCCAACACCCAAGTTTTTCTCCTTAAAGTGAGTTTGATTTTGTTTACCTTTTTTAAAAGAGGTAAATATTACCCATAATTTCTCCTTCAAGTTTCCTGCTTGGTCTTTTAGGTCATGTTTGTTGGGTCATTAATCCCTTCCCTCAATTTATTGGTTTTGCATATGCCTTAAACAGCAGCAGGTGAATGCCAGCCCTTGGCTTTTATGAATGCGGTTGGGGTTTTAAGCCGATAGTAATTGAGCAATAATCTTCCCAAGTTCAATTGTACGGAAATAATGGGAAAAAAGGGAAACAATAACTCTCTTGTAACTTTTTTTGTCCAGTTTCCGATCGAGAAAGTCGTGGGAAATAATTTTTTGCAAAACTCTTTATCGATAGAACACATACTGAAAAATAAATTTCATTTTTCTTTAGTTCACTTTCACTTCATTTTACCCGAGAATACATCTTTTACACAACATTCTCGACATCTGACCGGAGCCCGAGAAAAATCTATGGAATTAATTGGAGATTGCATAACAAAAGTTATGTCTAGTTCCAAATGTTTGTTACATGTACACCTAACATTTCCAACACATTAATAATCAGTTTCATTGAGGCACATGAGGCCTGTAAAGTTTTAAATGTTGGTGATCCACTTTCATGAATTACTTTTATCACTCCTAGCTACCATTCCCTTTTTCCATTGAAGTGAGAAGTAAAAAAGAAACAACTCTGTTTTAATCTCATTCATATCTATTTACTCTTCTTTACCCTTAGACACTTCTTATAAATACCATTGGAGTTACCTCCAAAATGAAAACATCAAAGCATAAGCCAAAGGCACAATCTAGACATGGACTACTGGTTCTCCTGGTTGTCCAATACCACCCTTGACCCTGCTTTTGTGTACGAGTACGCGCTTGTGTTTGCTCGTAATGAGCTTGAAGAGGAGGATGTGCCGTCCTTCAACCATGAATTGCTACAGAGCATGGGGATCTTTGTCGCCAAACACCGCCTAGAGATCCTCAAACTTGCCCGGAAGGAGGTCGAGAAAAGTCCGCATCGCGTTTCGAGGCTCTTCTTTGCCATCGACAAGGCAAAGAGGTCCATTACCAAGAGTATGGAAAAGTGGGCTTTTTCAAAAAACTCGGCCCACACAACCGGGCTGGACTTGACCCCTTTCCGGGCGCATTGGACCGGAGCATTGAGGAAGCGAAAAAGTTCAAAGGAGTTCAACCATGAGAAGGTGATGGTCACAAATGGGAGCCCGATTATGAGGTCTGGGCCTTTGGACAGGAGATTGCAAGAAAACTTAATGGTTACAAGTAGGTGTACGAGTGTCTCTGGGCCAATTGATGGAAAACTACCAGAGAAGTTAATGTCCATAAATAGGAGCCCATCGGTATCGAGCCCGCTGGACCGAAGATTTCAGGAGAGATTTTTAATTTGTAACAAAAGCCCAGATCCGACATGGGCTTTAGATAAAAGGGGTTCAAGCCCAAGGGTGAATAGTGACTATGGCAAGAAGAAAATGGTTGATTGTCATGAAGATCAATCACTGTGGTCTCTAATGTTTCAGGATATGAAACCCACATGAAATTCGTAATTTTCCCCTAGTGTTTTGGCAAAAATAATCCATTTGGAAAAATATTTGTATTTGTTATTTTGCGTCGATTTTTTATTTTTTATTTTTGGGATTGTTACTCGTCTCGACGAGAGGAATTTAAAGAGTATATTATCAAAAATTTTGAAAAGTTTACTAAAGACAAAAATAATCCATTTGGTTGTGAAGAATTTGCAAATGCAATTTCTCAAATGTTAAAAGAATCTCTACTAGTCTATTGTCAAACTCAACCCTTCAAGGCTTCAACAACTGTGACAAGGTCCTCTTCATGTATAAAAATTGTACTGACGACTTCATTACACCTAAATAGAGGCTATAGAGCTACCCAATTGTTACGACCATCTATTCTAGTTGTGTACTAGAGCAATTGGAGTTCTTGCACACATGTAGATTACTAGAGTTTTGAAAAGTTTAACTTGAGGCAAAATCAAGAAAGTTTAGAAAATACTTCTTCCGTCCCTTTTAAAGTGTGTAGATTCGTAATTTCAATTTATTTTCTCTCATTTCAACTTTTACAACTGTTACATCTACTTTCCACTACTTACCATTATCAATATAATAATACCCACTAATTTTTCGAAAAGGAATCTACTTTAAAGGACAAAATAGGAAATGTAGCCACTAACTTTTCAAAACACACAATTATTTAGGAACAACTCAAAATGGAAAATTAAACACTATAAAAGAGACAGAGGGAGTATTTGTTTAAATTGAGTCGGAAATATTTTTATTAAGAATTCAAATTGAATGTGAAGGGATTTCTCTCTTCAACTACAACTGTGCACCACCGGAGGTGGTTGCCGATATGGCAAGTGGTGCGAGGGTGAAACTCCTCCCACCACACAATCGTGAGTTCGAGTCCCGCTTGCAATAGTAGTCCTCCCAAGCCAAATTCCGTTTAATGGGCACCATCTGTCCAACTTGCACCTTAATTGGCGGGGCTATTGTGACAGAGTATCCTATTATGGGTAAGGGTCTCCATAGTAACCATTTTTTTAGGGGAATTTATTGACAATGAGGAATTTTTCTATAAAGTCAAGAAAAAGACCCACGATACTGATCTGGAGACTGGAGCTATATAAAAGATGACAGAAGTCGATCTGGGACCTAACTCAATTAAATTTCATAAAGTGATATCTCAACTGTCAAGCTGTCTAGGAAATGCAATTGTAGACTGTCTTGAACTGTTTCATTTCAGTTAGTTATTGAATTTTAGTAACAAATGAGGTGGTTCTTGCTTAGAAAATTCAAAATTTGGTAATGAATTTTCACTTATGAATCGATATTTAAAATCATTTCATTTAGAATTCCTCACTATATCAAAGCGCCGGATTGCTAAATTCTCATAGAGTCTTCTCAGAATTCCCTTTTACGCGCCCCCCCCCCCCCCCCCCCCCCCCCAAAAAAAAAAAAAAAAAACTAAAGAATCCGTCATTTACCGATTTGTACTAAATAAAAAGACTTCGAATCCCAGTCAAATTCATAATCCTAATAACGATCAACTTTATTAAGATCTAGCCAACTGGAGCTAGCTCAGTTGGTCAGCGCTCTTGCATCTCACTAGTCACTACGAGGTCAAGAGTTTGAATCTCTCCACTTGCATGTAGGGGCTTTTCTTTTCTTTGTTTCTACCCTATAACGGACTTATTTCATGCATTGGTTAAGTTGTTGGGTTTAGTTGTCTCATGAACTCTCAATTGATGTAGTGTCTCAAGATTAATACTTTGTACTTCATATGTGATGTAATTGATCTCTTCTATCGATTCAAAAAAAAAAAAAAACTTTACTAAGATCCCATTATATTCCAGAAGCTCCTAGCATTGGACCTGATGAATCCCAGTTTTCCCTCTGTTCAACACTTGTGATACAGTCTGAGAGACTAGATATGCAGTGATCTAAATAACTTGATGTTTTAAAGTATAAACCCATCTCTCATAAACTTTTACTCCCTCCATCTCAAAAATATAGTCCCTTTTGGGAGTTCGTGCCACTTTTCAATGTAATATACCTTATAATCTATAATGTTTTAGGTGATTTTAAAAACTAAGGGGAATTGTTCTCTCTAATCTTACTCTGTAAGGATTAAATAGTGAGATCAAGAAAAACAAATTAAACACAAGAAATTTTGTTACTCTGCAGCCCAATATTGGATTAATCCCATATTTCATTTTATTTTTTAAAAGGAATTAAACCATATTTTGCTGTTTCTTATTCTCCAGGGTCAAGTTTTCAATTCATTAAAAGTGGAAGGTAAGGTTTGTTGGTGAAGTCTCCTAGAATTTGTTCACTAACTTTTGGAAAGGTTCCTTTTTCGGTTAGGTGGTTAGATGATTGACAAGGATTAGGAAAGTGGTGATCCTTGTGACAATATGATTGAGGGAGGTCAAGTTTTCATTCAACTGGATGTTGAGTTACCAAAAAAAATTTAAGAGACTGGAGGTGCAGTTAAAATCATCGTGATGTTTTTTTTTTTCCCCCAACATTGTATACATCAATCATATTAGTCGTGTTAGTGAGTAAATTAGTGGGTTAATAGCCAAATAAGTTTCTACATCCCGGATACTTGGTTATTTAAAAATTTGATTTGAACCCCAAACCTCCCGAGCCAAAAATTGGTAAAATCAAATGGGTTAAGATATCTATCTCATAATCGCATGCTCACTAATTAGCTTTTGGTTGCTCTTTCATTTTTATTTATTTATTTTATTTTTATTTTTATTTTTTTAGTAAGTAAATTTTATTGCACCAAAAGGAGCAAAAACTACACAACCACCGGGGCATACCCCTGAACAGAACTAAAGAAAAAGACCGCCAACAAAAACCAAACAAAAAAGCCAAAAAAAAACCAAGAGAAGCAACATAAGACCTAGTTATTTACACTAAAGATTCTAGAATCTAACAACCAATCATCACATATTTTTCTATTCCCAGAAGTGAACTTGACAGAAGACCACATAGATAGCAGAGGACACAGCTGCCTCATTCCTTGCTATTCCCTGGAAAATCTGAAGGTTCGACTACCCACTCCAATTCTTGCTCCAAAGGCAAAGTACATCTAGAGATACCATTCTTATTCAACATACACCGCCAAACTGTGTTGGAGAAAGAACATTTAAAGAAGAGATGTTGTAACGCACCATGTAGACCACTAGCCCAGTACCTTGATTTAATCCACAAGCCACACCACATGGCCCAAAATGCTTAAGCCCAAGGTACTAATAGTCTTTTACATGGTTTGTTATATGCCCAAGATCAACCATGTAGATTTCCAATGTGGGACTAAACAATCTCTACCCCCAAATCTGGGGTATTACAATTTCCCCACCTTTATGACCTGGCGCCCACGTGAAGGGTTAAGCACTAGAGTCCACCACACTCTGGGTCTGTTCCCTAGTGACCAGAGTCACCACGGCCTCTCCCGAGTCTTTTCTCTGGTGCCATAACCCACATGGTCGTGTACATAGGTCGCTCTGATACCATTTGTAACGACCCATGTAAACCACTGGTCCAGTACCTTGATTTGATCCACAAGCCATACCACATGGCCCAAAATGCTTAAACCCAAGGTACTAGTAGTCTCTTACATAGTTTGTTATATGCCCAAGATCACCCATGTAGATTTCCAATGTGAGACTAAACAATCTCTACCCCTAAATCTAGGGTATTACAAGATGAGAGTGGGATTCTATAGAATTTGAGCACAATACACACTGAGGAGTCTGTGAACACCCTGCGGGAATGTCCACAAAATTGAAGTTTGAAAAATGATTTGATTAATTTAATGGAGTCGCCACCCGGGTTTGAGGACCGTACCCGAGAAACCAGTTGAAAAATGCCTCTTTTGCCCTTGATATGGAAAGTATTTTACCGGTCTGCGTTTATTGAGATTTCTTGGGTCCGGGAGCTAGGTTTCGAGATGGGAAGGAATTTGAAGCACCCCTCTCGCCTGGTGCAATCACCAGTCTTTACTCAATGCTTAAGGGATTTTGAAAATATTGTTTGAGTGGACTTTAATCACAAATTCATTTGAGAGCAAGTAAATGAGTCAACAAAATTAATGAGATGAACATGGATGCTTGTGCAGATGTCATGAGTGGAAGTATGCAATGTTTAGTAAAATACAAATGTATAATGCATTAAACAACCCTAAACATGATCAAACAGTATTGGAAATCCCTTAAAACAAATCCGCGAACATTACATGATTTGCACCCGGACTGCTTTTTGGACACCTGGATCAAGCAACTCCAGGCGCCTGGAGTAGGTGTGGGCGCCCGGAATAGGTAGGTTCAGGCGCCTGGAAGGACTATAGGCGCCTGGAATCTGGCCATGCAGGCGCTTGGAAAGCATGACAGGCTCAAATTTTCCTTCAATCCATGTTCTGATCAAATGACAAATGCTATTCTTGATGCTAACCTGTACATGTAAGTAATGATGTTTAATACTATTGTGAACCAAATGAACCCCCAAAAATCAATATAAGAAGATGATTCATGCTTGAAATATCATGACTTGAAATGTTTTATGTATGATATAGGATGGACCAAACTGATTTTCTACATGGACAATGCTTACTCTGTGCCATAAATGATATGAAGTAACTTTAATGAACTGATTAAAATGCAAAAAATATTGAAAACATGGAGGAGGAAGGAGGAATCCAGGCGCCTGTATTAAGCAAGTCCATGCACCTGGATGGGATACGGGCGCCTGCAAGAGGAAGGTCCAGGCGCCTGGACTGGCTACATATGCACAAAAATTAAACCTTGTTTGTATTGTCTTCTAACCTCTCTAACCTTAAACTGACATTAATGGTCAGCTAAGGCTGGGTGGTGCTCCCCTCAGGGCCTTATTTGAGCAATAGGTAGACAAACTACCTTGACAAGCTTGATTGATGAACTTTTGAAACTAGTTTGGGTATGGTTTGGTGGTTGAGTGAATTGGATTTTAGTTTCTGGAGCTATAGAGGATGGATTATAGATATTGAAGTTGGGATTTGGTTATGGGAGATGAAAATAGGTTGAGTTGGAGTGGAAATAGATTGGGTTTGATGGTTGGGAATGAATGGAATTGAGAGGGATGAAGTGGAATGGAATTTCTGGAGGTATTTCAGCAGTATAACAGTAAAGAAAATGAGGGAGAGAGCTGATCCTCCTTGCAAATGAGGAATGGAGGTGTATTTATAGGCCAAAAGAGGTTTAAAAGGTCCACTTGAACCCTTAGGAGGTCATCCAAGGAGGTCCACTAGGATACCTATCTTCCCTCCATTATAATACTGCAAAAAATCTCTTCCAATATCTCCAAGACGCTCCTCCCCACTCAGTTCACCTTGAGATGCAAGTATCTGAAGAGAGTCTAGGCGCCCATATTGATCTAATCCAGGCACCTGGATTCAATGTGGGCACCTGGAATCATCCAATCCAGGCGCCTGGACTTGGAGATAGCACAAAATTTCAAACTTCGCGAGGCCATTCCAGGTGCTACCGAACTCCGTTTTGTGCATGGTTTGAAGCGTTGGAAAGCTTGTCAAGTCTACTTTCTAGCCCAAGTAGTTTTAACCCAAGATGATTTTTACATCAAAATATGTGACCATTTTACCCTCAAAAGGTCGGGAAAACAAGTCGTTTTGGTAAAATGGACACATCTCCCTCATTTCAAAACGGATCAGGACATATTATATATCAATAAAGAGGGTTTTGAATGTACTAAAAGGTGGTGTAGGCTTGGATTTATTTTGAGGAGGTTTTGGAGGGGTTTCCAAGTTCACAATCAAGTCTCGTGTGCTCTTATCGGGCATTTTCATCTTCGGGGATGCTTGATAAGTTTCTCGGGTCAAAATCGGAGTGTCTACAGAGTCACAGACAATCCCCACTCACCCAATTTGTCCTCTTTGGAGAGTCTACCCCAAATCATAAGCCACTCCATAAAACTCCATCTCGGAACAGCTTGCCCAAACCAAACCAAAGAGTGCCAAGGCTTGACTGCAAATCTATGCCTGCAAGCAGTCTTAATAGAATAGCACCCATCATTTGATAAAGTCCAGATAACCCTATCACATTCAAAAGGAGATGGAAGGAAACCAGGAGGAGTTTGGCTCTGAATATCCATGATCATCCTGTTTCTTTGCGTAGGCCACTTCCAAGCACTTTGCTCAATGATAGAAGAAGCTTTAGCCCTAAGAGAGTTCCCTCTTCTCATAACGACAACCTCCTCAAATCTCTGAAATAAAGCGCCAAGAGGATGCCAATTATCAGTCCACAAGAAGGTGTCTTCACCATTCCCTATAATGTATAGAATCCACTGCCGGCTAAAACTTCTAAGACTGAATATCTTCCTAATTACCTAAGAAGAATCATTAGGAACAAAAACTCCGCATAAACTTTGTCCCTTATGGATGTAAACATGCACCCACTTCACCCACAAATTATCAGCTTTCTTGCTAAGGGCCCAAATGTGCCAAATATTAGCAGCCTTGTTCCATTCTTTTAAAGATCTAAACCCCAACCCCCCTCATTTCGTGGAACACAGAGGTGAGCCCATCAAACTTTCGCCCCTGAATGCTTTAGATCCTGCCCTGACCAAAGAAAAGCACTTAGAAATAGGGGTGCACACCGGCCAGGTAGCCCACCCAGCCCGCCCAACCCAACCCGATTTTTTTAGGGTTTGGGAAAAATATTTAGGCCCATAAGGCAGGGCTAGGTTGACATTTTAAGCCCATTTACTAATTGAGCCAGGTTTGGGAAATTCTTTTGAGGCCCAGTCCGGCCTGGCCCGATTTAAATAATATTTTTATTTTAATACTATATATATATACCGCTGGAATCTAAGTACTTAGGATTTGTGTATCGTGATGAAGAGGCGCATCTACTCATTTGTTAGCTGGTAAGATCTTTTCATCTCTTATTCAAGAGTACGATCCTCTTTGTCTGTTTCTCAATATCTCCTCTTTTCTTTTTAATAGTTTTTTACTATTTTTATTGTTGAATCTCCTTAATCTTTTGGTTGTAGGTCTTTTTAATCTTATGGTTGATTAATTTATGATTGTTTTACCATGCGTTAAAAAAATAAATGGGCTTGTTGGATGGGCTTGGGATATTAAAATTTTAATTGGGCTAGGTTTGGGCATATTAAATGAAGCCCAATTATGAATGGGCCGGACTTGGAAATGCACAAATCTCGTTATTATCTAGTGTAAGCCCGGCCCGGCCCGGTGTTTGTGCACCCCTACTTAGAACCCCTTCAATTTCTTTCATAATTTTCTGAGGTAAAACAAAAATAGAGATCCAGTAAGTTTGAATACTGAATAAAAGTGAGCTAATCAACTGGGCCCTGCCCCATAGGACAGAAATTTCTGATTCCAAACCATAATCTTTCTCAAAAAAATTTCCTTAAGCACAACACAGTCACTGGATGACAACGAGAATTGATCAAAGGAACTCCTAAGTACTTGACTGGAAGAGTACCTTCAGGCATACCCACAAGAGCTGCCAAGGACTGTTTAGTTGCATGTGAAACCCCTGAAAAATAAATGTCACTCTTCATCAAATTGGGCTGCAATCCAGAGAAACCATGAAACTCTCTAAGGGACTGCAATACCATTTGCAAAGAAACCTCATCAACACTACTCAATACAAACAGATCATCGACAGATATCACATGAGAGATCCCTAAGGCTTGACATTTAGGATGGAATTTAAAATCCCCATTCTCTATATTGAACTGCAAAAGAGAGGAAAAAGCCTCCATAACCAAAAGGAAAAGGTAAGGGGATATTGGGTCCCCTTGCCTAGGACCTCTAGCCCCAGGAAAATAACCTATTAAACCTCCATTTATCACAGAGAACATGGGAGTGGTGATGCATTCTTGAACCCAACCAACAAAGACATCTGGGAAGTCCATAGCATGCATAGTATCCAACAAGAAATTATCCCAATCCACACTGTCATAAGCTTTCATAATACCAATCTTAAAACTGTTGAAACTTGGATGTAGTGTATTTTATAGTTAATCAGATCAATCGCTTTATCCAAATGTAGTGTATTTTATAGTTAATCAAATCCTCTATCATCTTAAAACGGCGCGATTGGGAATTAAAATTGTTCATTTCTTAAGAAAACATGTTGATAAGATTAATCATAAAAAAAAAATCTTGTGAATCATAGATTGATCAATGTCAAAAACACGTTTACTTTACAAAAAGGAAAGAAAAAAGATTTGCACTAATTGAAGCTCATTGTATTGCAATTATGTGTTGATGAATATTCGATCAACATAATTTTTTGCATGCTTGATGTTTTCGATGAATTTTATAATTTTAACTGTTTTGAGTATTAAATTGAGTCTGATAAGAACCTGCGAAAAGGGCCCCCAAAAAAAAAAAAAATCCTCTCAGAGTGTGTTGAGAATCTAAGCCTATCTTGTTCGTGCATCTACTTTGGAAATAGGCGAATAGAAGTCATGTACTCCACAATTTCCAGATTATTTAAGTTTCATTAAAAAATGACAAGCATGGGGAACTCTGCTATATATTTGTGCTTTGGCAAAAATAACCCACTTGAATTTTTTTTGTCCTTATTCAATTTTTTTTGCATTTGTTAGATTTGCATCGATTTTTTGTGGATTATTGGTTCGTCTCAACTAGAGAAATCTAAAAAGTAAAAAAAATATTATCCAAACATAAATTTTTGTGAAAAAATACAAAAATAATTTGATTACCTACAAAAATTTGGATTATTTTCATCTTTCGTGAACTTTTAAAAAAATTTGATTATAATTTTTAATTATTTTTTTCAAGTGGATTATCCTTTTGTCCTTATTTATTTATTTATTTTGCATTTGTCAATTTTGCGTCAATTACAATGAATTATTGGTTAGTCTCGAAGAAGAACCCTTTTGATTTGCTTAAAGTTAGTTAAATGCTTGGGAGAAATACCTAAAACATAAAAATTCATATGTTGAATATGGAAAAAAATTAAGCTGAAGTTTTTATTTCCAAGATAAAATTAAAAATGGTATCGATTGGCAGTTAACCAAATTTTTTAACCAAGTTCGGTAGATAAGGTTTATAACCAAGTTGACGTCTAAGATATCTCATTAGGTAAGTATCCAAAAAAAAAGATATCTCATTAGGTGGCCCACTGAGATTATTGTTCAATAATTGAGTACAATTTATGGTGATAGAGAAATTTTTAATTGCAACTCGTAAATATCTTCAAAAGCGTAAAGCTAGTGTCCAAAGGATAAGAAAAAATATCTTGAAGGCAGAGGTCCAAGGATGATATATTTGACGATCAATACAATGAAGAGCCTTGGGCACCTAGGCTCCTAGATCCAATTAGTTTCGCTGATGGATTTTTCGGCGCTCTCTAGCAATGATGATGATTGTGCTTGCACAAGATTCGGTAGTGGTCGACCTTCAGCCTGTAGCGGGAACGAGCTTTAGAAAGATATAAATCTAGTCAATTCACCCTCCTTCACGAGTGTGTTTGATGGGTCCGTCCTCGATGCTGATTCTTGCGGCTTTTGGTTTGTTTTGTTTCATTTTGTTGCAGCATTTTCTTCGTTTTTGTCGTAATCTCTTCTTTCTTTAGGTCTATTGACCGTGTAACTTGTATTTGATTTCTTATCAATAAAAATTACAATTTTCAGATAAAAAAAGAAAAAGTCTTTGACTCTTTGTGCAGAGACATTAATGCACAGAAAGACGCGCACTAATCCTATTAAGTATTAACAATATTATTTTTAACATGATTAATGTTCTCAGTGAGTTATAGATTGTAAATAATAATATCTTATTTTATGAGACTAGTTCGATAGCACGAAATTTTCAAAATCATTAATAAATTAACAAATGTAAACACAAAATGAATGCCGAAAAAGGACTAACAAACATGAGCGAAGGGAGTTGTACTGGACGCCCCGGCAGCGGATCCTCTGTCCTAATATTGCTGTCCTACTTCCCTATCCCACCCCCAGCCAATTGCCACGTAGCACACTTGCACTCTTCCCTCCCCTTTCCAATTCTACTTGTAACCCCGTTATTTTCCTCCCGTTAAGTTCCTTAAATCCGCTTTTTACATTTTATTTCCCTTAAAATAATGTCCAACAGCTATCTGGACTTCTTTTTTTTTGTTTTGTTAATTACAAAGTTTGCTAAGCAAAGCTACCACATCTGATGTTTTGTTATCGACCAAAAAAGCTGATTTTTTTAGAAGCAAAAAAAAAAAAAAAAAACCCAAGGGGTTGGTCCGGTGCTATAAACTCTTTTGGGATCCATACAAAACTTTGTTCTAGAGCCTCCGCAAGCAGACGGTAGGGTTGGTTCGCAAAAGCTCGCTCAGACACCTAATTTATTGGTTTGTCTCGATAATAGTTATTGAAAAAGTAAAAAATTATGTGTCCTTTTGGATTGTTATTTTGTTCGGCTCGACGAAAGTTATTGGAAAGGTAAAAAAATTCCGGGTCAAATTTTTTTTGAATCATTGATCAATGGCTACGAGAGAAATTGAAAAGGTTAAAAGATCAAGATCATAATTTTTTTATTATTTTTATTTTCCTTGTCGAGGTGAAGCAATAATCTATAAAATTTTGACTTGAAACTAATAAATACGAAACTTGTTCGAACAAAATAACAATCCAAAAGGACACACAATTTTTTACTTTTTCAATAACTATTATCAAGACAAACCAATAAATTAGGTGTCTGAGCGAGCTTTTGCGAACCAACCCTACCGTCTGCTTGCGGAAGCTCTAGAACAAAGCTTTGTATGGATCCCAAAAGAGTTTATAGCACCGGACCAACCCCTTCGGTTTTTTTTTTTTTTTTGCTTCTAAAAAAATCAGCTTTTTTGGTCGATAACAAAACATCAGATGTGGTAGCTTTGCTTAGCAAACTTTGTAATTAACAAAAAAAAAAAAAAGAAGTCCAGATAGCTGTTGGACATTATTTTAAGGGAAATAAAATGTAAAAAGCGGATTTAAGGAACTTAACGGGAGGAAAATAACGGGGTTACAAGTAGAATTGGAAAGGGGAGGGAAGAGTGCAAGTGTGCTACGTGGCAATTGGCTGGGGGTGGGATAGGGAAGTAGGACAGCAATATTAGGACAGAGGATCCGCTGCCGGACGCCCCTGTGACAAAATCCTTTTAGCTTCTTTCGATGAGGGAAAACAGCTAAACAATTAGAAGAACCATAATCCTTATCCAAAACAATCCTACGTGGCAAATACTTGCACTTCTTCACATGGGTTGTCGCAAAAAAAGATGGGACGATCAGAACTATTCCAAATTTCCAATATTTCCAAATACAATTTCAGTCGAAAGGTCTTTTTACAAAGCATGAAATTATAAAGTGCAATTATGATATTAAGTATATGCCAATTGGAAAGTAAATTGGCACCGAATTTGGAAGAGAATTGGAGTGAGACTTTTGGATAATGCCAAACTAATTTTCTAACTAATGCAAAATCATAAAAGTACCTGGCAATTGATTCTTTCATCTCAACTTAGGCATCTCGTGGAATTCATTAGAAAAATCTTGGATAAAGTTGAACTAATCATCTAACTAATGCAAAACGACAGAAGTACAAGGCAATCGATTCTTTCATCCTAAGTTAGGCATCGGACCAAGGGGAGGTGCTATTGACATGGGTGCTTTGAACTGTGTTGTGCATCCCTTGGCCGTACGATCATGTTTTAGACGCCCCGGATGCTTTCGGCAATTTTAATTTTAATTTTGATTTATTTCTACCGATAAAAAATCAAAACACATTCGGGCCATCCAAAACACGATCGGACGCCCGAGGGGTGCAATGCACCCAAGTGCACAGCACCTCCCCCAGATTCATTGCGCGCCTGATGCACATTCAGCCGAAAATTCATATCTATAATTAGCAGTCTCAAAAGAGATAAGTATTAGTCAAAGACAAACGATAACAAATACCCGGACGATTAGATCGACTCAAATCAAGTATGAGCGAACGAATGAACCAACACCGTCTGAAAGAACTTGATCTATAGATGAAATATTCATCCAAAGACAAAACTAAATACTTTGGCAGAAACGAGAGACATAACTCTAAAGAGACAAAAGAAAAGAAAAGGAAATATTAGTTCAATCTAACAATACTAACTCGCGCCGAGCAAAAACAAAATTAACTTTCTTAGTCGTTCTTGCTCCGTTGTGATACCTCATGCTTAGGATCTTTTTAATCTTTGTAATGTGTTTCCAAAAATTAATAAAAATATTTTTTGTTGTTAAAAAAAAAAAAAAAAACTTTCGCAGAGCGACATAAAAATATCTAAGGGGTGTTTTTAAGGGTCTTTTTGCAATGATATCGACTTGAGGAGGGTTAATCTATGATTAAAAACAATTCTTGCTCATGCAAATAAATTTTTAAAACCCTAATTGATTCAATTCCAGTAAATGTTATACTGCATAATATTTTCGTCGTCCCAAATTTTTGGTCAATTTATCGGCATGTATGGTATTCTAAAATTGTTTATATTTTTTAATCCATAAAACTTTTTGTGATGTTACAAATTTTGTTTTCATAGAAACAATTTCTAGTGTTTTTACAAATAGTAAAAGTGACAAAATTTACGATGCGCACAGAGAGCATTATGTTAATTCGCTCCTGATACTTTTCTTAATTTTTCAGCTGGGAGTGAAAATACTTCCTGGGTCTCTAAATTTTGGTCCCTTTTTGAGAATCCAACTATTTAAGGGGACATGTAATGATTACAGTTTATTTTAATTTTAAACACTTTTTTTCCCGACAAATACCTTCTGATTTTAATGTTTGAGTATCTATGAACACTTTATAAGGATAGTATTGGAAAACTAATAAATCATAAAATAAAAGGAGGTCAATTATTTTGGGAAGAACGAAAATGGAAAGATGGACCAAAAAAATGGGACAAAGGGAGTAGATAAGAGTATCTCCAATCCTTGCCCATTTTTCTACCCAAACTCAAAATTTGAGTAAAAACCTCAAAAACTCATCTCCAACCCCATATTCATTTCCCTACCCATTTTGACTTTTACCATTTTCGTTACCCAATTTGAGAAGACCCAAATCCATACCCATTTTTCTCAACATTTTTTGCACTGTCATATTATTTACAAATGCGCCTTCTGACCCATATTTTGAAGTAAAACTTAAGAAGCACTAGATTTTGGTATGAGTATAACATTAGAGATGACATATTCAAATGAAGATTTTGACCCAATTTTTCACTCAAATAGGGTTAAAAAAATTGATAAAGATTAGAGATGCTCTAAGGGCTCATTTGGATGGAGGATTAGAAGTGGGGATTAATTTGTACCCGGATGACTAATCTCGGGCCCACAGATCACCCATGGTTTGGGTAAAAAAAAATACACCCAGATGACTTAATACTTCCTCCCATGATCGACCCGGATGACCCTCCGTAATCTGGGTCAATCTACCACAAACCCTCTAATTTATCATTATCTCTCAATTTCAACTATAAAACAAATCAAATTGAGTCTTATTTTAAAATGTTCCAACCAAAGTACGGAGTATTATTTTATCTACCATGTATAAATGTCACATCAATTTGAGTCTAGTCTCCATATATAATACTCCCTAATATTTTATATCCCCTTATTATTTTATCTACTCAAAACTCATCTCGTATCCAATCGAACTTTAATGAGTAGTTTATGTAATCCGATATTTCAATAAGGCCAAGTAAACGGGGACTAAAGGGTGTGGAACTTCACATGATAAGAGCCTAAGAGGCTAGCTGTTGGACCAAATTATTCTATGATTTTGGAGCACTGCTACGTAGTGTCTCGATATCTTTATCCATCGACCATCATACATGATGGTTAAGGGTACCAGGCCGCCAAGTTGGGTGGCCCATTAGAATTAATACTCCTAGAATTGGCCCACTGGATCCCACAAAACCGACTAAAGATTCAACTTTTAGAAACAGAAGGTCACGCGCACCCATCCTTTGGAGTTGGACAACTACTTTAGAAAGCAGCCCACAACACTCTTCCTCGTTCGATTTTTTTTTTTTTTTTTAAAGGATAGTTAGTGTTTAGGTCAACTTACGTGGTCCAATCAAAGACATCCTAATATCCTATCAACACCAGGGACTCGTAAGATGTTACGGAGTTTTTATTTCCAATCTAACCCCAAAATCGAACCATGTTCAATTGTGTGAAAAGCAAATCTATCAACCAACATGTTCAATTGTGTGAAAAGCAAATCTATCAACCAACGAGACCCACCAGATAAAGGTTTGCCTACTTGTTATAGTCTAATTCTGGATAAATTTTGGTTCATTCTTGTATTTTCTATGAAATTATTGTACTGCCTTCAAACCTTGCATTATTAGGATAGAGCCAAAGGGGTGTCAGTACAGGCGGTCGCAGAGATGGCAATTATATCCATACCCATGGATACCAGATTCGATCCGGACATTTGGATGTGAATATTATCCAATTTTTCTACCCAATAGGAGTGGGTATGAGGGTAATTGTATAATACCCTGTTGGGTATGGGGAGGGTCTGATTTTCTACCCCCCATACCCGAATACCCATACCCGCCCCATTGTATTTGCTCTACATTATATATACCCCTTTATATATTGTTTCTATCGGACAAGTATAATTTTTTAAAACTAGTTAGTGACGAGTAATTATTTGGAAATTTTGCATTAGCCGCTTAGTTGTACAAGTAACTTTATTGTATCTTTGTTGCTCTAAATTGCATCTTTCTTAGCTTTGTAACTTATATATTTAAATTCCTTTATAATGTTTTTTGTTATGACTTTTTGTCTTGGTTGTACTAATGCATTACAACTAATATACGTGAATTTTTGTCTTAGTTTTGTATTATTTTTCAATATATACATACTACTTGATAATGTTTTATCTCTTAAAATTTTAATATTCTTCCATAAATTTGCCTCTTTCTTCAATGCGGAATTGGATATTGGGTAATACCCATAACATCCGTTATCCATATGGGTATGGGTTTGGTGACTTTGAAGTATCCCCAATTGGATATGGGTACGGGTATAGAAATGAGTATGAAATTTGGGGATCGGGTATAAAAGGAGTACCTCCGATCCAAACCCTACCCGATGCCATCCCTAGGCGGTCGCCCTTGCAAGGAAAAAAAAAAAAAAAAGACCACTAGTGTTATATAGAAAGAAAGAAAAAATTCCAATGAATTATATAGACTCACTCTTGCAAAGTATTTTGAAAAAAAAAAATCATCTTTGTATAGTAAAATTCCTGGCTCCGTCCGTAGTTGCATATGAGTGAAATTGATGCAATGATTAAAAATAAAATTAAAAAAACACAGAAATATCGCTACCAAATTTTAACCGAAAACTTTTTAGAAATTAAAATCAAATCCCCGGATCGACCAATAGACCAATCAGATGGGTTCCTCCCTCATTCATGTGAGCTGCCAAATTCAACAGTTGCCTTTTCCAATTTTGAGGAGCCAATCCAGTTGGGTCCTACCGCCGTTATCTTTTCTATTTGCCTGATTAATTCCTAAGGTGCACTTCATTTTTTTTTTTTTTATAGTAATTGGTAATTATCCAGAGCTAGCAACATGGAAAAATACTATGTTAATCATTAATAATTCACCCTTCGAATTTAACTAATCCAATACACCAGGCACATTTGGTTATCAAATAGTAATTAACCAATGTATAATCAAGAATGGAGATAGAAGACACATTTTACATTTTAGGTCTCCAAGATAATATATGTGATTATGTAAACTCTAGAATTAGTTACATTGTGTTTGATTCGAGAAAAAGAGAAAACAAATAAAGAGTTTCTCTCTGATAGTCTGACCCTTAATTCGAGTAGAAAGCTCAAAGAATTTGTCTTAATTTTAATCAAGTGCCACTACAAGAAAAATGCCCTACGGCGACGAAAAAAAATTGTCGCAAAAGCATTCGATTTCGTCGCCAAAGGTTTTAGCGAGGAAATATTTCGTCGCCAACTTTCCTCGTCTATAACCCGTCGCAAAAGGTATTAGCGAGGAAATTTATTTTTTCCTCGCCTTTTCGGACACAATAGGCGACAAAATTTTTCCTCGCTAATTGACGCACAATGGCGACAAATATTTTCCTCGTCATTGAGTTAAACTTCGTCGCCAAAATGAAGTCAAGTTCCTATCATCAACAAAATAGGCGAGGAAAGTTTTCGTCGCTAATTAAAGTTTAGGCGAGGAAATAAATTTTCCTCGCTAAAAAATTGAGATATGGAAAAAGAAACACGCAGCACTTCCTATTTCTTGTTGGCGCTCAGGATTGAACTCGCGACCTCTTGGAACTTTGTCATAGCACCTATCCACCACACCAATACATCATTCATGACCCAAACGGAAATATTTAACATATAAACCTTTTTTTTTTCACCTCTTCAAATTTGTCTAATTACCAATTATATTTTCTATTATCTTTCAGTATTTTTGTAGTGTCTAAACTTAGTTTGCACAACTTTACTTTTTTCAAACACAACATGATTTTTCTGGCCTAATCTATTTTATATATGGTATATTTGATAATAATATTTTTATTCATGTAATGAAAATGAAATTAATCTAGTTGTTATGACAGTAGGTTCGATCTATGTAATCTAAACATGGTATGTGTTTTTTTAATTCAATTTTATTAATGACACGTGGTATCACTTTTACTGTTTGATGCTAAAAGTGTTTATCCTAAAGTAATTTGTACTACTGTCAATAAGTATTATTCACTTCTTATATATATATTTTTGGTAATTTTCTTGTTTCCTTTTGCATAAAAATATGTAGTTTTTTAGACTATAGATAAAGATGACTTAATACTACTCAGAATAAGTATTCAGAGTGTTCCTTCGTAAGTCCAACTTATTAAAAAAATCTCATCATTACACATTACACAACAACTTTTACCTCCATTGTACACTTTTCACATCAATTTTTTACCTCCACTTTCCAAAATGATCATTCACTTTTACTCATTAAATCTTTTACCCGCTAACTTTTCAAAAGGGCCAAATAATAACTGTACAAACTTTTACCATTAACTTTTCAAAGCACACACTTATTAAACCTTAAAATTGATGCTAAATTATAAATTGATGCTAAATTATACATATAAATACACACAAGCACGCACACATACAATGCAAATGCGATAAGTACTAAATTGCATTAAACCTTAAAATTTATCTTACATGGTTGTAATAAAATATCAATTGAACGAGTTAGTGAGAATGAGAACCAATAATTATTATTTATAGTATTTTGTTGTTCCTATTCGTACTTAAGACCTCCGGTTCCCAAATAACCACCCCCGCCAAAAAGCCATTTAATATATCATTGATAATATTGCATCTTTTAATATATATTAACTTTAATTCTCAAAGTAATTTATCTATAATATAAGTACATATATGTAATATTTAATTTAAATATCGCCAATTTTCTAAAATTAAACAATCAATTAGCTTATTTGGCGAGGAAATATAAATTTCGTCGCCAAAGGGTGACTTTTTGGCGAGGAAATATGAGTTTCCTCTCAAAAAGCTATTCATTGGCGATGAAATTTGTATTTCCTCGCCAAATGGTACTTTTTAGCGAGGAAAGATAAATTTCGTCGCCAAAACATACCTTTTGGCGAGGAAATGCTAGTTTCCTCGCGAAAGATACCCATTTGGCGACGAATTTCTACTTCCTCGCCAAAAATTCACATTTGACGACAAAACAAATTTCCTCGCCAAAAGATACCATTTGGCGAGGAAATTTGGATTTCCTCACTAAGTTTTGTCGCCAAAAGCCGTTTTTGTTGTAGTGTGCTCCACTAGTGAAGGATGAAATTAATCTCCTAAAATTAGTCGAATAATGTATAAATCGACCCGAATACATAAAAAGTCACACGAAATACCTAGGAATGGATGTGTAATTGGTTAACTGCTATGGATTAGAATCAATGCTCATCTCCAAATGCTATATTTGGTAATCAAAAGGCCGCTTATATGAGTGATTATTTTGTGTTTTTTGAGCAATTTAATTGCCACAGGCTTTTCTCACCATACAAATATATGGTGGAAGTTCCGTGAGCAATACTCCAAAGCAACAAATAATTTCTTCACCTTTACATATTTGACACTTGATGTAAATCGATTGTCTTCAAATCAATGTAAAATTTGATATTCATTTTGAAAGTAAGATTGGAAATTGTTTTGATCAAATTTTGACAAGTAGGGATACACATAAGATTTGACTTAGATGCTCATACGCCAACAAAATTAGATTGCCAAACATTAGGGACTAGCGGATTTGGTCATGCTGATCCCAGTTATGGAAAGTAGACTACATTTTTTTGTTTTTTTCAAACGATAGAATAGATATAAAGTATGAATTCGGGACACTACATTAATTGTGAAACTCCATGAAACAAATCACGCTCAACAACTTAACCAATACAAGAAATAAATCCATTACAAGGTAGAAAAAACAAAGAAATGAAAAGTCCCTGCATGCAGGTGGAGAGATTCAAACTCTTAAACTCTTGGTGAGATGCGAAACCCTAACCAACTGAGTTAGCCGAGTTGATTAAAAAAACTAAAAGAGGGAAAATTCAAATCTATATACCTATTGCAGTACTCCATTGTTTGTTTTATTATGTGTCCACTATACCCTTTCTAGCTAGCACCTTATCTTCTTTATCTTTATGTGATTGTCACTAGCTTGTTGGTTTTATCAACCTTATCTCTTCACCTAAAGTGCCTTTGCTTGTAATATGGGTGATGGGGTCTTGATTTTGATGGATAGAGACAATGCCTTGATAACATTTCTTTTTTGGTCCTCCTGTATGATGTAATTGAAGTTTACAGTTCACTATTGACAACAATGTATCCTATATTTCGTTTTGAGCCCACAATCTTAAACAAAAAGTTTAGGTAACCAATCACTAATATTTGATCAAGATTTAAAATGGGCCCGTTAGTTTAGTGTCTCCAATATTAATAAAAGGTGTACGTAAGCGGATCTGAACATCCTCGGATATTGGATTAAGTACATCAGTGAACATATATCTATGAGAAAGTCAGTCCTAGAACATTATTTTTTGGTAAATTGATTTCTATAATATTTTGGCTTCTTTTGTGCCATATCCATATTTTCTTGATTTCCGGATTTGTTAGTCCATTTTGGGTGTTCGTTCCACTTTCAAATAATTATATTTAATAATTTATAATGTTTTAAGTAATTTTAAAAACATTTGCTTATAGAACTAATCGAGATCTATCAAATGAGATCTACATTGGACATATAATTAATTACTTACCAATTTAAAATTATCAATAATTTTTTATCCAGTTGCAATGGAACGAGGGACAAATAAATCCGAATCGGAAGAAGTATCAACTGATGCACACTTAACACTATCTGCAAGTAGCCTACAGCCATTTTATATTATACTCATTAATGAATAGAAGTCTTTTGGGCATTGGTTGGATGATTCTTCAAATTAAGCTTGATGGAAGAACAAGTTTGGAGTAGATAGACTTAAAAAAGAAGAAGTCAAAGGATATTTATCTTATACTAGCTCTTGAAGCATTTTAATAAGCATTAAAATAGTTTAATTAATTAATTCTAAACATAACTGGATACGGTATACTTTTACTCACTCTTGACTCTTAGTTGGAACATCAAAGGATCAAGTATTGCTTAATTAGCTAGTATGGTATTTTTATTATATTGGTGCTCTCCTTTTTCATTGGTAGTATAGTTGTATCGTGGTCTATGGTATAAAGAAGTATCAAGCGAAGTTGACCGTAAAAACAGATCAGCCACAGTTGTGCAGCCTTTCATATGTTAATCATATATTTTTTCCCTATTATTTGATTGAGGTGATTCAACTAGAGTTCTAAAGTAAATTCAGACTGCTACAACTTTGCTAAAACTACAAAATTATAAATTTGGACTTTTAATAAGTCAAAACGGGCTTGCAATTAAGTTGAGTCTGTCATACTGAGTCATTTCAAAGTTGCTCAAGCGACTTTAGATGTCCGGTGACTTGTGAAGTGAACCTAACTATAAAACAAATTTGCACCCAAGCTACTTTGGTTGGACCCAAATGCTGCATGTTGATTCAAGATGGTAGTGGTCAAGCATTGAGTATCGTGAATAACGATTCAACAAGTAAATCTTTGGACAATTCGTCATGATTAATAGTCATAATAAAAATTGCTTATATAAGTATGGAACAAGTAGATCTCATTGAATCCTTAACATGGTTGTCATTGTTACATTCAATGTTTGCTACTTTCCATCCCTTTAGGCGTTGTTTGGTAACAATTCAATCCACTTTCAGTTTTCTCACTACTACAATAAACTTAAAAGATTACGGGTAAAAACCGTGATCTTTATAATTTAATCACGGTTTTAAAACCGTGGTTGATGGAGCCGTTATTAAAAGTCTTCAAAATTCAACCACGGTTTATGTCTGTAATTAAATTTAAGTCTAAACTGATATGGAAATACACAAGACGTGATAATAAACAAGATAAGACCACGGTTTGGACAACAAACCGTGGTTAAAGATCGTAAAAGATCACGAATTGAACAAAAAAGCGTGTTTAAAAACTTTATACAATTACGGTTTACATGGCAAACTGTAGTTAAATCAACAATATTATCACAGTTTGAAGATAAAACTGTAATGAAATTAGTTTTAAGATCACGGTTTGGACAAATAGCGTGATTAAAAATACTATACAATCACGGTATGCTAAAAAAATCGTTATTTAAATTAATTATATCATCACAGTTTGGACAAAAAACCGTGATTGGATTAACTATACAATCACGGTTTGAACATAAAAACGTGTTATATGTATTTAATGTGACGTGTCTCGTGGAATCATCTCCACAACCTCCCAATTCTTATCCCAATATGCATTTGCTAAGAATTGATCCTCCAACCTCCCAATTCTTATCCTAACACTCAACCACTAGGCTACCCAAGTCTTTCTGTCACATTTCCCAAAAATTATGTATATGTATTATCTTTTCATTTATTCCCTTTTTATATTACAAAATATATGTAATATATTTTACATAAAATATATATTATATTATATCATATATTATGTTACATTACATTATAATATTTTAATTTATAGAAATTATACAATCGACGACATAAATTTGGTAACCGTAGATTAATCTTTGGCGACACCTAGTAATTTACTAGTAGACACTAACAATAAATTAGTTAGTGATATGTTTTCTCTTTCGAGACTAACATTTTTTGTCGCCATTATGTCTCTGCCATATTCTACTTCGGCGACTAAGCTCATATTTTGGTCGACAAAGGCATTGCACGAGGCGACAAACATTTGTTTCGTCACCAAAAGTGATGCATAAGGCAACAAAATTAAAAAAATCCAAAATAAACAATAAAGTAGTTACTAGTCCACGAAACTTGTAATCGAAGTATGATTAAAATATGCTAACACGTTTTATCAAGGTTGGAAAAACTGTGAATTTTTTTTTTATCACGGTTGTAACAAGCGTGATTAAAATAAACACATTTTAATACAGTTTGTAACAAAGCGTGGTGAAAATAAACAAATTATGTCACACTTGTAATCGAAGTGTGGTTAAAATATGGGAAACACATTTATCACGGTTGGAAAAAATGTGATAAAAAAGTTTTTTTATCACGGTTGTAACAAAGCGTGGTAAAAATACACACATTTTATCACGCTTGTAATAAAGCGTGGTGAAAATAAACAAATTTTATCACACTTGTAACAAAGTGCAGTAAAAATAAACACATTTTATCACACTTATAGGAAAATGTGATTAAATTAAGCAATTATAATCACAGTTCTTTTAAACCTGTGATAATTATAATTAATCACTACGGTTTTATTAGCAAAGTGACATTAAAAACTCACCTTGCATTTCTTTATCACGGTTTCATAAAAACCGTAATCTTTCAAATTTTCTTAGCGTGATCTTTATCAATTATTCTAGTAGTGATATTACATTAAATTATAATATTTTAATTTATAGAAATTATACAGTTGACGACGTAAATTTGGTCGCCGTAGACTAACCTTTGGTGACACCTAGTAATTTAGTAGACACTAACGAAAAATTAGTTAGTGACATGTTTTCTTTTTGGCGACTAACATTTTTTGTCGCCATTATGTCTTTGCAGATTCTACTTCGGCGACTAACCTCATATTTTGGTTGACAAAGGTATTGCATAAGGCAACAAACATTTATTTCGTTGCCAAAAGGGATGCATAAGGCAACAAAATTAAAAAAACCTAAAATAAATATTAAAGTATTTACTAGTCCATCACACTTGTAATCGAAGTATGATTAAAATACGCAAACACATTTTATCAAGGTCGGAAAAACTGTGATAAAAAAGTATTTTTTTTTATCACGGTTGTAACAAAACGTAATTAAAATAAACACATTTTATCACGGCTTGTAACAAAGCATGGTGAAAATTATACATTTTATCACACTTGTAATCGAGGTGTGGTTAAAATATACGAAACACATTTTATCACAGTTGGAAAAAATGTGATAAAAAAGTTTATTACCACGGTTGTAACACAGCGTGGTAAAAATAAACACATTTTATCATGGTTGTAACAAAGCGTGGTAAAAAGAAACACATTTTATCACACTTGTAGAAAAATGTGATTAAATTAAACAACTATAATCACAGTTCTTTTAAACCTGTGATAATTATGATTAATCACTACGGTTTTATTAGCAAAGTGACATTAAAAACTCACCTTGCATTTCTTTATCACGGTTTCATCAAAACCGTAATCTTTCAAATTTTCTTAGTGTGATCTTTATCAATTATTCTAGTAGTGTCTGTTTTTCTTTCCAGAATTTTCACAAAATTGAGAACATGAAAAGTTGTTTGGTGCAGTACTTCCACTTACAAAACCTATAAATCACTTTCCCTATTTGTGAAAGTTGGAAAAGAACGCTTTCACTTTTTTCAAAAGTGAATACCTACTGCCAAATCTTGAGAGCAACTCTTTTTTCAGATTTATGATGGCATATAAGTTAGTGGCGGGAATTCTGTACAAGATCCGTTAACATGACACCAACACGAATATGACATGAACCGCCAAGATGAAAATCAAACGGGGCGAATACGGATTAGACTCGCATAACTCAATTAGGACACGGATTAATTTTTAATTTTTCATTTCGACTCGTTAAACCAAAATGAAGGGCTATGCCAAACACTATTATGTACTTTGCCAAATATTGCTTGTACTTCAATTTACTTAAAAGATTACTCCCTCCGTCCCATTTCATAGTCCAGTATTCTTTTTTGGGACATCCCAAAATATATGTCCACTTTCTCAAATAAGCAATAGAAACTTAGTAAAGTTACATTACTACCCTTTTGTTTAAATTAAAGTACTACTACTTACATCAATCGAATCACTTTTTGAGAGGGCAAAAATGAAAAATTGAACATTTTTTTATGTAATCATTATGTCCTCTTAAAAAGTTGGAATCCCCAAGTAGAACTATGAAAATGGACGGAGGGAGTAGTATTTTTTATTCTTTTGAATACCCTGATCAGTATAATCTTTGATTTTCCAAAGTCATTTTTTATTAACTTTTTTTTTAACATCAGTCAATTCCATTCATATAAAAGCCACGAGAGCAGTACAAATTTCATCACGAAAGACAGGAATGAACCAAAAACTATCAAAATCTAGACGCGAGCACATACACACTAGTAGGCTCAGTTGCACATACACTAGTAGGCTCATGTAGAGAGAGACGCTCTCAAGAGAGAGAGAGAGAGAGAGAGAGAGAACCTAAGATATGCCCTATGAGTCCTTTATTATTCTAACACCTTTTTTCATTTTTGATCGACTTGTATAAGAAAATATCAATATAATTATGGAAAAAGCAACATATGCATATTATTATACAACTCATTACAGAACCTTCTTTTCAACACAAAAACCAACCGAACATTGCATTTCCTAATTACTGTGTTTCCATGCTTAAAAGTCCAAAATTGATTAAATTCATTTAGACAGTCCTCATTACTTCTCGAGCAAAATTCCTATTTTACAGTTTTTGGTTCCTCGTTACTTTTTGAGTAAAATTGAGATGTATGTTTAGTTGTGGCTTAAGACATTTTTCAATATCGTGATTTCGTTATTATTATTCACCAGTATATTTTTTATGGTGTGTTATCACTATGCGATTACGATTGTGTTGAAAATGTCATCAGTTTTTATTATTGAATTAAGGAAAATGCTAAGTAACCCAATAAGGTGCCTCGAAAATTACTCTGAAAAGTGAAATCAACGGTTCAAATAATTATTCAAGTGAATCTGAACTGCTAATTTCACTTTCGACTTGCAAGTTTTTCTCATGGAGGGGAGGCCAATCCCTTCCTCATGTACTTCACTATTTGTCCCAATCTCTTGAGCGATATTAACCTTTTTAATTATTCCCTCCGTCCCTAAATAAAAATAGAGTTCCATTTTTTGGACTGTCCCTCTAATAAGTGTGTGTTTTAAAATGTTAGTAGGTAAAAGTTTGTGTAATTATAATTAACGTGAGATGTGTAAAGTAAATGTAAAAGTTGATGAAGATGTAATAATGATATTTTTTACTAAGTTGAATTTACGAAGTAACACATTTTAAAAGTTGGACGGAGGAGGTGCTGCGCAGCATGCTGTGCGGTATGTTTCGGTGCCGCGCCGACATCTTTTCAACGATCGGAGACATCCATCACGTAGAGCTCGTCGAGTACTTTAAGTGTTCCAAAAATCAACTCGATCGGATATCGTTAAGTGCCTCATTGAAACACAAATAGCTTGAAAAAAATGCGTTCAATAGTTTCCATCCAGTGTTTCAAGTTATTTGTGTTCCAATTTTTTTCAAGTTATATGTGTTCCGATGAGACCCTTAGCGATATCTGATTGAGTTGAATTTTGGTACACTCGTGGTACTCGACGAGCTCTACGCGGTGGACATCTCAGATCGTCGAAACGATGCCTGCACGGCGCAGGAAAAGGCCGCACAGCACGTTGCGCAGCCCCAGCACGGGGCTGTGCAACACCTTCCATCTGTCCTTAAAAGTTATGGAGGGTTTATGATTTTAAACATTTGTTTGTAGTAGGGCTGTAAATGAACTGGGCCGTTCGTGAACTATTCGAGGCTCGATTCGGTAAGAGCACATTCAAGTTTGATTCGTCTACTAAACGAACTGAACTTGAACCTCAATATTAGGCTCATTCCATAAATGAGCCAAACCTGAACCTAAGTGGATTCGGCTCAGTTAGGCTCGTGAACCCGGTGTCAAAATGTAATTAATAATATCTTAGGGGTCTACATATAAATATTTTATAGTTGAGAAAACTCCTATGTAATTTGTTGTTTTTTTTTATCCCTAACTAGAGTACTTTATTTAGTTCTCAATATTTTTTTCTCGTGCTGTTTTTCTTTTGATTTTTTTATTATTATGATAGATTTGTTTATTTTTGTTTGATTTCTTGATTATTTTGGTAGATCTACATGTAACATTGTTTTGAAGCATCTGTTTCCCCTCACTTTGTGTTCTAAATTGCTAACGAACCCTACCGAACTGGATTTGAGCCTAAATTCGGCTCGATTCTGTTTGTTTGAGTTTAACAAGCCTTACCGAGCCAAGCCCGAGCTTTGAAATTTTTTCACGAGCCGAACTCGATCTCACTTGTCTAGGCTCGAATGGAACCCAAGCCAAAATCGAGCCTGACTTATACATTAACAAACTGATCCCAAACCTCATAGGATTCGGTTTGATTCGGCTCATTTACAACCCTAGTTGGTAGCCTCCACGGCTCCACCACTTTTCATTGTCAATACTAGTTTTTATTGATTCTGTCCCATTGCTGGTCCATTCGCAGTAGTCAAATGTGGCTTTCTTTATGTCCTGGTCCAATGTCCTAATTTATGTCCACTGGTCTCCAAAGTCGGAATTGATCATTCTTTAGAATCCAATCCCTCCAGCCAAAATTAATACGTACTATCTGCAAAGAAAAATAAAACAAAAACAAAATACAGTAATTAGTAAAAATAAAGAAAAACCAATAAATAAATACTTAAATCAGGAAAGGAAAAATACTTCATCCCAATAACGAACGTACGACGCACGTGACGAATACGTGCAAGGAGGACACGTATAGGGTACGAACGAATAACGCCGCAAGAACCTAACGGAGGTAAAGGAAAGCGTCAAACCACACGTCGGACGTAACGGAGAGAACACGAACGAAATTTTGTATGTGAACGGTGGCCATGGCGATGAGCCAAACACCTAACCTCAACGAATCAATTAACAACGCGAATCCCCGATTAAGCTTTGATTATGCAATTTAATTTTTGATTTTAGGTTTCAGAGTTCATTTGAATGGTGATAAGAAGTTCCAGAATCTCCAAAATTTGCCTTGAAAGGCTTCGATTAGGATATATATCTGTATGTAACTATATATGTATATACACAAGAAGGATTCAAGGATCTCTAGGGCTACGTTCACAGAAATCGAAGTCAATTCCGTCCTTCACTGCTCTGATTGCTCAGGATTCCACCGAGATCTCACATCACCGCCATCAATTGACCGGAATTTTCATCAACCATCCGTTCGCTGCCGGATCTCTAACCACCTCAAGATTATCTTAGCTTCTTTCCGATTGGAGGTCAAAATGACGCCATTTTTCGGATTAAATAAACAAATGGAATGAGTAACTAGGAAGTATGTGCGAACTGAGAAATTATTGATCATCACAAGTACTCTTCAGCTTTGGACATGACGGATAGCCGACTCGGCCTCGGCTGGAACCCCACGCGCCGCCGTTGCTGGTGAGACGATGGCCGAATCAGAGCTGCCAAGGCTCTCTTCACAAGATCTCCTTCAACGGTGCCAATTCGAACGAGCGAGTTAGTCATCGCAGATCTACGAGCATTCAGCCTGTTCGACGGATACGGCGCCGTATTATGGTGGCTGTGGTGGTTGTTAACATTCTTGTGCAAGCTACACCTGAACGAGCCAGGATGCGTTGTCGGCGAGCACATACACGTCTGCTTCTTCCGATTACGCCCCGCTGACGACGATGACGTCATCGGACGGCCGCTTTGAGTTTTTAGAGCTGAGATCGAACGGCTGGGAGAGATCGGACGGTCAAGAGAGAAGCGTACGGATGGGGACGACGGAGAGGAGTTGCTGTAGACGTTGTCGACAGGCGTCGGAGCGGTTGGACGGTTGAAGAAGGAGGTGGTGGTGGATCGAGAGGAGAAGGTCGAGGAGGACGAGGCAAAGGCGGAGTACGACGGCGTCGGTGAGAGAGAGCGGAGGATTGGGCCGGATTTTCTGCGAGAGTGAGCCGCCATGGTTGTTTTCAGTAGTGAGAGTCTGAGAGAGAGAGTCTAGAGAGAGAGAGTGATGTCGAAGGAGGAGAGAGAGGAGGAGGGGATTTGTCTTCCAAAAAAGGTGGGTTTGGGTCTCTGGTTTGGCAAACATTGCTTGACTCAAGCCGTGTATTTATAGAGGACCGATTGGGGCGATTTTAGATATTTCGCTATTTTCCAATTTTTGAAGATAAGAATTGGGAATACCTCACAAAATAGAGATCGCGACGGTTCGAAATTGAAGCTAACAGGAAAGCGTAATACTGCGGGCATTAAATAACTTATAAATTATTATGTTAATTGGAAAACTTATAATTTTTGAATAAAAAATAAACTATTTTTCCATTCATGATTTTTGAAAAGATTTTGCACCAAATTACTGCGAAACTAATTAAGAACTTTTAATTTGTTTAAAGAAACTGGAAAAATCATTTATGAAAATAATTTATTTTTTATTTAAAAATTATAAATCTTTTCGTAGGGAGTATTATTTTGGGACACACAGAGTAGTAAAAAAGTCTCCAATAAAAGAAGTTTGATTTGAGGCTGTCCAATAAGCTAAAAAAAAAAAATTTGTTTTTGTTAATGTTTTTATTTTCATTTTATTGACATCTAAAGTTCATGAGGTTCTTTTATTTTTTTGGGTAATGATTTTTTCACTTAAAATTCACTAAAAGATTAAAAAAAATTATGTAAAAAATAATGGATAATGTTAGCTCATTGTACGGAAAAAAATTCATAGGAAGATTTAAATCTAGTTGTATGGAGATTAAAGAATTTATTACAAGTAGTGGCTAGCTCCGTCGTGGAATGCTGTGGGCGCAAGTGGACCCACTGAAATTTAAAAATCATGTACTACCTATATAATATTTTTGCTTCCTATATTAGCATCTCGTTCTGTTGAAATCCGTAAACTTTTCTTATGAACCCACAGATCTTTTGCAAACAAATTAAAGGTGGAGGATGTGCCACCTGGATGGCCTCTTGTTACACGTGGGATAGAAAATAATACACTGGAATTGTATCCTTACACAATCAAAAGTTTTTGAGTCTAGATGAGTGACACCTAACTCAATATAGCATATAAAGGAGTACCTACACAGCGTCGGAGGACTCTGTCTATTAAGTGGAGGATAATATTTATATGATGATAAATAAGTTTAGATATCAATACACATTTCATGGATATTAATGCATTTTTTTCGGGTATCGATACACTTTCTACACATTATACTCCGTTCTAAGGGCGCATTTTCCTAAGTTTTTTTGGCCCTCTTTCGAAACCCAACCAATTATATTACTAGAGAATGTTAAGCAATAGGTTTTCCAATTTTGTAGAATTGCAGACAATAAACTGCTTTGAAGTGTGAACCCTCTGCCTACATGTGCTGGCGTCGCCACTGGGCTAGCTCATGTGGTAAAACTCTTACATGTCCCCACACTGCATTCTAGGATCGAGTCACATATTTCCCTCTCTCATATAATAGATTAAGAATGACAAAACGAGATTAAAGAATTCACGATAAAAGAAATTGCATATCTAATTTTTGGTAGATGAAAAATTAAATTATAGTCAGAGCCGTTGTTTTTATTGACTCAGTTCCCATACTATGGGTTAAGAAGAAGATTCTCGCGTACAACGAAGACCACTACTACTACACCAGCACACGTTATGCCCAAGTGGGTATACAAGTCTGTGGGCTATTGGTGGTCGTCTGTTTTTTTCTTTTTTCTTCATATACAGTCAATGGCTTTCCCTGCCAATTTGAAGTATTATTTAGGGGCTCCTTCGGCTAAAAAGAAAAAAATTGATTTTTTGGTTTTTTTTGTTTTGTCTTTATTTAAATTTAGTTTCGACCATAATTTTTATACTTTTTGAATTCGTCTTATCGAGATGAATCCATAAATCTCAAAAACTTGACGTAAAACTAATAAATGCAAAAATAATTTGAATAAAGACAAAACGAAAAAAACCAAAAAACTAGTTTTTTCTTCGTAGCCAAAGGAGCCCTTACTCATATCTCAATGGAGTAATTTATTTCCTAATTTGATTAAAGACAAAAATATGCATGCCAGAAATTAGGGTATTAAAAGAAAATACTGTATTTTGCAGTTTGACGAAAAAAATCGTATGCTGATCAATTTTGTTAAAAACAAACCCACCAACTGACCAGATTGACCATTCGGCTAGGGGTTCGATAGGTAGGGGTGCACAAGAAAATCGATATAACAGCCACATCGATCCGATCCGATCCGGACCTAACCTGTCTATTTTGTTAGGTTCTATAGTTCATTGGCCTGGTTATGATTCTACCCGGTAGTTATTGTTCGGTTACTGGTTCTCAATTGAATAATCAAGGTTAAAGCCGAACCGGACCGTATAATATCATTATGTATATGCACATATATTAAATATATTTATACATGTACAACATTATGAATCTTATAAAAATCCTATAATTATTTATTTATTTTATGAGTTGTTTTGGTGCTCTAAATTCTAAATAATATTTTAAACTCATGTGTCGTGATAAAGTCTTCCTTAATTGGGTAGAACCGGAACCGGACCGGTCTTGCGGTTTAGATTTGGATAGGTTCTTCATGTGAAATGGCTAGGTTTTGTTCTTAATTTTCTAAAACCGGTTGGAATGGTCCGGTTCAATCCGGACCGTGTGCACCCCTATCAATAAGGAAATTCCTTGCAGGCACATCCAGACCGTCCGTCTCCGCAATTATTGGTTCAAATCACAAGCGTACTGTTACCGGAAAAATATATTCTTACTAGACAAAGAACAAAGTGAATCTGAACCATCAATAGCAAAGATGGATAGTCTAGATGTGCCATATAAGAACCGTCCTGGTCCGTGAAAAAAAAAAAAAAAAAAAACCGTCCTGGAGGATCCCCATTCCAAGTATATGTGGCTAGCACATTTCTGAGGAAAAACTGGTGGCTCTCATAAAGTCGTGCAAAATCAACGGTACACTCTGATTTTTGAAGTGTGAAACTATAAGGCCCCATCTTTTACTGTTATTCCATCGTGGAGTTGAGCTTCGTGGGAAAGTGGAGGAAAATCTTGAATTAATTTCCGGGAAAATACTAGGGGCGCTTATGGACCCATTGGTTCGATGTTGTGCTAGGAAATTACCCTTTCCATCCCATGGAGGAACCGGGGCTGTAATGAGCAACTCACTACAAGCGTGTAGTGAGTTTGAGAGTCGTTCATTCTTGTTTTGGACAGTCCAGATTTTAAATAAACTATTCGCGCAAATAGTTTAATTGTTTGCGCGAATAGTTTATTTAAAATCCAGTTCATCCAAAACACTTTGGATGGCCTAGATTCACTCACTACACCTTGTAGTGAGTTTGGCTCTCGCGTGGAATGAAATTTTGTGAATCCGACGAAAATTTAAAACTCATACATTTTAAGCGACTTTATATAAATTGTTGGACTACGTATAATTTCATCCCAGTTTCTAATTAACCATGCTTCACAGAGTCAGTTCATAGGGTAAATTTTGCAAAAATTAAGGGCCCTCATAGGTATAAATCTATGCAATACATATAAACCAAGTTATATTCACAAATTATACTTGAAACAAGGTCAAAATGTTGCAATAAAAAACTGATAGGTATTCAAATTTAAAATTTATATTGGGTTAGTGGTTCATGAATATTAGCATTCGTCGATTTCTTTTCAAATTTTCTTTTAAGTACAACCTTTTTTGTCATTGTTTAATTAACTATTTACATGCTTTTCAGCTTAAACTTAACATATGTATGTACACCTGTAGTGTCTTAAACCGAATTAGTATTTTGGTTACATGTTTAATTGGATTTACTTTTAAATTTTTATATAAAGATATATATGGTCAAGTTGGGGTTTTGCTTCCGACCCCCGTACTTTTCGAGCCAATTCTAATGCTTCATTAAAAGTTTAGGTACGATATTTATAACTTATTTGTGATATGATATTTGTTTTCTTGTTGGGGCCCTTCGTAAAAATGCGCATTATTTAGTGTTTGGAGAGTGTCAATTGGCGTGGAGCATTTGCCTCGATCTCAAATAATAATAATTTATCTTCAATATGGGATGTACTTACCCATTGGAAACATTTTAGACCATTTGCTGTCATTTTCTCTATGAATCATGGACCTGACTACGGGTACAGAAATTTTGAGTACATAAAATGTACAAATGGCTTGTGGGACTTATTTTTGGGTCTCACACAAAAAATCCGAACCGTTCTTTAATTTTAAAATAATATTTCAAATGACCTTGCAAAAAATCAACTCAATTGGATATGTGTAACTGGTTGATCCAAATTTCAAGTTTTTATTTAGAGCAGGATTCTGAACGAAAACTTGAAATTTAGATCAATGAGTTATGCATATCCAATTGAGTTGATTTTCTGCAGGGTCATTTGAAATATTATTTCAAAATCAAGGAACGGTTTGGATTATTTGTGTGGGGTCCAAAAGTAGACCCCACAAGCGATTTGTACATTTTATGTACACCAAACTTCTGTACCCTTAGGATTTTCCATGAATCATTTGTTCCAAACATCTAGTCAGTTGTCACTTACACATGTTAAGTTAATTAAAGAAAGCTTTACTTAAAAAGTTAGGATTATTAAAGGAAGCTTTACTTAACACTCCAAGAAATAAAATAAAAATAAAAATAAGGGAAAGAAAGTGGAACTTTGCCTTTATATCCATTGGCTAGTGAATGCTCGATCATACTACACTTCCGGAAGTGAGTCTTTACTTGAACTACAAAAATAGTAATTATAACTAATTTTCTATAAAAGAGTTGGATGATCGTTTATTTTTATATCTCATTAAGATGATAAATCATGCCAATTTTTTTTTTTTTTTTTGTCGAATAGCAATCAATAAATGATTTTCGCACTGTCTCAAGTACCCATTTATATAAACATATCTTTTCCGATCATGTGTTACATTGGTGGATAATCAATGAATAGGAATTTGAGCATAGTAAAAGGTCTCGATAAGGTCTAAAAAATGGAGCAATTACCATTAAGATTAGAAAACAAATATTTATTACCATTAGGGTAAATTAATCTTTTTTAATTACCATTAAGGTCAATCACTATTTTTTGGGTTCAGGTTTAGTGTGCACTTTTTTTTTTGGTACACGTGTGCACTTTTCTATTATAGAGTTTTAGTGGTTTACGAACTTTCATAGGTTACCCTATGTTTTTAGGCACTTTCATAGGGTACCCTAGGGTTTATGTTTAAGGTGCACTTTCCTATTATAGGGTTTTAGTGGTTTAGGCACTTTCGTAGGGTACTTTAGAGTTTTAGGCACTTTCATAGGATAACCTATATGTTTAGATTTAGACACTTTCATAAAGTATCCTAGGAGAGAGAGGGGGAGAGAGAGAGAGAGATGGGTAGACCGTGCTGATGGAGTGGGAGGAGCTTTTCCTGAGCTCGCCTTGCACTGGATAAAAAAAGTGGACCGGCCTACCCACAACTAAACGATTCTCATAATTGAGAAGGCTGAAAAAGACACACAACTGTTCCATCGAGGACCTGTTCGCAATTGTGCAAGGAAAAAATTCTAGACACATGCAATAATAATAAGAAAAAGGGGGGACTGATGAAAAGGTTTGGAGATAGTGACTGTATGGCAAAATTTTCAACTTGACGTGGGGTCTACTTGTAAAGATTCCAACAAAGAACTTAATTTGAATGTGACCGTCATTTCCATTTGGATATTTTATGGCAAAAATCTCCACATCCAAAGCTGGCATGATGTTCGAGACTGTTTGAGAGCCTTTTTATTGGGTTCCCATTTTTAGATTTTGGCTGCTTATGTATAAAATATGTTATATGAAAATAAGTTTCAAATTGTAGGTTTAGAAAACAGAAGCAAAATTAGGTTGGGGGGAGTTTTTTGACTTCTTATTTTTTATTTTTCCCATTCTGATTAAAAAAAACCTACAAAATACACTCTGCACATAGCTTTCAAACACTACTCCTATTGCATAATGCATTTTGCACATTTCTCCTAAACACTTTTATCAGATTTAAAATACATTCTGACCATAATTCAAAAAGTCAAAATAGCCATAAAGTTGAAAATGAAAAGCTGAAAATGAGGCTTCCAAACACCCATGAATTAGGTAAACATATTTATTACACGGCTAGAATATTAGAATGTAAATTTATTAGAATACAGCTTTTAAAAACATGTTTTCAAAAATGCGAAAATCAAAATATAAAAAATAGGTAACCAAACAATCCGTATTGTAACCTCTTATCCTTGATTCTGTGGGCAGCGGGTCTTCGGCTATCTATCAAAAATTTTCAATAACTCAAGTTTCCGAACTTGCTTACATGGATCTCGACTAATTGTAAAGGATCAAATTCTACTAATAGTAGAAGCCCAATTAAAGCTGAATTAAAATTTCATATAAACTGATACCAAAGGAATTAATATATACTCCCTCCGCCCATATCGTTAGGTCTCTTTCCTTTTTTGGACGTCTCAAAGAATTCTCTATAATTTTTAAGTTATTAAGTTTTTTATATTCAATATGGATCTTGTTTGATAGATTTCAATTAGTTTTATTAAATAAAGTTGTTGGAATGACAAAAAAAATAATAGATTATGATATATTAACAATTCGTTCAGACGTACAAAAAGGTAAATAGGTCCAACAATATGGGACGGAGGGAGTAGCATCTATGAAGTTTTGTACTTGAAACCTCATGAGAGAGCAACCCGTCCCAAGTCTTTACTACCAAGCCAACCAAATTTGATTTTGGGATTTCAAATTTGACAATGAAAGAACATTCGGCGAGAAAAATCAAAGCTTGTGTCAGTGACCTTAGCTCCAGGATTGTTGGAAATTATTTTCCTTAATCTGTATCTATAAGAAAATTCAAATGGGACTAAATAAGTTGGGGAGCAGCTCCTCTCCAGTCTCCAAAAGGATTGGACAGTCCGGAGGCGGGGAGCCTGCTGTGAAAGATATGCACAGCAGGTGCTGTGCATATACAAAACACTGCCGTTTAGTTAGTTACTCAATGGCTTCACAAAATGTAATTTTTTGGGGTTTACTTTTGGGTTCCATACAAACGATCCGAACCGTTCAATAATTTTAAAATAATTATTCAAGTGGCCAAGGAGAAAATCGGTCCCATTGGATATTTTTACATTATTGATCTAATTCGTTTGATTTTAATCCAGAATTCAGTATTCTACCAATTTGAGAGAACCTTCAAGAAAAGTTATAAAATTGTGGGGTTAGTAACCCATTGATCTGAACCATAAGATTTGTAGGGCTTGTTGAGAAGAGTATTTAGAAAAAAAATTATGTTGTTCGGAAATTGATATGTATAAAAAAAACACATTTTTTGAAGTTGGGGGCAAGAAATTGGTTTTCTTAACCCACTCAACTAGGCAAGAAGACTATTTTAAACACACACAAAACCAAACTTACTTCAGAACATTGGAAGCCTTCCCATTTTTATTTCCTGACTATGAGCCGTTGTTTAGGGAACATGCATTAAGGTTCAAAACATATCAAAATAAAGAGGAAAAAAATTTGCTCCTATAAAAGGTCTTCTTCTGATTATCATTTCACCATTTTCTTTCTGTAAATTTCTTTAAATTTTACAGGATTTTTCTGATGAAAAAGATTGGAAAAAGTATACGTAAATATATAGAGTGCGGGTAAAAAAATTCAAGACAAACAAAATCTGATAAATTTGAAGGAAAATCCATTTTTTCATCTGTAGCAAGAACTTTTATGTTTTAACATGTTTTTCATGCACTTGTAAAAAAATAAGATACCTTTTGAAGAATTTTAAAACCCTCTATTCAAGAGATCAGAAAAAAGTACTGAAAAAGCAAAAAAAAAAAAATACAACAATCCAGACTATTTAAAGCCCCCAAACAAGGCCTTTATAAACGTGTGCTTTAAAAATTCACAATGATTCAAAGTGCTGGATTCAATTCTAGAAGTACTGCTTAATTAAAAACGAGTGCTTTTACTTTTCTTTTATTATTTTTTATTTATTTATTTCATATTCTAGAATCTTTTATCAATAGAAAAAACCGCACCAACAAAATGACACGCTAATTCCTCCCTAGGGTTTCCCCTGGCAACTACCTCCTCTCCCCCTTTGCCACCGCCCCTTTCCACATTCTCCCACCTCCTCCTCTTCTCTCCTCTGTCCTCCTCTTTTGACTTCCCCTCCGGGATTGCCGGCAGCTCCCCATGGATAATCGGATCTTCTCTCCTCTCCCCATGGGCGGCCGGAATCCTGATTTTTAGACAAGGGGGAGCCAGATCTAGGGTTAACAAATCTGAGCTTCGACATTGACGGAGGCGACAGCTCCAACGTGATAGCGGTGACAACAGGCTCCGGCGGTTTCTTATTTTTCCTTTCCCTTTTCTGTTCTATTTTCTTTTATTTTTTTAATTTTTTTTATAGGTGGTTGTATTTGTTTGATTGGCTGATTAAAGATACGCTAATATTCCAATTAATCAACGGATTTTTTTTATATTGTTATTAATTAAGACTACTTTGGAGTTAAAGTAGCTTTATCGAGCTCTTTCTAGATCATGTCTATTGTGTTGGCCACTTAATTAAATTTAATAGCGTATTCAGACAAATATAATTATTTTACTTTTCTTGTGGTAAGAGTCAGGGGATTATGCACGTAGACAAGGACAGTCATATATATATATATATATATATATATATATATATATAGCTATCAAATTGACTAATTAACACATTGATTACCGGATTTGATAGCTGTAATTTTTGATGTGAATACAAATTTTATTCACCAGTTGTCTAGCTAGCTGTAAAATTTATATTCACTAATTGTCTAGGTGTGATTCTTTTTTTTTATACCTATCGAATTCTCTACAGTACTTTTTATTCACTAACCGTCTAGGGGTAATATTTTATTTCGTTGTACAACGGAATAGAATTTTGAACATTGATTACTGGGTTCGCTCTCTGTCTCCACCATAGAATATTATAGGGTGACTTTCTCCTCGTGAGAGTCCTCCAATGACACATGCCAAACCATCACAATTTTAAAACTAATAGCTAATATATATTTTTTTTAAAAAGAAGTATTCCTTGATCACAAATACTTTATATATTATTTACAAAAGGAAACATTCAACTTACTCGGAGAGTACTACTACATGCAGTATGCCTCATTACCTATTATTTTGATACTTGTTTACCCATAATTTGTGGTACTTGTTACTTATTGATTTGGTGAAGTTATGAACCGTTATGGATTTTTAAAAAATTCACTATTCATGTTAACCTTATTAATTACATAAAGTTTTGGTACTTGTTACGAACCGTTATAGCCGGATTTTAAAAAAATTAACTATGCAAGTAAATATTTTTAACAAGTACCAAAAATATACGTCAAGAGGTGTATGGTACATAAACCTTCCTTCCTTTGATCGCATAAGATTCAAATTATTTTCATTTTTGGCACTTGATAATGTTTTTGTAAATCATCAATCTTAAAATGCGCTTCTATTTATTTATTTTATGACGAAAGAACTACCCACAGAGGGGTCACTAAGTGCCGGTACTTGGCCACCTTAACATACTCTTAATTAAAAAATAAGAGATCAAATCTTATGGAAGACAATAATTGATTACTTCTGGTTATTTAAAGGAGCTTTCATGGTTACTTATACTTACTGCGGACTATTTAATGAATTAAATTAGTTGTTTGGTTTGATTTAGCTGTTGCCAGGTTTGTACAAATGTAAATATCTCGCTCTTGTAATTCCCATTCTACAAAAAATGAATTTAAATCGACCTGTTGTCTTACATTGGATACAAATTAAGCGCGAAGTCCAGGGACGACTCCAGAATTTTCATCTAGCGCTAACAAAAATATACAACGTGTCTATGATGAAAAGTTGTATGCAAAAAAAGATAAAGAAAAGAGGAGCCGTTTGATTCCCATCAATTATTTAGACATTGAATCAAATGCCAGGTAACCATTATTCTTAAATATGTACCATATAGATTATAAGTGGGTTAGGCTTGTTTTGTTTTATTGGGCTATAACAATTTGATTCAAATTTACTTGAAAACATTTTTTTTAAACTCGACCGACTAAGCCAGCGCTGCAATATTAAAAAAAATTCAATTTATATCTGAATTTTATTTTTTTCAGTGCATTTTTTGAACCTAGCACCCAACGGGTCGCTTGACCTTGCTGATTATATGGTGGAGTCTCCCATGATGCGAACGATATTTTTATGGCGGGCTCGCAGACAATGGACTAAAGTCACCTAAATAGGACGCATCGTGCCGATATCCAAATAGTTTAGTGGGTTTGCTCTGGCGTCAATAACACGTCTTGATTGAATTGGAGAGAGAATTAGTCGAGATGCGTATAAGCTATCTGGACACACTTGACCGTTGAATAAAATAAAAAAAGACATCTCCAATTTAGAGGCGCCTCTTTTGCTTAGAACCCTCCCACAAAAAAATGTCAAACTTTTAATTTGGTTGGCTAAAGCCAATAAATACTTTCAGATAGAAATTAAAGGTCAAACCATGCATTTTACATGATATCAGAAGCCAGAAGTGAATTCATGCGAGTGCAAATGTGGAGAATTGAGCATCCCATATCGGAGCAAAAACCTAGCTAATTTAGAATAAATCGAATCCTCGACTTTGAGATCATCGGAATTCAGTGACTCCCAAATCCTCTGTACTCACTTTCGTCTCAATCTATAGTCCGGTGAATGTTCGGCCACTGGATCATGTGAGAATTTTGAGAAAGAATGTCCCGTTTTGTTGTATCAAAAGGATGAAAAATCGAACTTTCGTGTAACTTTGCTATCAAGCAGTACATATAAGTCACAATTTTGTGTTCGGTTACCAAGCAGTACACATGAGTCACGATTTTAATTTTTTTTTTACCAAGAAGCACAAAACCTATATATAACAGGGTTGAGTATAACAACATAATTGAAATATTTGATTATTGGATACATTTACACAAAGATCCCCAAGTAGGTGTTGAAGAGAGAAATCATATTCTAAACCAAATTCAGGAAACAAATCCCAAAATTGATAAGTCAGAAAAAGAAGAAACATCGTCTTTAAGAATGATGACGACTCATTAAATAATGAAGACACATTAGTGGACCTATTCAATGGCAAAGTTGAATAAGAAACTTTGACGGGAAAATCCGTTTCTTTATGAAAGAGAAAAAGAAGAGGACTAAAATACCGATGGAATACCCCTAGACATCCTGATGATGATTTACCCAAACACCGATGCAGCCAAATTTGGGTACATATCTGTGCCCAGTTCAATGAATCAAACTTGGAGAAGGATTTGAGTGCGTGTAGAGTATCATGTGGTGATTCTCGATGCACATCCCGATTGTTTAAAATTATTTTGAACGGTCCGAATTTTAAATAAATTCTTCAAGGAAAGAGATCTGCACTACTGATTACTGAGATGGACGACTGTGACAGGGTTACGAATACCACGTACTACCCTTCACGCACCCAAATTCTGATCTCAAACTGGGGCATTCATTTAGAAAGATTTGATTTGGTCATGAAGCAGGAAGCTAGGGGAGCTGGCCAGTGGCCACAACCATCCACTTGTAGTGGGGTCCTTGGCTGTGTAGCCAGTGTCAGTTAAGAAAACTAGAAAAGTAATTGAGTTCTGAAAATTATTTAAGTCATAATAATATTCCTCCACATGGTGTGGGAGCCAAGCAGTTGGGAAAAATTTTGGGGACCAATATTGATTGGTGGCTTAATGGATTCTTCCCCAAGGTCAAGGGTCAAAGCTGGATTTTTTCATAGTAATAAATCAGTTGAATTGTAGTACTCCTATGATTTAATGAGTCTCTGTTTGACCTAGGAAATTTCTTGGATTCAACAAATTAATCCACATCTTCTTAATTCTTGTTATTATTAAATTTTATTAGGCTCCTTTTATTTATAGGGTTTTGTTAAAATGTGCCCGTGACTAGGTTCATTAAATGAGTATAATTAAACCTTTGTTTGCATGAGAAATCTAAGTTATAAACAATAGACACAAACTCTTTTACTACTTTTTGCATGGGAAATCCAAATATATCAATTATTTTTACTACTTTCTAAAAAAGTAGATTTAATTAGACTCATTTAATGAACCTTATCATGTGCCGGGGGGCACATTTTAACAAAACCCTTATTTATAATAGGGGTAGGATCTGCTGATGGATATTTTCCCAATCTGCTTCTGTTCGTTCTGAAAAAAGCAACGGAAATGCCATGCGATGAATATTTGTTCGTGGGTGTTTAATTATTTTGAAAAAATAAGAAGAAGAAAAAAAGAGCATCCAACGAACCAATGTCACTTTTGCAATATTTTGATCAAAATAGTATTCAAACTAGTCAAGATTTGAAATTATGTTCAAGTTAATTTATTGAATATTCCGCTATGGACAACGAAACACGGTAAGGTGATGTGTGTTCCTAATGTATTGGTTAATTAAGAAGTTGGGCGTTGACTAGCCTTCACGGTCCATTTGGATTGAGGGATTTTATAAGAAAAAGAAGGGGTTATAGTTTCTAACTAAATCACTAATTTGGATTAGTATTTTAGGAAGAAAAGGGGAGAAAAGTTCAAAAATGAAACTTAAGATTGACTCTCTTCCTTTCTCGCCCAATCTTACAAAAATTGTGGGATTTCGCGAGAAAGTGCTCTCTTATTTCACATTTTCTCACCATCTAAAGGGGCTGTTAAACAAATGGCTCCAAAGCTGTGTTCTAGATTCCAATTTGAAGGTAAATAAGAATTAACTAGCTTTGAAATATTCAAAAGATTTTTGAATATTGAATTTGGCAAGAGAAAAAAGAGAGAGGAAAAATTAATCTATTACTACTACTTTTCCTATATTTCCTTTTGGTATATAAAAAAAGAGGAATTCGACAATTGCTTTTATTTTCGTATCAGTTGAGTATCCATGCACTCTTTGATTGGAGGTCATTAGACGTCATGGGATCAATTCCGAAGTAAATCAGTTGCCAAAGAGACAATTTCATATTAATTCTCTCCTTTTGGACTTTCCTTCTTAAAATGTACTTAAATGTTCAATATTTACACAAACCTGCCTGGCTAGACCATATTTATGCGCGACTCAAGACTCTAACCCGAGTGGTCATGGAGGCCAGGGCCAAAGTTCCTATAGGGGAGGTTTTAGAGTCGAGTTGATGAAGCAACATCGGTCTACTGTTGTAACTTACTAACTACTAACCCACTAACGCGATAACTGTTACCCAAAAAAAGACCATAGTTATGCACAAGCTTTAATTCAGTATTTTGAACAGAGGAATCATTAACTATTTTATTCCTTTTAATCATAAAGAATCCATAGTTTCTCATGTTTTCCATAAGAATCAGACTCTATTTCTCTGCTCTATTCTTTCCAGATCAACACCATACAATATTACAGCTCAGGGGACTAAAAAACAGGATGGTAAAAGCTAGTAAAACAAGGCTTCAAAAAACTAAGTGTGTATATAGTAAGATCATGAAACTGCAACTCCAACTCAGTTTCCATTCATCAAGCAAATTCTGGTAGGCCTGGGCTGGAAATCCCTCCTCCTCCGGAGATCGTGGTTCGATGGTTTGATGATTTGGAGGAGAAAGGCTTTAAACGATTGGGCTTTTGCTATCAAGCTCAATATTCCCAATTGTTCGATGATGCAGGGGTGAGGGTGACGGGTGGATCGACTAGGAACCCTGTTGATATTTCAGTCATTGGATCACGTGAGAATTTTGAGAAAGAATGCCCTGTCCTATCAAATGGAAAGTACAAAAAGTCAAACATCCGTGTAAATTTGTTCATGTTTTTGTTGCCTAGAATTTGTGTGAGTCGATAGCTGGAACTACACCGAAATATTGATTCAGCCAAAATTGGGTACATGGGTGACCTTAGCCAAAATTCGGTACATGGGTGACCTTAGAAAAGAAAAAACGAACAAAAATACCGAAACCTAAAATACAAAAAGAAATAAAGAAAATTTTGGAAACGCAATTGATTTGGTGTTGAAACTGGAAGGGGAACTGGCCCCGACCATCCACTTGTAGGGTGGTCCTTGGCTATAGCTAAATCTCTATCATACCTTAAACCACACTAGCCTGTGTAGCATTGTATGACTAGTGATCGTAACAAATCTTGGGTTAAGAAAAGTAGAAAACTAGAAAAGTAGTTGGAGTTTTGAAAATTATGAGTGATATAAGTCATATACTCTTAGTTTTCCTCCACATGGTTGGGAGAGCCAATAAATTTGGGAAAATTTTGGGGCCCATATTCATTGGTGACGCAATGGATTCTTTTCCAATGTCAAAGGTTCAAAGCTGAATTTTATTTTTTATTTTTTGCAATAAATCAATTGAATTGTCACTTTAGACTTGTACTATGATTTAATGAGTCCCTGTTTGACCTAGGAAATTTCTTGGATTCAAGAAACTAATCCTCCACGACTTCTTCTTTTGCGGCTCATTTTATGAATTCTTGTGGCTCGTTTTACATTTGGGTGTACGGTACACCCTCTGTAAATTTGTGACTCATTTTATGAATTTTGTGAAGGTTTTATACTTTATAGTATGAACTTTTATGCCTACATTTCCGAATTTTTGAACTGTGGAATCACTGACCTTTTTGTTCCTTTGATTTGAAATTTGAATAAAAAAGAATCCATATATATATATATATATATATATATATATATATATATATATATATATATATATATATATATATTTATATATATATATTTATTTTTTTAATTGTTTTCTCCGAGAATCACACTTCAATTTTCTGTGCTCTATTCTGTCCAGTACTACACCATACAATATTACAACTCAATGGACTCTGTAAATGCATCAAAGTTCCACCTCTCATAGGCAAACATCTCTACAAATTTTCGTATGCACATATCAACAAAAAGGAGAAAAGATAGTAAAGCAACTAAGCAAGGCTTCAAAGGCCTAAAAGTGTGTATAATAAGATCATGAAACTTCAACTCCAGCTCAGTTTCCATTCATCAAGCAAAATCTGGTAGGCCTGGGCTGGAAATTCCTCCTCCTCTGGAGATCGTGGCTCGATGGTTTGATGATTTGGAGGAGAAAGGCTTTCAAGGATTGGGCTTTTGCTGTCAAGCTCAATTCCCAATTGTTCGATGACGCAGGGGGGTGACGGGTGTAGCCGATATTCCGGTGCAGACTGCACCGGAATGACCCCGGGTGGCTGGTGGGTGAACACAAACACGTCCGAACTATTTTTTGTGACCTTGAATTGGATGCCCTGTATTCAGAAGCCATGAAGGGAGTTTTGGTTTTGGTTTGTGTTTTTGTTTGAAGCAAACCGAATTGAAGGGGGCCAATTGTGAGGTTATATAGCCATTTTCATGGTCTGAACTTTCGTCCTAATTGACAACCTTTATTTTGATTTGGTATTGTACAACTTAGTCAAAAGGGTTTTCTAGAATAATGACTAATTGGCCCTTGTCGAAAAGGGGTAAATTGAAGTGCCATTTCCAATTACTCATGAATGATGAAGGAAATTGTGGGGAGCGCGTATCTGGAGTAAACTTTTTGGACATTGTGGAAGGGGATGAGGAGTTAGAGAAATGGTTGGACCTCGCCCGAGCCCCAGTGTGATCGCTTGAGAAGATGAGCTGCACGAGAGACACCCGCGTTAGCGCCCAGCCCGAACAGTGGTGGTCCGAGAAGGCACTTCGACGGTCTAGTAAGTGACTGAAAATGTAGAGCAAAGAGAAGGATCCTGGATAAATTCAGCGAGGTCTCCTTTCATAGGCAAAGGGAGACTTGCTTACTAAGTCATCCGTGTTCCTCACACGCGTCACTCGTATTTGACACAACACGCGGGAGGGTCATGAGTGCCTTGGATAGCCCTGCCGTTTTGGCTAATGTCATGCCCTGACACACCCAATATGTCAACAAACTTAAGAATACTCCCCGGTCCGTTAGACGCCACCTGCACACAGTCCAGACACCACCTGACACCACATCATTTGCGTCTGTCACCAATCACATCAGTCAACCTGTTCGACCAAAAGCAACCGAAGCCCAACGGCTCGGTGGGAGTCATAGTCCTCCAAACCCACCGGTTCGGCATCGCATGGGGCTCAGCCGACGCCCACTGGCTTGGTGGGTATGCCTGTGCTGCGGCCGTCATTGCAGTGTTGAATGCTAGTCGTCTTCTCTTCGGTGAGGCCCTCTGCCGGAGGACTTGCTTCGGACGGAGCCTCCGTTTCTGCTTGGGCAAACGAGAAGGACCACCCCTTCGTCTATGCCACTTCGGTAGGAACTCGACAACTGGCTAGCGCACAAGCCGAAGCATGTAATTCCACCGAGGCAGTATTTTGTCTTCGACACACGGCACTCAGCCATGGTCTCAGTTGTGTGGTTTGACCATTCGCCCTTCTGGATTAACTCGTCCATTGTGGGATCGGCAAGTGCTGCGGGCTAAACCCATTGACCCCTTGTGACCATTGGCCGCTACATAAATTATGTTGGTTTTGTGAAGTTTAATTCGGTTTGATTTGTATATTGCTGATTAAGGAGTTCGACCTATATATGAAAATCACCACAATTGGTGATGTCAATTCTAAGTTATATTTGCAGCAGCCAACGTAATTCTAGAACTCTCTTTATTATATATGATGCATAATATTTACTGGTGTGAGTCGTGATTGCACCTAATTGCAAATTTGAAGAGCCACGTACGATTTCTAGTTCATATGTTTTTTATTTCTTGCTTCATTAGTCTTGGTTCGTTATGCCTGTAATGGGTTGACTAATTTATCATTACATTATTTCTTACAGGTGGGTAAAGGAGACTTGACAAACATTTTATTTGGTTTTTGAAATTACTAGCAGATTTCCTTGGTCTATGTCTCGGGGACTACCACACCGCCACCTCATTTTTGTATAGGTTGACTTTGAGCTCCGCTTCAATAATTAGAGTCATTGTAGTATTGTGCACAACTTGAGTCTGAATAAAAGGTAATGTTAATTTGATTGAAGTCATTTTAGTATTGTGCACAACTTGAGTCTGAATAAAAACTCAATCTCATAAGGTAATGTTAATTTGATTGAAAAATACTAGTCTAGTTTTCATATTTTAGACTAAAGAATTGAATGGTGAAATCAAGTACTTATCGATATCCAATTGAGGTTTTTTTTTTTTTTTTTGCAAGAATAACTAAAAAAACTAAGTCCAAATCCAAAATGGTCAAAGAGACCACAAAACCTCAAAGCCAAAAAAATGCAACCCGCAAAATCTAACACTAATGAAAGAAGACTTTTACCGCCTCTAAATTTAATGTCATCCTCTTACTAGCTTGTTTGAATAAAACAAAATTTTTGTTGCGAATGCCACAATAAGATAATGAAGAGAAAAATACCTCCGTATCTAATCTTTCTAATTTTTGTAAAGCTTCGTGGATTGATCTCTTGCCCGAGTGTTGATCTCTACTCCTCTCTTGTGGCCAATAGGTCTAGAGAATTGCTGCCCCCTACAAATGGGGCTCCAATAAGGCAAACTCTCTATAATGGAATTAGGAGCAACATCCTTCTCTAGCCCAATAATATTCTTTCTTTCTACTATATCAAGCCCAACTCCACCAATCAAATTGTCATTACACGAATTGTTCTTGGACTTTAAATGGGCCTGATTGGTAATAAGCCCAAACATATCCTTAAGCTTGAAAGGAGGACTCTCCTTATTATCCGAATGCCCGTTTAGTTGGAAATGATCGAATCCCACACTGGTCAATTAGTCGTCCCTCGAGACCGAAGAATTTTTCAGTGCCGAGTAGACATAGATGACGTGGTACTTACTCGCGCATATCCGCCATCCAAAAATTCAACGGACGGCCCTGATTGAAACACAGTTGTCTTTTTCTTTTTTAAAAAAAACCCATCTGACACTTTCAATCCGGACAATCCGTTACATCTTTGGATGGCCAGATGTGCGCTAGCGGGCACCACATGGTACCCGCTGGGCATTGAAATTTTTTTCCTGCTCTTTCCAACTAAAGGATTGGTTTCTTCAACAAGAGACTCAACCACAAATGCGTTATACCATCCTTAAGAATAGCATTGGTCATTCCAGTAGCTTCATGAATTGGACCAGGTGTGTTCTATCAAATTTATGCACGAGAAGACTTATATCTATTCTCATGAATAAGAAATTGAAAGTGTAAACAAAATTGATTCACAATAAAAATACAGGATAAGCAAATCAAACAAACAATTTCTCTCTCTTTCTCCGAGTAAATACTGTAACGAGGTAATTAATGAAAGTACAATTAACAACTTGTTTTGCTCTTGACTTCTCAGAGCATCCACAACAATGCCTTTCCTCTCTAAAATGAGGAGTGGAAGTGACATATTGAGGGGAAATTTTGTAATTTATGTCAAAAAGTTGTACTGTTTGAAGGGGCCCATCTACCTATTTGTCACATCCACTCCCTAAATTTTATTTTGGCTCCCTAAAATGAGAGCATTTTAGGGAGCCAAAATAAAATTTAGGGAGTGGATGTGACAAATAGGTAGATGGGCCCCTTCAAACAGTACAACTTTTTGACATAAATTACAAAATTTCCCCTCAATATGTCACTTCCACTCCTCATTTTAGAGAGGAAAGGCATTGTTGTGGATGCTCTCACTTGCCAACTTTTCAAACACCCCCTTGGTCTTTTTCACCACAAGGACGGCCAAAACCTGAAAAGCAAAAAAAAATAAAATAAAATAAAAAAATAAATGAAAATAAAAATCGAGACATACGTAGTTGGTTTCTCTCAAGTTCTAATCATGGTTTAATTATTTATTTCTCCTCGAGCACGGTCACGTGACGCATCTAGACATTCGAACACCACATATTCTCGTTGGGTTCACAACTACGAGTATGAACCCCACATATTTGTGCTGGAAAGATTTGGAACACCATGTGACTGTGCTCGAGACTACTGAATATTACTGCTAATCCCCTTTCCCTTTTGATGAATTACAAAATTTTAAATAGAAACCCGTCTAGGATACTGTCACACAGCATATGTATGTTTTCCAAATTATTGATATATGATTGTAAGTTTTGTGGTTTAATTCTACAGCACTACTACATACCTAGAAAATACACTAAGATTTATTCAGAATTTGAAAATTAATGGTCCAGATTCATTTGGAGTAAATCTGGACCATTGGTTTTCACATTCGGAGTAAATTCTGGGTGCCCTTTCTGGGCACTTAAACTTTGTGTTAATTCTAACAACCAAATCTTCTTTTGTGCATACACCAATTGACTAAGAGGGCGTTCCAGTAAGGGTATTTTTAGAATAAATTAGGCTTTGACTTCGACTTTGTGTATTGCGAGAAAATGACATGTCTCGATTTTAAAATTTTTTTTTTTTTTTTGGGGTTATTGGACACCCCTTAGTCCCTTGCAACTAACTTCTTATAAAAAGTTCTGGTGGACTGGTTATTAACTAGAAACAAAATTTAGCTTGTGACTCGAAATTTTGCAGGCCGGAAATGAGGAATTGACGCAAACAGACAAATTACTACACATTGCTTAATGACTTTTTCGTAAGTCATAAACGCTCGCCTGCTGCCCATTTTTCCGGATCCGAACAAGTTAGTCTTGCAATAAAATTTCAAGCGGGATGATTCTGACTTCTGCATAGTGACCGAACACTAGGTTATATATATATATATAATACACACACTCAGCTTCACATGTGAAATCTCATATTTTTCTTAAAGTGTGGAAGTCACCCAGTTTTTTCATTTCTTTTGAAATAGATTATGGATACACAATGTGCATAACTCCTTTGGCCAAAAAGAATTGAAGATTATGGATTTTTCGTTTCATCTTTATTCAATTTTTTTTTACATTTGTTAGTTTCGCGTCAAGATTTTGTGGTTTCTAGATTCCTTTCGGCGAGACGAATCTAACAAGGATAAATTTATGGTCAAACCAAATATTTTTTTGAATAAAACCGAAATACTTGGATTATTGGCCGATAATCCAAGTATTTTGGCTTTATTCAAAAAAATTTGAGTTTTGACCATAATTTTATACTTGTTAGATTCGTCTCGCCGAGAGGAATCCAGAAACTACAAAATCTTGACGCGAAACTAACAAATGCAAAAAAAAATTGAATAAAGACGAAACGAAAAAACGAAAAAATCATAGTCTTTCATTTTGGCCAAAGGAGTTAGTACACGATGATAGAACTTTTGTAATTATACGCACAGGATTGATTATTTCTAATGGAATAATCAACACCGGCCGCCTTGCATATCTTCCAAAATTTAGTTGTAATTTTGCTCAATCAACACCCAAATTCTATGTCCGTCCCTGATCAATCTCATATAAAATATAGCCAACTAATTTAAAATTCGAGAATAGAATTCTCAACATAACAGTGTCAAATGTTCATATTTAATCACGAAATTTCATTGATCCATAACTATGCCACGTGATATCGCTGTTATATGTATATGTACACGTACGAATGGTTTTGTACCCAATGTTGTATCCTATCAACGAGAAATTTTTCAGTGCCCCCCGGCATTACTCACGTAGTATCCACTCGGCAATCTCAGCCGTCAAAAGTGCGATCCAACAGTCCGAAAGAGAAGAGAGAAAAAGAAGAGAGAGAGAGAGAGTTGTCGGGTGAGAAGAGAAAGAGGGAATCAATCTGAGCCATCCAAAATATTTTGGACGGTCGAGATCGTGCTTGACATAGACAAGTTATACCCATTCTGTACCCAAAATTTTTTCCCTATCAACACAGTTTTGATATAGAAAAGTCTTTGTAAGTGGACGTTCATTTTCGGAGTCAATAGAAAAGCTAAAGTTTTCCAGAAACGTGGTACGAAAAGTAAATGTCAGTTAAGATTCCATATATGCATGAATGTTCCTCTTCACCAAAGAGTTCGTGATATGGGAGTATAATATTACACATTTAAAGAGATTTATGAACAAAGGACAAGTAGTAATCAAACCATTTACGAAATTTAAAAACGTTATATTTAAGATTCTGGTCTTGGTAATGGCGGCTTATTGCGAGTCTTATATTATGGGAAATGATAATGCTAAAATCATTTTTATTTGTGCCAAAATTGTAGTTCATAAAAGGCTTGTACTTTGCACATGGTACAAGATTTTTAAGCACTGCAATATTGGCGAAAAAAGATTTTGACAAAAACAAAAGCGGTTTTGGCATTATCACCACCCTATATTATTACAATATTAAACCATGATAAGCATATGTGTCGAAATCATTAATTACCATTAATGAATAAAAGTCCAATTCGAGGGTTCCATTCGTTTGGCCCCAAGCTAGCTTAGATGAAACACACAAGAAATACACATAACATGGAGGATATACGTGGTTTCTCAAACTCGGGCAGTCCATAGAAGTTAATCAGAAATGGAGACAAATTTTACAAGGAACTCTCTCAACTCGTTACACTCACGTTATACACTAATTTCTACCTTGGTATCTCACTAACTAGCATTGTAAATTGACTAAAAAAATTCTCTTCCTTTTTTTTTTTCTTTTTTCCGCCTGGTAAATAACGTAACAAAGTAATTGATGAAAGTTCAATTAACAATTGTTTTGCTCTTGACTTCTCACTTGCCAACTCTTCAAACACCTCCTTAGTCTTTTCCACCACAAGGACGGCCAAGGCCTGAAAAGTAAAAAAAATAAAATAAAATAAAAATCGAGACATACGTAGTTGGTTTCTCTCAAGTTCTAATCATGGTCTAATTATTTATTTCTCCTCGAGCACGGTCACGTGACGCATCTAGGCATTCCAACACCACATATTCTCATGGGGTTCACAACTACGTGTATGAGCAATGCATTGTGCTGGAAAGATTTAGAACACCACATGATTGTGTTCGAGACTACTAAATATTACTGCTAACCCCCTTTCCCTTTTGATGAATTACAAAATTTTAAATAGAAACCCGTCTAGGATAATGTCACAAAGCATATGTTTTCCAAATGATTGATATATGATTGTGAGTTTTGTGGTTTAATTCTACAGCACTACTACATACCTAGAAAATACAGTAAGATTTATCAAGAATTTGAAAATTAATAGTCCAGATTCATTTGTAGTAAATCTGGACTATTGATTTTCACATTCAGAGTAAATTCTAGGTGCCCTTTCTGAGCACTTAGACTTTGTGTTAATTCTAACAACCAAATCTTCTTTTGTGCATGCACCAGTTGACTAAGGGGGCGTTCCAGTAAGAGTATTTTTAGAATAAACTCGGTTTTGACTTAGACTTTGTGTATTGTAAAAGAATGACCTGTTTTAATTTTTAAAAAAATAACTTTTTTTTTGTCTGTGGAACACCACCTACAACTGACTTCTCATAAAAAGTTCTGGTTGACTGGTTATTAACTAGAAAACAAAATTTAGCTTGTGACTCGAAATTTTGCACGCCGGAAATGAGGAATTTTTGCAAACAGACAAATTACTACACATTGCTTAATGACTTTTCGTAAACGCTCGCCTGCTGCCCACTTTCCCGGATCCGAACAAGTTAGTCTTGCAATAAAATTTCACGCGGGAGGACGGACCGTGGGGCGGATGATTCTGACTTTTGCATAGTGACACAACACTATATATATATATATATATATATATATATATATATATATATATATATATATATATATATATATATATGTGCACACACACACATGACACACCCGGCCTCACATGTGAGATTTCATAGTTTTTTTTAAAGTATGAAAGTCACCCAATTCTCCTAGTTCTTTTGAAATAGATTATAGATACACAATATGCATATATGTAATTATACACAATCATAGAACTTTTGTAATTATAAGTACAAGATTGATCAAAAATATATTTCTAATGGTATAATTGACACTGGCCGTCTTGCATATATTCCAAAATTTAGTTGTAATTTTGCTCACTCATCACCCAAATCTTATGTCCGCCTCTGATTAAAATTCAAGAATAAAATTCTCAAACATAACAATAACAAATTAACAATCTCAATGTTCATATTTATTCATGAAATTTTCTTGACCCTTTTCTGCATATGTACACACAAATGGTTTTGCACCTAATATTTATCCTATCAACACAGTTTCTGCATATGTTCACTTTCGGAATCAATTACTCCCTCCGTCCCGCAAAGTTTGTCACTTTCACTATTCCAGTCCTATGAAAAAATTGATTATTTCTTTTAATCTGTAATGTTTTATATAAGCAATATGGATCTCGTTTGATAGAATTCAATTAGATCTTTTGAACAAAGTTTTGAAAATTACATAAAACGTTATGAATTGAAAGATATAGGCAATTTAAAAATGGCACGCACTCCCGAAAGTGTCAAACTTTGCGGGACGGAGGGAGTAAAAAAGTTTTTCAGAAACGTGGTACGAAAAGTAAGAGGAACTTGTCAGTTAAGATTCCATATATGCATGAATATTCCTCTGCACCAATTAGTTCGTGAAAGTACCTTTGTTTTTTCTGTATTTTTCTTTTATTTTTTCGTTTTGTAGTAGGTTGTAACTGGGATTTGTTTGGTGGTTAATGTAATTTTTTTTTATCTTTTTCCAAAAAAAAAAAAAAAGTAGTTCTTGATATTGAATTATAATATTATACATTTAAAGAGATTTATGAACAAAGGACAAGTAGTAGTCAAACCATTTACGAAATTTAAAAACGTTATATTTAACTTGGGACAATTACGTACACAAGTCAAGATTCTGGTCTTGGAAATATTGGCGGCTTATAACAGTCTTATATTATTACAATATTAAACCATGATAAGCATATGTGTCGAAATCATTAATTACCATTAATGAATAAAAGTCCAATTCGAGGGTTCCATTCATTATGCCCCAAACTAGCTTAGGTCAAACACACAAGAAACACACACAACACGGGGTATATACGTGGTTTCTCAAACTTGAGTAATACATAGAAGTTAATGCGAAATGGAGAAAAGTTTTACAAGGAGCTTTCTCAACTCGTTACACCCACGTTATATACTAATTTCTGCATTGGTATCTCACTAACTAGTTGTGCCCGTTCAATACCCGGAAACGATTACAATGCAAACTTTTTTTTCCTTGTTATCCATGCATTGAACGGACAAAAAGCTAGTACTATTGGGACTTTGGAGCAATAAATCCACAAACTCCACATGCCCAGCACCGTAAACAAATTCTCATAATTTAAAATAGCCAAAGAGGACAAAAAGATTAATTAGATACTTCAAGAACTTAAGCATTAAATACTAAATCAAATATATACGCTCAAGAACGAAAGCAACTATGCCCCGCACTGTAGTCAAATTCTCATAAACGTGAGAGATGAAACCATCCTTTGAGCAATTGGTACGTAGTCCATGAACAAAACTCTTAACAATTAGAGACTTACTTTGTAGTACTAAAAAAGTTGCGAACAAATTCTCGTAACAGTGAAGCCGAACTTGCTACTTAAAATTCAACGAACAATTTCTTGTAACAAATTAACCAAACCAAACTAGCTTGCATTGGAGGATCATAAATTGGAACCGTGAATTGAGATCGTGCAAATTACAATGGGGAGGAAGAATATTAGAATTACTGGCGGATTGAAGGAAGATTATTAGAATTGCAGTGAGAAGTTTCAGAGTATGCATGGCATGTGAAATAGCAGTTGGGAGGTGGGAATATATATATGCATTGCGATTTGTGAGCAAACTTTAAAAAATAACTGTTTTATTTTTCCCTCATTATGCTTTGAAATCGGCAATGTTTGGGCGGGATGGCATTTTGCTTATTTTGATTGCAAATTACAATGGGGAGGAAGAATATTAGAATTATTGGCGGATCGAGTACGTGGAGTTTTGAAGTACATCGGACAGAAATCTCTCCATGGGTTTCATATTTTGTTATTAGAAAAGCCAAAAATCTAGAAAAATAGAATCGGAGATTTGAAGCATTTTGTAGACAAAATATATTGCTATATGGTATCGATAGATCCCATTCACACTAAGATACAAAATAGAGCCCAAAAGGCTAGTTTATATAGTAGAAATATATCCAAAGCGAGACAAAAAGGGAGCCCAAAAACTTCAATTCTGGTGGCTGGAAATTAATTGGAATAGTTCTATGATGTGGATGAGTCAAGATGCAAGTGGATGGAAGCCACACCTAACCTACTAGTCAGCACCATTGAACCACTGTCCCTATATAACCAAGTAACCAACCCCTAATTCCTAATATCTCACCCTCATAGATTCTAAGCTACTAGCTAGCTTCACCTCACAAAAATGGCCTCAAACTCAATTTTCGAATCAAGATCTTTTGAACGACAATGGGTTAGCCATATTAGCAAGATCATTCATGATAAGGAAGTTAGGGTTGATATAATCGATATTCCTCCTGTTTCGATTTTTCGTGTCCCCACGACGTTAAGCTCATTCAAGCCAGAAGCGTATACCCCTCAGCTCATAGGGTTGGGGCCATATCACCGATTCAAGCCCAAGCTCTATGAGATGGAGAGGTACAAAGTTGATGCGGCAACTAGGGTTCAAAAGGAATTCAAAAGCCTTGAATTCAAGCAACTTGTCGGTAAGCTCAACGAGGTTGAGTATAATGTCCGAGCTTGTTACCATAAGTTCTTGGACATTGACGGCGATACCCTAGCTTGGATCATGGCCATTGATGGGTTGTTCTTGTTCGATTTTCTTAATAGCTATGTCAACAAAAAAGATAGTCGAACCTCTTGTACAACGACTGCTCTTTTACTCAACGCTTCTGGAAAAAACCTAGCTCAAAGTGAAATCCTCGGCGACATAGTGATGCTCGAAAATCAAATTCCAATCTTTGTTCTGAGCAAGATCTTGTCCATCCAAACTTCCTGGCCCGACGTGCTTTATAATCAGTTGCCCTCGATCTTGATGGGTTTCTGCAAGGCGCTTTCGCCTCTCAAGTTGAGGGAGGACCTCCTTTTGTCCCAGGTTTCCAGTCATTCACATTTGTTGGACCTCTTGTACCACTTGACTGTACCCGAATTGCCGGGACCCAATGGACCCGGCAATCCTGAAAAAGTAGGGGCGTTGAACATAGACGGAAAACAAACCTCAGATTCAGGTAATTCGAGTAAGGTTTTTGTTGAGCTTTGGAACTCATTTTCAAAGCTAACTTTAGTAAGTAAATTTACCAAACCCATTAAGGTGGTAATAGGCCTTCCATGGAACTATATCACTAGTCTACTTGGGATCTCAAAAGGTAACGACAACAAAAACACCGAAGGAGATGAGGAGAAAAAAACTCCGAAGGTAGAGGAGATCATGATTCCTTCGGTATCGAACCTTCGTGATGTCGGAGTGGAGTTCTGCCCCACTTCCGGCGACATCACAAGCATTAAATTCGACACGAAAACGAAGAGATTCTACCTCCCTGTCATCACCGTGAATGTCAATTCCGAAGTGGTGATGAGAAACTTGGTGGCCTACGAAGCCTCGATAGCATCAGAATCCCTCGTTTTTGCACGGTACACGGAGCTAATGAACGGGATCATAGACACGGCTCAAGACGCAACGCTGCTGAGGGAAAAGAAGATCATTGTAAGCAGTCTGAAGAGCGACGCCGACGCTGCAGAGCTCTTCAATGGGATGAGCAAATCGGTTCGGCTCACGAACGTGTCGTATATCGATAAGGCCATTGGAGATGTCAACAACTATTTTTACAATACGAAGAAGGTTCGGGTTTACACGTCCGTGCAGAAGTATGTGTATGGTTCTTGGAAGTTTCTTACAGTTCTTGCAGTCATATTGCTCATACTGTTGTCGAGTCTTGAGTCATTTTGCTCAGTCTATACTTGTACGAATGTTTACGTTAGCACAAGTACTTAAGTATGGCATGTAATGGGTCTATTGGTTGTTGTTTGTTTAGCTATTGATAAATCTTTAAAATTAGTTGCTCGGATTTACTCCCGAGTAAATCTGAGCCATTGATTTTGAATTCTAAGCAATTTCTATGTGTTCTTCATGGGATATGCAGCCCTGCTGATCTGTAAAATTGTTTTTTTGTTTTGAGAGTGTACGTCCTTTTTAAATGTTCATGGTGCAAGAACACTAGTTCGTCGTACGTATTTATTTCTTTATTATATCGTAGCGGACTTCCCTTTTTTTTTTTTTTTTTTTGTAATCTTTGAATCGATCCCACCAAGGCACTAAAACGGTAACCTTGAGTCGCATGACTTCACCATTTTACAGTTATTTCACACAAAATTTAACTTGTGGAATGCTAATGTGTGCCCAATAGGCACACAAAGGTTGAAAACGTATATTGAAATGTGCAAAAAATGATTGGAATATGTGAAAGTGTATTAAAAAATGTAAAAGGTGTATTGAAGTGTGTGCTTTTTTTGTTTGTATGTGTGCTTATTGTGTGCCTATTAAGCACACTTTAATAAGACCTTTCTTACAAATCTAGTTAACCCCTTGTGCTATTGATTTTTTTTTTTTGTCCTATTTAGCCCATAAATACAAGATTACAAGTTGCCGACTCAAATGAGAGTGCAATTTTGTTTACCATCGCTTTATTCATTCTTGTGAGGCTGTACTCAATATCTGTCTCGTATCTATAATCAAAATCATTTATTTTGTCCAAATCCTTTTGTCAGGAATTAACCTACGCAAAAATTTAGTTGGATCCAATAATATCGGTTATAAGTACTTGATCTAAAGATTCAATTGTTTCGATGATAATTTTAAAGAAAATCAATAAACTCTAGATACAACGATTACCGATATGCTGAATATTTGTGTGGTCCCTAACAAGTGAATCTGGACAGAATGAACTGTTTCCATTATCGAAATAAGACATGGAATGAATGTACCCTAACCGAGGATGAACAAAAGTACAAATTCCCAATGTTCACGTATAACTTCAATTTGGCAGTGAGATGTGTGAGAGAACTCGTGAGAGATAATTTATGTAGGAAGGAGTGGAATTTCGGTGCATAGCAGGAAAGATTGTAAAGGCTAAAACCAGGTGTAAGTAATCCAGTGTCCAGCCCAAATGTTTAAGGCCCGATAAAAGGCCGGCGAATTTAAAGAATATTGTTGGGCCCCACTTGTTTTTATTGGCACGAGTGTTTAATTTAATGATTCAAATATGTAAGGGAACCGTTCTATATACACAGATGTGGTGCACCGACCCCAAATTTTTTTGAACGGAATGAGATGATTTTGGATCGAGCACTTAGGAACGCACGATTGAGGTGATTTTCGCGTGGGGCCCTAGGAAATCGATTCTGGGATGAATGGACGGCTCGGATAGACTGTATGGGACCCACAAGGGGATCCCGGCGCCTGTTGACACATGATCTGTTCGAGGGGGTCAGTACCCCTGGATTTTCTATATGTAAGGGCCTCCCCATGTAGCCCACACTAAAATTTTAAAAATACATCGTACTCAGATTTTTAATTCGAATTCTATGTGTTGTCTTTAACGAATTTTTTTTTTATAACTTTAAGAGTGAATTTCCTGTTGTTAAAAGCTTTGGTTTTAGCACCCCAACTCCCATTTGAAAAACTACAAATGCGATTTTATCAACTTGCTTTTAACAAAAAGAGTGTGTAAGGAAAAATTGGCTTTTAGCTAATGGTAAACAAATTGGTTTTTAGCAATTTAGTTTCTAACGCTTTATGAAAAATTGGCTTTCAGTACTAGGTGCTATAAATGAAAAACCTGGCCCAACTTTTAAGATGGTGATGATTAAGAATTGGAAAAGTCTTTTGTCCTTAAATGCTTGTGCACGGATCTAGAAACGTCTGTATTTGAAAACGTCTGATGGTTATTTACCCTACTAAGGTTCATGCTAATGTCATGAGGCGATTTCAAACACATCTTTACACATATATCTGTGCCCCTATCACTGCTGGCTCTTAGAATTCGGTACAAGAGCTATCATTTGCTCCCACAAAATAATTCCTTATGGTTAAGGCCTAACACATAGGGGTTTGCTCTTCTCTAAGATTTCAAGTTTGGAATCTCTTCGATGCTATCAACTCCTTTGGAACTAGTCATACAAAACTAAAGTTGCGATTTTAAATGGAGTTCCCACTGGTAGACGATGAAATATGGTCTGCCATGCATAGTCGAATGCAAGAAGCTGGCTTTTAACACACACACACATATGAACCGTTATCATAAGTTTCGTAAGAAGTACTCGAATTTACTCCCTCCGTCCCAAATTGTTGGTCCTACTCTAGGAATCCAACTTTTTATAATAAGCCCCACCCATCATCTTTCGGTTCTTTACGACTAATATTAATAGAACACGTACCCTGTTTAACCATTCAGTTGAAGATCTCTTATTTCTGAATGTCTACTATGTATATTTGTGAATGTGAAGTAATCGTAATAAGAGATCTTCAACTGAATTTCAGTAACTACGAAAGTTACCTATGTTGGCGAAATTGATGGAACAAGCAAGTACAGATCAATGGATCATGTATGTAGTTGAATAGTCTTTCGAAGTGTTCATGCACGACGATGAAGGGTCACAATTTAGAGAGGACTACAATTTGGAACATCCTAAAATAGCATAAGTGACAACCAATTTGGAGCGAGGGAGTAATTAATATAAATAGTAAATACTAGCAGAGTTTTTTTAACCAATTGCAAACTCAAGATGATCCCTTAACTTCCATTAACAGATGAGGCCCATTCGATACATGGAAACGGAAAAAACACATCGTGAAAGTATAGGGGTTGCAAATTGTATAGTTGCCCATCCACTGATTGGTTAAAAAGAATTCTAATTTTAGTCAAATTTATGTATTTATATGTTCAGTGTGTGAAACTAGATTAATTCAAGATTAAACACTACGCAGACGCTAAATTGACGGTGACCTATGGGTCAAGCTCAGTCTACCCGCTATGTAGACTTTGAAGACTTGATGACATTGAAGTGACCTTACTTTTAAAAGTTTTCTTGACTAATATTTCAAGATGGTAATTTTTTTCCTCACTTTCACACTGCTAGAATCAAACATTGGGCTCTACAATCATACATGTGGACCATTGGGAAGGTTCATCCAAAAATATTACTCCCTCCGTCCCAAATTGTTGATCCTTCTTTCTTTTTTTGACTGACCCAGAATATGTGATCATTTTAAAAAGTTAACACAGAAAAATATATACTTCTTTCCTTTTTTATTTAGTACTTTTCATAAGGATGGAAATCACCAGGAAAATGGAAAAAAGCATCATATATAGTAGTATGGAAATCAAATAAATTAGGGACACTTAAATAATGATCCTTTCAGTCACTTGAAATTAGAAAATCATCCTGAGCCTATTTAGAACTTATGTTTTCATCCCAAGATTCAAAAAAACCCTACAATGCCCTTTATCTATATATAATTATATAATTGTAACAAATTAAGGGATTGAGGACTAAATTTAAAGTTGCATATATGGGGAGTGGGAAGTGGACCATTTTCTTACTTTTGTGGTCCTCCACCGTAATTAAAGGGATTTGAGATGAACCCAATCCCTTATATCATGCTGATTGACACTATCTCACTAACCAGTATTCCCAAATCGACATTCCTTCCATTCCGCCATCCTCTCCATCCCGATCAAACTCAATCCCTGACGCCTCGACGTCCCGCCATCGTCAATCGTCCATCCCAAAATCGGGTCCAAATCCGTCCACCTTCGCCGGAAGTTTTCGTGTTCTTGAAACTGGCGCACTTCACCAGTCCGAGAAACAAACAGCCGTACAAAATCGGCCAGCTTCGCCGTCCTTTCATGGTCCAATAGCTTCATCCTCATCCTCATCCTCCTCTGCCCTCTCGAACAAGGAACGTGTCAAATCCGGATACTTAATCCCCCATGTTTTGAAACTACCTCGTAAACGATCATTGGAATCGTTGTAGTAGCCCCAATCATCACCACCCATATGGGTGAGTTTGTTTTGTCTCTAATGGCCATTGATTTAGCTTCATTCATAGAGCACAACATAGAGATTGTCTGTTTCGAGAAAATAGCTCCTGTATATCTTTTTTTTTTACCTGATTTTACCATATTTTCTGAGTTTGAGTTTTTTGTTACCATGATTACTGGTTCTTTACCCCAATCATCACCACCCATATGGGTGAGTTTGTTTTGTCTCTAATGGCCATTGATTTAGCTTCATTCATAGAGCACAACATAGAGATTGTGTGTTTCAAGAAAATAGATCCCGTATATCATTTTTTACCTGATTTTACCATATTTTCTGAGTTTGAGTTTTTTGTTACCATGATTACTGGTTCTTTACCTTTTTTTACCATGATTATTCTAATTTTACCATATTTATTGAGTTTGAATTGATATTTTCACCACAATTACTCAGTCATTAGTTTACCTTTGCCATTTTTTTACCATGATTATTCAAAATTTCTCCATCTTTACTATGGTGGTATTTATTTTTACCATAAACTTGGTATTTGGCTCATGTATGCAATTTTTACCATATTTACCGGTGCGAATTTAATTTTTTTTTATCATGTTCCGTTTATTTTACCATGTTTGAACATTTCCATTTTTATTTTAACCATGACTATACGAAATTGAGGGATGAGTTTGCTGTGGCTTTTTGAATTATGATGGCTTTTTGTATTTTTTTCTTTTAGTTTCAAATTTCAACCATTTAAAATGGAAACCAAATCAATGGGATTTGGTTGTTTTGAATGTTTGAAATTTTTGAAGATATAATCAATCCCACTAATCTAGGAAGACAATATACACATACATATGGATATCTTATTAAAAGGGTAAGATAGGTAATTTACACTCTGAGAGGATGAAACCATAAGTCCATAAATAATGGGGGATGGAAATCTAATTTGCACCCAAAAATCGGATGGATATTTAATTACTTAAATCAAAAAGGGCAATTGAAGAATGTCACTATTTACACACTCTGATCATAATTCTTCATTTCTATCTTTATTCTTCAAATTTTCATTCATTTTGTCTCCAAAACTCAATTTTCCTCCAATGCTTATATTTCCAGATTTTAAATATTACTTATTGAAAAGTGGTCTTGTTTTGATGGTATCGCGAATACCTTCCCAACGGTACTAATTTTTTAAGATCAAGTTATAATATCTTTATAAATACACATTCTGTAGGTAAACCTGTATTTGTTGATACGTATAGAATTTTGTAATAGGAGTAGTGTGTGGGGATGTGTGCGGAATACATTTTGTAGGTTTATAATTTATATTAACCAAAATGGAAAAAGTAAACAATGACAAGTCAAAAAACTCCCATCTCCTATTTTTGGCTTTTGTTCTCTAAAATAAAAAATAAAAAATTCACTATAGGAGAATTCATTATAAATGACTCCATCCAAACACCTAAAAGTGGAAAATGAAAAAATCGAAATGGGAAAACTTGGTATCCAAACATCCCCTAAGTAAGAAACAATTAATTCCAATCAACTACTTTGACGAAGACGAAGACGACAATTGACGGAGATGGAGATGGAGATGGAGACTAACACATAGAACGTACTAATTTTAAAAAAGGCATGTGAATTCGACCAAAACAAACATGGGTGAGAGATTGATTGGCAAGCACTATCAAAATTCCTTGTCCTTTATTTCGTAGAAAGTGAGCATGTCATTTCTTTTTTCTTTTCATTTTTTCCCGTGTGCAATAAGTATGGATCTTGTGGTAAGATGTGGCCAGTGATGGAGCCAGGGGAAACAAGTAATGGCGGCTGTCACCACAAGACTTTAATAAAATGTAATTATTATATATAAAATAATTTTTATTCCCAAATTATGTAGACTTGCCACCACTAAATTAAACTGAAATTACTCCTTTTTGGTACTTTACGTGCATATGACAAACATCGTTGATTGAAGTTATTATAGTTTTTTGTAGAGTAGATGAATATTCATAATGCAGTTTGTCTTTTTATTTTTAAGAATATATATTTTTGCCACCACAAAGGTAAAATCCTTGCTCCATTACTACGCCAAAATGGGGCATTCCTGGCATTTGAATTAATACCGGAAAAAAAGCCACTATTACCGGCATTTGTTTTAAAAAATTCCGGCAAAAGTTGAATTTCCTGCCAAAATATTACCTGCATTTTTGTTAATTCCGGTAAAAGTCCAATATATATTTTTTTAATCTGCCATATAGTATAAATATTTTTAATTGTGCATTGTGAAACAAACTCATAAATTCTAGAATTCAAGTTAGTCTTACTATTTTGGCTTACTGTAGTATGTGCTATTTGGAACTTTTTCTTGGCTAATCTTAAGACATATAGTTTCTATATCCTGCATAAAAGAATTTGAAGTCTTGACCAATCGGTTAATGGGCAACTATACACAGTGTAACCCCTATACTACGTGAAACAGTAGCACCTTAAATTAACTCACGTTGTATGGGGCTACAAATGAAAAAGTTCACTATATGTTTTTTCCGTTTCCATGTATCGAATGGGCCATTTTTTTTCCATTTCCATTTCCATGTGTGAATGGGCCCAACCCTACGCTGAAAGTGGAATATGGTTAATTTAAAAAAAAATTGTGAGAAAAAAAGAAAACATTGTCGGTGGTAGTTGTATTTTCGAATATTTTTTTTTATCATCTGTTAACGGAAGCTAAGGGATCATCTCGAGTTTGCAATTTGTTTAAAAAAACTCTACTAGCATTTACTATTTATATTAATTACTCCTTCCGCTCCAAATTAATTGTCACTTCAAAAGACTATTCGACTACATAATGAACTACATTATTCATTCATGTATTATGTGTCTACAGAATTCTCTAGAATTCATAATTTCCTAAAACTAAGTTTACTTTCCAACAAGGATTCCATTGATCTGTACTTGCTTGTTCCATCAATTTCGCCAACATAGGTAACTTTCGTAGTTACTGAAATTCAGTTGAAGATCTCTTATTACGATTACTTCACATTCACAAATATACATAGTAGACATTCAGAAATAAGGAGTACTATTCTGATGGCAATTTTTTTTAGGGATATTTCCTTTAGGATAGGGAATGGTTAAACAGGGTGTTCTATTAATATTAGTCGTAAAGAACCGAAAGATGGAAATCACCAGGAAAATGGAAAAAAGCATCATATATAGTAGTATAGTGCTATGGTCAAAAGATAATTTCTTTTGGTTTCTTTGAACCTTTTTCAAATCTAGTCAGTTATTGGAATAGCTTTTAATTTTTGTTGGAGGCTACACGGAGAATGAATTTATTTTATTTTATTTTCTTACATGGAACTTCGTTCACCTATTTAAATCACAACCTTAGAGCTATTCGGAGGCAAGAGAACCTTTAACCGCTGTAGAGTGAAGTTCTTCAGAAAATATAGCCTTGAGACATGGGAAGTAGTTTGTGGTGTCGGGTGATGATGATGTTGGTGTTAGGATGGTGTTGTTTTGGGTGTTTGGAGCAAGAGAGGCTTGCTCTCTTGACTCTCTCCACCGAGTGGGAGACAGGTTGGGAGGGAGAATCGACTCTCAACTGTTGTGAATGGGAACGAGTTGAATGTAACTACTCAACTGGGCGAGTGACTGGAATTTATCTTGATGAATTGTGGAATGAGTCATGTTTTAATGGCTCTTTGTTTCTTCCCTTTGAAGAACTCAGAAATCTTAACTTGAGTCGTAATGGGATGGAATACTGTTGGTTTGAAAACGAAGGCAAGTTGCTAACCCCAGCACATATGTTTGTTATAGAAACATGCTGAGTTGTATTCGGTAGCTTTTTCTTTTCTCTGATACAAGACTTCTCGACTACTGTTTTCCTTTTTTGCAGGGTTCGAAATCCTCTCGAGATTACGAAATCTTGAAGTACTCGACTTGAGTTTTAATTTCTTCAACGACAGTATACTTCCATCCTTAAGTGGGCTTTCATCGCTGAAATATCTTTATCTCACCGACAATTTCCTGGAAGGATCAAGTCATTTTGACAGTAATTAAATTGCCATGTTACCTGTATCCATCCAAGTGGATTCCTACAAAGAAAATATTATTTTCTTTTTATATCTCCCTATTAGACAATATTAACTCTACTTTTTTAAATTGAGAAACATTAATCATTTGTTTGGTTGCAGGTTTTGGATGACTAGCAGGGTTGAGGAATCTAGAGGTCCTTGACTTGAGTCTAAACTCGTTGAATAGGACCATCCAATCATTATTAAGTGAGCTTTTATATCTCAGAAGCTTTATATTCCAAATGGTGAAAGTGGAAATCCTGTGTTAATTCCAAAATTAGACTTGTATCTTTTATATGAAAGAAGAAAAAGAGAGGACATTCAATGAACTCGATCTCGTTACATATCTGATCAAATGAGACAGAACAATTCTTGCCATTTTATGCTCTTATTGGTTCTTAATTCCATTGTTTTCACTTGCATGAGCAGGATTAGAGGACTTCATTAATTTGAAGAGCCTGAATTTAAGTTGTAACAGATTTGAAAGTTTTCAACTCATCCAAGGTAATTCAAAAGAAACATGAATTTCATGACCACGCGCTGTACTCTTTTCCTTGCTCTTCTCTTTTCTCAGCAGCTTTTTTCTTTACTCTCAAGTGATTGATACTAGACTTCTCTCGACTATTGTTTTCTATTTTTGCAGGGTTCGAAACCCTCTCGAGATTACGAAATCTTGAAGTCCTCGACTTGAGTTTTAATGAATTCAACGACAGTATACTTCCATCCTTAAGTGGGCTTTCATCACTGAAATATCTGTATCTCGCTGGCAATCATTTGGAAGGATCAGGCCATTCTAACAGTAACTAAATTCCCATGTTACCTGTATCCATCTAAGTGGATTCCTATAAATATATATATATATATATATATATATATATATATATATATATATATATATATATATATATATATATATATATTTTCTTGTTATATCTCCCGATTAGCTAGACAATATATAGTAATTCAACTTTTAACTTGAGAAACACTAATCATTTGTTTAGTTGTAGGTTTTGGAGGACTAGCAGGGTTGAGGAATCTAGAGGTCCTTGACTTGAGTCATAACTTATTGAATACGACCATCCAATCATTATTAAGTGAGCTTTTATATCTCAGAAGCTTTATATTCCAAATGGTGAAATAGGAATCCCTGCATCAATTATTAAATCAGACTTGTATAGTTGATATGAAAAAAAAAAACAGAGAGGACATTCAATGAATTTATGCTAAGACTCGATCTCGTTATATATCTCAAATAGAACAATTGTAGCTACTTTATTCTTTTATTGTGCCTTAATTCCTTTGGTTTCACTGACATGCGCAGGATTAGAGGACTTCGTTAGTTTGAAGACCCTGAATTTAAGTTCTACCTTTACTATAAGTTTTGAACTCTTCCAAGGTAATTAAAAAGAAACAAGAATTTCGTGATCGCTTTAATCTTTTCCATGCTCTTCCATTTTGGGTTATATTTTGTGTCGTGGCTTGCTCTTGATTAATTTTAGGCATTCATTCATGTACACAGGATTATCAAGTCTAAGAAACTTGGAGAATTTATTTTTGGATGGTAACTGCCTCAATGAGAACTTTCTGCAAAGCATGCAAAGCAGTAGTGGAGTCTTGGCTTCTCTTAAGATCCTAACTATGTCTAATTGTTGCCTTGGAGGCACTGTACTTACTCAAGGTAATTTTCAATCTCCAAATTTGATAAGTAACCGAATACGTATTATAAATATTTATAGCAACAATTTCAACAATATCATCCAATCTCTTGCATTTTATTCATTGTTTCCCTTCGCAACTCCTTCATGTCTCTGATTGGTAATCTTCCTACTTTCATATTGTGTAGGATTTTGGTGCGAGCTTAGAAATCTCCAAGAGCTAGATCTTAGCGGAAATAAAATTGAAGGCTTTCTTCCTCCATGTTTGGGAAACCCGACATATCTTCAAGTACTGGATCTTTCTGATAACAAATTGACTGGAAATATCGCCTCATCTCCCCTTGTTACGCTCACGTCACTTGTATATCTTTCACTCTCATCCAATCGCTTCATAGTTCCAGTTTCCTTTAGGTCATTCGCTAACCATTCGAAGCTCAAGGTCGTTTTGTGTGATGACAACATATTCGTTGCGGAAAATGAATTGACTGCTTGGGCACCAAAGTTCCAACTTAATATTTTTTCTCTCTCAAATGGAACCAAAGACACTTACAGCATAGCTTTTCCAAGCTTTCTGTATGGCCAATATGACTTGAGAGTGGTCAAAATCTCTAACAACAAGTTGAGCGGAACATTTCCCACTTGGCTACTGGAGAACAATGCAAGACTAGAAGGTCTTTATCTAGCTAATAACTCCCTTGTTGGTCCTCTGAAGTTTCCATCTCGTCCTCACCTTAAGCTCTCGGTTATAGACATCTCCAACAATAAAATAGGAGGCCAGATCCCACCAAATATAAGCTCAATATTTCCAAACCTGAATGAAGTACGTATGTCGGGAAATCTGTTGGAGGGAAATCTTGTCAGTCATCTTTTCCATGATATGGATGACTTATGGTTTGTAGACTTGTCTAACAATCTTTTGTCAGGAGTTTTGCCGGACTACTTTGCGACGCGTTGCGCTAATTTGTATATCATCAGATTATCGAACAATAATTTGTCAGGAAAGCTGCCTCATAGAGCTTTTAATCTAACTACACTGGGCGGCCTGTATTTGGATGGAAACTATTTTTTAGGGAATATTCCGGAAAGTTTGTCTCTTACACCTTTAGAGACACTTGATGTGAGTGATAACCGCTTCTCGGGAAATCTTCCAAGATGGATAGGAAATCTGACATATTTATCTGAACTTTTGATGGCAAAAAATCATTTTCACGGTTCCATTCCTTTGGAGTTTTGCCAAATAGACCTTTGGTATTTGGACTTATCCGAAAACAATCTCTATGGATCCATACCATCTTGCTTATACGACTCCATGACACATCTTTGTCTCCGCAGAAACAGGTTACAAGGTTCACTACCAAGTTTGGTCAACAATTCTGCATCTTTGGCAATACTTGATGTGAGTGAGAACTTTCTTTCTGGGAGCATTCCGACTTGGATCGACAAGCTTTCTTTATTAACCATTCTCCTCTTGAAATCCAACAACTTCCAGGGCGATATTCCAAGTCAATTGTGCCAATTAGACCGTTTGGCATTACTTGATATTTCTCGAAATAATATTTCTGGTTCGTTGCCGCCTTGCTTGGGCAAGATAAATCAATTTGATACGAATTATCTGGCTGTTTTTAGAAATCTACCGAATGAGCACGAAAAGAGACTATCCTTTTTATCATTCTTGAATAGCACGGTGTTATCAAACTATGAAAAGAGGTACTGGGTTTATGATACTCCGAACACGGACTACATAACATTTGGTTTAGAAGAGGTTGTGGAGTTCACAACAAAGTGGAATTCCTATTCCTACGGGGTTAAAATCCTCACCGTCATGTCAGGAATTGATCTCTCTTGCAACCAATTCACTGGTGAAATCCCACGTGAAATTGGAAACTTGAGCCACATTCATGCTCTGAACTTGTCTCATAACAATTTCTCCGGAGCAATTCCGACAACATTCTCAAACTTGAGGCAATTAGAGAGTTTGGATCTTTCTAACAACAACTTGAAAGGGAAAATCCCCTCTCAACTAGTTGAATTGAACTCCTTGGAAGTCTTCAGCGTGGCACGCAACGACCTATCAGGTAAAACTCCAGACCGGAAAGGTCAATTTGCGACTTTTGAGGCAAGCAGTTATGAAGGGAATCCTCTTCTCTGTGGATCTCCATTAAATAAGAGTTGCGATGAGATTGGGTCACATTTACCGGCACCAAACGGCCCAGTGAATCAAGAGGGAGATAGCTGGCTAGACATGGATGCTTTCTATGGGAGCTTTATTGCTTCGTATCTAACAATCTTGCTTGGAATTGTTCTGGTGCTTTATATCAATCCTTACTGGCGGAGGACATGGTTCAACCTCATTGAAGTGTGCTTGACAGAAAGCTACTATTTCGTGGTGGATAATTTTCCCAAGATGTTTCGAAAGATGCAGCTGAAGTGAATGTGTTGTGACTTGTGACTTTGTGTCTTTTTTAATGTGAAGGTTCATCCAATAAATCTTTTCTAGCTGTACGTATAAGTTCTCGTGAAATATTGTTCCTCTATAATTAAACTGCACTTCAAGGTGATGTCTTTTTGTTGGTCTGCAAGTACTACAATCAGACTGATTATAGCTGATAGATTAAGTAATTGGATTGATGAATGCTCGTTTATCTGTAATAATATCTATGGTATTGCCTGTGACAGGAAATAATACATGAGTTCTCTATTTTTAATAGGCTAATGAGTCCCAATTTTCTTTGAGAGTTTACCTTTGGTTGGGTATAAAACGCCCTAATACGATAATACACAAACACCGTGTCAAGCGTCGTGGATATGTATGTTATTTTGCTAAAATGTAAGATATGGACTATGGATACGTTCAATGACATCAGTGGCAGAGCAGGAAATTCCATATAAGGGCACCTTTTCACAATAAACTAAAAAAAGCATCGTAGTTTTTGGCAAATATTTTTTGTGGAAATTTTGTGATGAGGTTGAAAAGGATTTTTGCCAATATGCTCTACGAATTTTTTCTTAATCGTTAGGATTCAAAATGCAAATTCGTGGTCGTACTCTAGGATCAGCTTGAAAGTCGGTCGCATTAATTTTCATATGACTTTGTTATGGGGATTGAAATTACCATTTTCCTACCCGAGGCGGAGATTTTCGTTTGGAGTATTTGCACAGGCCATTACGAACAAAGAGACCATCAATCAAGACAATCTCATTCGAAAAACCCTTTGGAAGCCTAGATCTAAAATTCATGTTAAACAATTCAACTAGCAAAAATTGACCACGAGAGCAGGGCCTAGCTAAGTCTTGTACGAGAGGGCATCAAGTATGTAATTCATGTACGAAAAGGAATCAAATATGTAGTAATTCAACGGGCTTTTGTCGGAATATATAGAAAATTTATTGATGGAATTATTGGATCGATCCATTAAATAAGATAGTCCTATTTTTCTTTATCAAAGGGCGGCATATTCTCCGTTGGATTTTCATTTTCTTCTTTATTTTGTTCCGCGAGGCTCATCGAATCCTTTTGTTCCATGCTGATTGCAGAGACTCAAGACAGGGTAGAAAATTAAGCTTGATTGGTAAACCATTCAAGATTAGTGTTGAAGACTTTTGAGCTTGGGGAATATTTTTTCTGATTTGATTAGCAATAAAAGTGAGCAATATTGAGTTTAATAGCCAAATTATAAAATGGGACGGAGGGAGTAATTGTTTATGTGCATTTGCAATAAAATCGTGTTTGAGATTTTTGTGTGACTCCTCGTTTTCTTGCACCGACATGTTTTGGGCATATGCCAAGGGTACCGCCACAACAAGTCCCTAAATTTTATTTGGCTTTGGTGAGAAGCAATTCCAAAAGAAAAGCCATTCGGTTAGTGTTGCTTGCTTTTGCCTATTCATTTTACTCTGTTTTGGCCAGCTGCACTCCAACAAGGTAGTTATTTTTAGGAGTGTGGTCTTTGTTATTCCAAAGTGACGGCAGAGGGTGCCGCCCACACAAACACCGCCGTTTCATTGTTTCGAGAGGGTCCATAAGTGTGCCTGCTAAAGTCCCATTTGGCATAGCAACGCACTCAACTGATTTATTGAATTATGATGAGACATTTTGGGTCACCGTTGATTCAAACCGCTTAATATTCTTAAGAACACACCGTTGATTCAAACCGCTTAGTATCTTAAGTAGTTTTTTCATGGGTTTTTGTAAAATAAATTGCCTGATCCGATATTAGTAAAAGACTTTATCTAAACGTAATCAGAAAAAGGTCGGATTGAACAAATTTTTTACAGAAACCCGTGAGAAAACATCTAAAGAATAATAAGCGGTTTGAATCATCATTGTAGATAAAACATGGCATCCAAAAAAATCAATAATCCTAATCTGAAAAGTGTTTCTGTAACGCCCCACGTAGACCACTGGCCCAGTACCCTGATTTGATCCACAAGCCACACCACATGGCCCAAAATGCTTAAGCCCAAGGTACTAGTAGTAGCCCACATGGTTTGTTATATATCCAAGATAACTCATCTAAACAACCAATGTGGGACTAAACAACATCTAACCCCAAACCTGGGGTATCACAATCTTCCCCCCTTAGGGATGCAACGTCCTCGTTGCATTGTCCCAGCAACCTCCCCTGGTGTCTGTGGTGGCAGAGCACATCCTACCCACCACTTGGACCAGGGCGGGGCTCTGATACCAAGTCGTAACGCCCCGAAAATTGGGTACGTTAATAAATAAATTTTATAATTTATTTAAATAAAATGCAACTTCATTAATAATATTAAAGAGTACTTCAAATTTTCTCCGAAAAAACTTAAAAAAAAATAATCCAACTTATTACAATTGAACGAATTAAAATCCCAACTGTCTAAAAAGAAAAAAAAACTTAAACATTTACTAATAATTCAACAGAAATAAGGACAGAGCCATCTAGCTAAATCCCTACTGGTAAAGCCACGGGTCCATCACTTGTTCCCCACCTAGCTGCTCCATAGACTCAAATTCAGCTGGCAGCTCTTCATCTCCTTCTGTATCTAGCGTTGGGGACGCCAGGGCCACAAAAGCAGCACCGTGAGTGATTTAATTACACTCAATAGGGTACCGAAACTACCCCTTTACAAAAGATTACTCATGCAGCAGTCAAACATATAAATCATAAGTTTTAAAGAATAGGACAGCCCAGTTATCACAACATATCTCAAAAATAGTGGATTCCAAAATTTTCATTATCAATCTCGGGGTTTCACAACCCAAACCTCATGTACTTCAAGAATTCGGTATCTCATACCAATTCATCAAGCTATCCGATATCGGTTCCCATCCACAATATAAACAATCTATTGGGCTCCCGTCCACCATGCCTAACTCTCCAGGCCCATGGCACGGCTCAAATACCCCTGGGAGTATATTGCGATAATTGGCTCAAGACCCATATCGGATACAACGTCCCATCCCCACATTCGATAAACTGCCACGCATCTTTTAACCGTTTATTTGATAAATCACGAAAATTAATTAACACATGATAAATGATGTAATAATTCCAGTAAGCCAACACATCACATGCGTCTAAATATAGCATGTAACTAAAAGTTTAATAAGGAAATTGAACAACTCATGCTAACAAGTCAATTATCTTTCCAGCCACTAAAAATAGCAAACGGGTTCCAAAAATCACGAAATTTTACAGTAAAATAGTTCATCAAATTTAAAACAAGTTCACTGTTTTGAGCGAAGCCTAAATCCAATCCTAAATGGGACAAAACAGTATTTTAAGTCAAGTATTGAATCTGTCCCGAAACTGTACAGTTCAGCAAAATTTGAAAAATCATAACTAATTCTACGAATCTCGGATTGAGACGAGTTCTATATAGAAGTTGCTTATCTTTTCGAGATCTACAACTATTAAGTTATGAGTTTTCCTCCGTTCTGAGCCGAAAAGGTCCGAATAATTTAAAACAGAAACTGTATACATCTTTCACATATTTTTATTTTATTTTTCACACAAAACCAATCACACGATTCATTGACGATTCATTTTTCGCAGAAACCACAACAAACTATAACTTCCCTAAACAACCCACAGTATAAAAATATAAACACAAATCACGTAAGCAATAATCCTAAGTAAAAGTTAAGTTCCGAAACCCTACCTTTCCTCTTTCGGTTCTAACGCGTTAACGGAAATCGAGAACGTTGGAGATTGCAAACAATTAATCACTGAGGATTTAGGATTTCTGCAACAAAATGAGAGAAATAAATAAATCGTGACAGAAAAACTTGTACGATTTTTGAGAGAAAGAAAAAGAAAATACACAAACCGGGAGCGCGCGAGAAGAGAAATTGCCGAGGGAGAAAAGAGGGGAAAAATATAATTTATTCTAGGGGAAAGGAAATTGCCGAGAGTGAGAGAGGAATGATGGGTATCAATTTGGTTTAAGAAGAAGACCAGTTAGGGATAGGTATTGGTAGAGTAGTTTAGGAAGAGTAGGAAAGTATGGAGATAAGGGAAGAGAACAATTAGGAAGTTGTTTAGGAAAAAAAAACTGATTATATATCTACACATATATAATTATTTTCAAACTAAGACTTTATCTAGTAGTTAGTGATAATCTTGTAACAACTTTAATTAATTAAAAATAATTTATACCCACTTAATTATATACCCAAATTACCGGGTCTTTACAATCTACCCCCCTTAAACAAAATTTCGTCCCCGAAATTTAAAACGGTACCTCGGTTCTCGAACAAATGAGGATGATTGGCCTGTAGCCAATCTTCGCGCTCCCATGTCGTCTCCTCGATTCCTTGATGACGCCACAAAATTTTGAAAAGCTTGATCTTCTTCCTTCGCAAAACCTTCTCTTGCTCGTCCACAATTTGGACGGCTTGTTCCTCGAATGTTGCACCTTCGTCCAATGTCAATTCCTTCCAGTTGAGGATGTGCTCGGGATGCGCTAAGTACTTTCGGAGCATGGACACGTGGAATACGTTGTGTACTCGAGCTATCTGCGGCGGCAACGCTATGCGATACGCGACCTCCCCAACACGTTCTAAAACCTCGAACGGCCCAATAAACCTAGGTGAAAGTTTCCCCTTCTGCCCAAATCGGATAACCCCTCGCCGAGGCTGAATCTTCAAAAACACATGATCTCCCACACTGAAAGTCAATGGCCGAGTTCTCCTATCAGCATAGCTCTTCTGTCGACTCTGGGCTGTCACCAATCGTTGTCTAATCAGTTGTACCTTCTCGGTTGTTTCACGAACAAGATCTGGTCCTAACAAACTATTTTCTCCGACATCTGTCCAACAGACTGGAGATCGACACGGTCTTCCGTATAAGGCTTCGTAAGGAGCCATTCCGATACTGGCTTGAAAACTGTTGTTGTAGGCAAACTCCACCAAGGGTAAATGACGCTCCCAACCTCCCTTGAAATCCATCACACAAGCTCTAAGCATGTCCTCTAAAGTTTGAATAGTCCGTTCTGACTGTCCGTCAGTCTGCGGGTGAAAAGCGGTGCTAAAACAAAGACTCGTGCCTAAAGCGGTTTGCAAACTCTGCCAAAACTGAGAAGTAAATCGTGGATCTCGGTCTGACACGATCGATACTGGAACTCCATGCAAGCGAACAATCTCGTCAATGTAGAGGCGGCTATACGACTCCATGGTGTCAGAAACTTGAACCGGTAAGAAATGAGCACTCTTGGTCAGGCGGTCCACAATAACCCAAATTGCGTCGTTCTTCTTGACTGATCTTGGCAATCCAGTCACGAAGTCCATGGTAATATGCTCCCACTTCCATCCTGGAATAGGCAATGGTTGAAGTGATCCTCCTGGTTTCTGGTGCTCGGTCTTAACTTGCTGACAAGTAAGACACGTCGACACGAATCTTGCAACATCTGCCTTCATCCCATTCCACCAATACTGTCGCTTCAAGTCCTGATACATCTTGTTCCCTCCTGGATGAACAGCAAAACTTGATTTATGAAACTCTTTCAACACCGATTCCCGCAACGTCCCAAAATCTGGTACAAATACTCTATTTAGAAACCTCAAACTTCCATCAGCGTGAATAGCCCACCCAGCTGGGGCTGTTCCTGAAGCCAACCGATACTTGTGAAAGTCCACCTCCTGGTCATATTTCTGCACCTTCAATATCTCCTGATGTAATGTCGGTGTGGCTACCAAGGCAAATAAAAATTCCCCATGACTTGAAGTTGACAACTGAAGGTCGAACTCGTTGAGAGCCTCCATCATCTTCCATTCACGGATAGCTAAAGCAGCTACCGTCTCTCTTGGCTTTCGACTGAGTGCGTCTGCCACAACATTTGCCTTACCTGGATGATAAGACAGGGTGAAGCGATAGTCCTGCAAGTACTCCAACCATCGCCTCTGTCTCATATTCAGGTCCTTCTGGGTGAATAAATATTTCAGACTTTTGTGATCCGTGAAAACTTCAAAGTTCTCCCCATACAGATAATAGCGCCACGTCTTCAATACAAACACCACTGCTGCCAACTCTAGGTCGTGTGTTGGGTAGTTCTTCTCATGAGGTTTTAGCTGTCTAGAAGCATAAGCAACAACTTTATCATTCTGCATCAACACACCTCCTAAACCGTCCCTTGAGGCGTCACAGTATACTGTATAGCCTACATCTCTGGCAGGTATGATCAAAATAGGGGATGTAGTCAACCTCTTCTTCAGCTCCTGGAACGAGCGTTCACATGCCTCATCCCATTCGAACTTGACCCCCTTCTGGGTCAAACGTGTCATCGGCTTCCCTAACTTGGAAAAATCCTGAATGAACCTCCGATAATATCCAGCCAATCCCAAGAAACTTCTGATCTCAAAGATTGTCTTAGGCTGTTTCCATTCCAAAACTGCTTCTACTTTACTTGAGTCCACCGCAATTCCCTTGGAAGATATAACGTGTCCTAGAAACTTCACCTCTGACAACCAAAATTCGCATTTACTAGCCTTAGCATACAATTGGTTGTCCCTTAAAACTTGCAGAGCTATCCGCAGGTGCTTCTCATGTTCTTCCTCGGACGGCGAATAAATCAAAATATCGTCAATAAACACCACTACAAACTGGTCCAAGTACGGCGTGAAAATCTTATTCATTAAGCTCATGAAAGCGGCTGGAGCGTTCGTCAATCCAAATGGCATTACTACAAACTCGTAGTGGCCATAGCGAGTCCTGAATGCGGTTTTCGGGATATCCTCATCTCGAACCCGAAGCTGATGGTAACCAGATCTCAAATCGATCTTTGAAAAACAACGTGATCCGCGCAACTGATCGAAGAGGTCATCAATTCTAGGTAAAGGATAGCGGTTCTTGATAGTTACTTTGTTGAGCTGACGATAGTCGATGCACAAACGGAGCGATCCGTCCTTCTTCTTTGCAAAAAGAGCCGGCGCTCCCCATGGCGAAGTGCTAGGTCGGATAAATCCCTTTTCCAACAACTCTTGTAGTTGCACTTTCAGCTCTCGAAGTTCGGCCGGAGCCATTCGATGTGGTGCCATTGAGATAGGGGTTGTCCCTGGCTGTAGCTCAACAGTGAAATCTAACTCCCGATGAGGGGCTAGTCCGGGCAATTCCTCTGGAAAGACATCTGCATACTCACACACCACTCGTGGAAGGTCCAAATCCAGACGGTCATCCTCCCCAAGTGTAAGACTCGCCAGCCATCCCGTCAGGTTGCGATGCCACCTCGATTTCGGAAAGGTCGATGAAAAATCTTGCCTATCCCCCTTAAACTTGAAACGCGTACCATCAGAAGAGTGCGCAGTCACCTCTTTCCTAAAACAGTCGATCACCGCTCGATGGGCGGATAACCAATCCATACCCAGAATAATATCGAAATCAGCCATGTCTAAAACCCGAAGGTCACAACTCAAACGTATCCCAGACACCTCAAGATCACAAGATCTACAAACTAAAACCACAGGTACGTGTCCACCGAAAGGTGAAGCTACACTAAAGGTTTTTGCTAAACGTTCAGTCACCAATCCCAAAGATTTAACACATGAAGCAGATATAAACGAATGAGAAGCCCCCGTGTCGAACAATGCTTTAACACACGAATTAAAAAGTATGAGGGTACCTTGAATTGCTGATGGGTCAGCGTCTTCCTCCTCTTGAAGTGCAAATACCCTTCCTTTAGCTGCCGGTTGCTGCTTTCCACGGTTTTGGTACTGTGGTTGCTTTCCGCCAAAACTCTTGGCTGGTGGTGGTTGGTTTAACTTCTGCTGAGTAAACTGTTGCTGTTGAGGCCTTTGACTATAACCTTGCCCCTGTTGGTAGTACCCTGTTGGCCCCTGATATCCTGTCCCTGCATTTGGACACCTTGGTCTGGTATGACCCTCCTGACCACACCCCCAACATACCTTGGGGTTCCCATACTGGTCGGTGCTTTTCCACTGAGAATATTGGTTTCCGCCGGCAGAGTTTTGATATCCCCATGTCCTGTTCTGAAGTTGTCTGTCATAGGGTTTCTTGTTCACTACAACTTTGTTGTTGTTATTCCGAATTGGACCACCTGATATAGCCTTCTGCTGATTTGAAATCCTGCGTGCATCCCCAATCTCCCGTTCATGAATCAAGGCTACTTCCACTACTTCAGCAAAGGTCCTTAGTCTCAATCCGACCACTCTTTCCCTTAGAGTAAGGTCCAAACCCCACTCGAACTGTCGGGCCTTCTTTTCATCAGTAGGAATATACTCAGAAGCATGCCTCGAAAGTTCCTCAAAACGAGCCATGTATTGAGTCACCGTCATTGTTCCCTGCTTCAAGCTCAAAAATTCCTGAACCAATGCTTGCTTCACTGGCGAGGGAAAGTACTTCTCCAAGAAAATTGTTTCAAAACGGTCCCAAGTTAAATTGGCCGGCAATGTACCCTTGATCGCTTCCCACCAGTGGTCTGCTTCACCCTCAAGTTGGTAGGTAGCAAGGGCAATCTTGTCAATATTTGCCCGAACATCCATGGTTTCTAGCATCTTCTTTATCTGTCGTATCCACCTATTCGCCACCTGTGGATCCGGCTCGCCGCTGAAAACCGGGGGTCGCTGTCTCCTGAATTCCGAGAAAATAGAGCTACGTGGAGGTGGTCCACGAGGCTGGGCCAACTGGACTGTAGCAGTTAAATTTTGGAGTAGTTGCGCAAATTGGTTCATAATGTCGGGTTGTTGCTGTTGCTGCTGCTGTTGCTGTTGCTGGTCTCCGCTACCACTTGCGTCTCCGTTAATAGGGCCAGAGCGAGTAGTCGTTACCATCTATAGGGTATCGCTCCGCATTAGAAGGAAAATAAAACAACAAAAATAAAATAAAATAAAATAAAATAAAATAAAACAAGGATAGCAGCAATTCGCCCATTCATGGCATGAAATTTTATTTATTTATTTATTTATTATTATTATTATTATTATTATTATTATTATTATTTTTTTTTTTGCACTTAAGGAATAGATCACATAGCAATCATAATAATGGAAATCTAAATTATTAAAACCTTCAAAACCAATTTCAATTTGTCTCGATGTTAATATGAACCCATCAACTAATAACTTATCCCTAAATAACACTAATAAATAAAATAAAATAAAATTAAAACATTTAGCTAACACGAACCAACATGCTATTACTACGTCTCTTCTATGCTCTACTCGTCAATTCTATCTCCTACGCTTGCGATTTAATCTATCTCGGGCTCGTCCGGGTCGTAATCTTCTTGATCTTCCGGCACCAGTTCCTTGTACTTTTCAAAATCATCAACTCCACGGAACCTGAAACGACATGGCGCCCAAACCAGGCAAGGACTACGTGCAGCCCGATTCCTCAGCTCTTGATACTTCACTTGATCTCTTGCAAACATGTTGACCTCTTGGTATGGTTGAAAAGTGCTCTTTAGATTTTGTAGAACCAGCTCCCGCCTTTGCTCTTCGGTTTTGTCCGGGTGGTCTCTATCGACCCTGCTTATGGTTATCACAACTGCCATTTCTGCTTGAACGACTAAGCGTTCCCCAAAACAGTACTCGGGCATCCAACGGGCACACGCGCACCTCTTACCCCTACAAGCGGAAAAACTTCTACGATATACCAAGGGAAAGTAATTGCTCGAAGGTAACGAAGACATCCTACAAAAAATGAATAAATAAATTAAAATAAAAATTTTATACATTTTTTTTTTTAAACTCATGCACATGAATACTTAAAGAAACTAAATACTTTTAGAAAGATGAACCAACTGTATGACTTATAACATTAATTATAAAGTAAGACTCAAAATAAATTAGTGCTACCCAAACCCGCGGTCTCGAGGTAAACGCAAACCTAGGCTCTGATACCATTTGTAACGCCCCACGTAGACCACTGGCCCAGTACCCTGATTTGATCCACAAGCCACACCACATGGCCCAAAATGCTTAAGCCCAAGGTACTAGTAGTAGCCCACATGGTTTGTTATATATCCAAGATAACTCATCTAAACAACCAATGTGGGACTAAACAACATCTAACCCCAAACCTGGGGTATCACAGTTTCACCATATGAATTCTTATTAGGTTACGTGCACCCAAGTACAATGAGAACTTTGATTGCGAAACTAGGAGATATTGTGACGTACCTGATCAATAAGTTAGAGAAAATGAAAGTTACAGATAATGAAGCACAGATTATTGTACGTAATTTCGATACTTTTACAGAAAGGCATGTTGATTTTCCATGAACAATCAACTATATAATATGTTTATCGCCTAGTGGGGTACTGTTTAATTAGTCAAGTCCCCAATAAAGTTGATCTCAAGGGGTTGGCTTGATGATCAAGGTACGGGACTTAAAATTTGTAGTTGTTGACACGAATTTCTCCAGGGACAGGAGAAATGTTAGAGCCAACACCAAATTGTGTTGAAGGAGAGCGGGCGTGCCAGGAGATACAAAATCTTCAAATGAAAATGGAAAAGCGCCTAAAATCTGAATAAACTTCTTTTAAGCAAAAATGATAACTTAATAAAAAGGAACTAAGTTACAAAGGTTCGAGTGCCTTGAACAAGGACTTTAACAACAAAAAGAAAACAAGATTACATAGAAAAGAAAGAGGAGAAAGAAGGAGAAGAAGAAGAAAGCGGACAAGAAATGACAGACATGATTGAAAGAGGAAGAAGGAAATCGACTAACTCGATAGTTAGGAAACAAAATTACAATGCTGTTGTAAGTTTTTGGTGCGTGGACCTTTGCAATGTTACACATTGGGTTGTATTTATAGAGATCCATGAATCCTGTAACCACTTGTGCATAACCGTCCATGATTTAGGACAATGATCCTTGAATTGTGCACTTTGAATTTCTTCAATCCCGCCTTTGTTCAACAATTGACAAGTGTCCTCGTTTTGACCAAAAGTAACCACCCATTATCTTAACAGTTATCATATGTATTTTTGGCTTAAATGAATTTGAATTTCAAACAAGTAACCTGCTAAACTTTAGGAAACTGTCTTATCTCTTCTCCTAGAGATAATTATCTCTTGAATTGTAAGGATTTAGCATTGATCAGACAGTCGAAAATCTCCTGCCATGTGTATGGTCCAGATATGATACAAACATTGCCCCCCTTAAACTCTATTTTTTGAAAAAGAAATGATAAAAATGGAGTTTAAAGATATAAGTAAGGGCAAGAGTCCTCAAAGAAGAGGAGATAACGACTATAAAATAGATGAAAAGATTAGGAGTCTTGTAGTCGTTACTCGTTACACGTGGCAAAGTGTAAGTGGAATGGTAATTAATGGATAAAGAAAAATTCCGGAGATTTCGTACGTGAGAGTTATCTTCACAGGACTCGGGGAGGTGCTGTGCACTCCCGTGCCATGCACTGTGTTGTGCGCTTCTCGGCCGTCCGATTATGTTTTGGACGGCTCGGATGTGTTCGGCAATTATAATTTAATTTTGATTTATTTTGGTCGGTAAAGGGGGAGGTGCTGTGCACTCCCGTGCCGTGCACCGTGTTGTGCGCTCCTCGGCCGTCCGATCGTGTTTTGGACGGCTCAAATGTGTTTTGATTTTTACCGACCAAAATAAATCAAAATTAAATTATAATTGCCGAACACATCCGAGCATTTTCACCCTTGTAAATAAAACGGAAGAAAGAAAGAGATAAAGATTCACCCTAACAAAATTTTCTCTCTTACTTTACCTATTAACCGACATAACCGAGCTGCCATGGCTACTCTGCGTGCTCAAGCGTCTGTGGAAAGTGATGAAAATCCGGGCACAGTGATGAACAAGCTGTTTGAGGAGAAGAAACCCGAGTTCATAGATCAAGCACTGTTCCTAGTTCCCAAAAACGATGACAACCCTAGTCATTCGTCTGGGTTTGATAAACACGCGGTAGGTCCTTGCTTCCTTCTACAATTTCCTGAATATTTGCAAAATTTTTATCCCCATAATGAACCCCTTCCTCTGGCACGGCCTAAATAGAAACCGAATTGGGAAAATTATGGGAAAACGAAACCCTTCAAAATCTGGGTAAACTCCATCCCATAATATGATAAATGGCTAATTAGGGTTGAACAGGTCAAGAAGGAAGTCTGGAAAAAATCACGAGCATTAAATTCGACACGAAAACGAAGAGATTCTACCCCCCTGTCATCACCCTGAATATCAATTCCGAAGTGGTGATGAGAAACTTGGTGGCCTACGAAGCCTCGATAGCATCAGAATCCCTCGTTTTTGCACGGTACACGGAGCTAATGAACGGGATCATAGACACGGCTCAGGACGCAACGCTGCTGAGGGAAAAGAAAATCATTGTAAACAGTCTGAAGAGCGATGCCGACGCTGCAGAGCTCTTCAATGGGATAAGCAAATCCGTTCGGCTCACGAACGTGTCGTATATCGATAAGGCCATTGGAGATGTCAACAACTACTTCTACAATACGAAGAAGGTTCGGGTTTACACGTCCGTGCAGAAGTATGTTTATGATTCTTGGAAGGTTCTTACAGTTCTTGCAGTCATATTGCTCATACTGTTGTCGAGTCTTGAGTCATTTTGCTCAGTCTATACTTGTACGAATGTTTACTTTAGCACAAGTACTTTAGTATGGCATGTAATGGGTCTATTGGTTGTTGTTTGTTTAGCTATTGATAAATCTTTTGTACGTGCATGTACTAATCTGTAAAAGTGAAATGATAAGTACTGAGAAAATTTGCCCAGATTTTAAAATTAGTGGTTCGGATTTACTCCCGAGTGAATCTAAGCTATTGATTTTGAATTCTAAGCAATTTCTATGTGTTCTTCATGGGATATGCAGCCCTGCTGATCTGTAAAATTGTTTTTTGTTTTGAGAGTGTACGTCCTTTTTAAATGTTCATGGTGCAAGAACACTAGTCTGTCGTACGTATTTATTTCTTTATTATATCGTAGAGGACTTCCTTTTTTTTTTGTAATCTTTGAAACGATCCCACCAAGGCACTAAAACGGTAACCTTGAGTCGCATGACTTCACCATTTTACAGTTATTTCACACAAAATTTAACTTGTGGAATGCTAATGTGTGCCCAATAGGCACATGAAGGTTGAAAACGTATATTGAAATGTGTAAAAAATGATTGGAATATGTGAAAGTGTATTAAAAAATTGTAAAAGGTGTATTGAAGTGTGTGTTTTTTTTTGTTTGTATGTGTGCTTATTGTGTGCCTATTAAGCACACTTTGATAAGACCTTTCTTACAAATCTAGTTAACCCCTTGTGCTATCGATTTTTTTTTTGCCCTATTTAGCCCATAAATACAAGATTACAAGTTGCCAACTCAAATGAGAGTGCAATTTTGTTTACCATCGCTTTATTCATTCTTGTGAGGCTGTACAATATCTGTCTCGTATCTATAATCAAAATCATTTATTTTGTCCAAATCCTTTTGTCAGGAATTAACCTACGCAAAAATTTAGTTGGATCCAATAATATCGGTTATAAGTACTTGATCTAAAGATTCAATTGTTTCGATGATAATTTTAAAGAAAATAAATAAACTCTAGATAAAGCGATTACCTGAATTTTTGCGTGGTCCCTAACGAGTGAATCTGGACAGAATGAACTGTTTCCATTATCGAAATAAGACATGGAATGAATGTACCCTAACCAAGGATGAACAAAAGTACAAATTCCCAATGTTCACGTATAACTTCAATTTGGCAGTGAGATGTGTGTGAGAACTCGTACGAGATAATTTATGTAGAAAGGAGTGGAATTTCGGTGCATAGCAGGAAAGATTGTAAAGGCTAAAACCAGGTGTAAGTAATCCAGAGTCCAGCCCAAATGTTTAAGGCCCGATAAAAGGCCGGCGAATTTAAAGAATATTGTTGGGCCCCACTTGTTTTTATTGGCACGAGTGTTTAATTTAATGATTCAAATATGTAAGGGAACCGTTCTATATACACAGATGTGGTGCACCGACCCCAAAATTTTTTGAACGGAATGAGGTGATTTTGGATCGAGCACTTAGGAACGTACGATTGAGGTGATTTTCGCCTAGGATCCTAGGAAATCGATTCTGGGATGAATGGACGGCTCGGATAGACTGTATGAGACCCACAAGGGGATCTCGGCGCCTGTTGGCACATGATCTGTACTAGGGGGTCGGTACCCCTGGATTTTCTGTATGTAAGGGCCTCCCCATGTAGCCCACACTAAAATTTTAAAAATACATCGTACTCAGATTTTTAATTCGAATTTTACGTGTTGTCTTTAACGAATTTTTTTTTTATAACTTTAAGAGTGAATTTCCTGTTGTTAAAAGCTTTGGTTTTAGCACCCCAACTCCCATTTGAAAAAGTACAAATGCGATTTTATCAACTTGCTTTTAGCAAAAAGAGTATGTAAACAAATTGGTTTTTAACAATTTAGTTTCTAACGCTTTATGAAAAATTGGCTTTCAGTAATAGGTGCTATAAATGAAAAACCCGGCCCAACTTTTAAGATGGTGATGATTAAGAATTGGAAAAGTCTTTTGTCCTTAAATGCTTGTGCACGGATCTAGAAACGTCTGTATTTGAAAACGTCTGATGGTTGTTTACCCTACGAAAGGTTCATGCTAATGTCATGAGGCGATTTCAAACACATCTTTACACATATATCTGTGCCCCTATCACTGTTGGCTCTTAGAATTCGGTACAAGAGCTATCATTTGCTCCCACAAAATAATACCTTATGGTTAAGGCCTAACACATAGGGGTTTGCTCTTCTCTAAGATTTCAAGTTTGGAATCTCTTCGATGCTATCAACTCCTTTGGAACTAGTCATACAAAACTAAAGTTGCGATTTTAAATGGAGTTCCCACTGGTAGACGATGAAATATGGTCTCCCATGCATAGTCGAATGCAAGAAACTGGCTTTTAACACACACACATATGAACCGTTATCATAAGTTTCGTAACAAGTACTCGAATTTACTCCCTCCGTCCCAAATTGTTGGTCCTACTCTAGGAATCCAACTTTTTATGATCACATATTTTGGGTCAGTCAAAAAAAGAAAGAAGGATCAACAATTTGGGACGGAGGGAGTAATATTTTTGGATGAACCTTCCCAATGGTCCACATGTATGATTGTAGAGCCCTATGTTAGATTCTAGCAGTGTGAAAGTGAGGGAAAAAATTACCATCTTGAAATACTAGTCACGAAAACTTTTAAAAGTAAGGTCACTTCAATGTCATCAAGTCTTCAAAGTCTACATAGCGGGTAGACTGAGCTTGACCCATAGGTCACCGTCAATTTAGCGTCTGCGTAGTGTTTAATCTTGAATTAATCTAGTTTCACACACTGAAATTAGAATAAATTTGACTAAAATTAGAATTCTTTTTAACCAATCAGTGGATGGGTAACTATACAATTTGCAACCCCTATACTTTCACGATGTGTTTTTTCCGTTTCCATGTATCGAATGGGCCTCATCTGTTAATGGAAGTTAAGGGATCATCTTGAGTTTGCAATTGGTTAAAAAAACTCTGCTAGTCCTCGCTAAATTGTGACCCTTCATCGTCGTGCATGAACACTTCGAAAGACTATTCAACTACATACATGATCCATATTATTCATGTATTATGTGTCTACAGAATTCTCTAGAATTCATAATTTCCTAAAACTAAGTTTACTTTCCAACAAGGTTTCCATTGATCTGTAATTGCTTGTTCCATCAATTTCACCAATATAGGTAACTTTCAAAGATCTCTTATTACGAATACTTCACATTCACAAATATACGCAGTAGACATTCAGAAATAAGGAGTACGTACTATTATTTTGGTTTCTGATGGCAATTTTTTTTAGGGATGTTTCTAATGGTTAAACAGGGTGTTCTATTAAATATTAGTCGTAAAGAACCGAAAGATGATGGGTGGGGCTTATTAAAGGATGGAAATCACCAGGAAAATGGAAAAAAGCATCATATATAGTAGTATGGAAATCAAATAAATTACTTAAATCAAAAAGGGCAATTGAAGAATGTCACTATTTACACACTCCGATCAGAATTCTTCATTTCTATCTTTATTCTTCAAATTTTCGTTCATTTTGTCTCCAAAACTCAATTTTCCTCCAATGCTTATATTTCCAGATTTTAAATATTATAAAAATATATTGAAAAGTGGTCTTGTTTTGACGGTATCGCGAATACCTTCCCAACGGTACTAATTTTATAAGATCAAGTTATAATATCTTTATAAATACACATTCTGTAGGTAAACCTGTATTTGTTGATACGTATAGAATTTTGTAATAGGAGTAGTGTGTGGAGATGTGTGTGGAATACATTCTGTAAGTTTATAATTTATATTAACCAAAATGGAAAAAGTAAACAATCACAAGTCAAAAAACTCCCATCTCCTATTTTTGGCTTTTGTTCTCTAAAATAAAAAATAAAAAATTCACTATAGGAGAATTCATTATAAATGACTCCATCCAAACACCTAAAAGTGGAAAATGAAAAAATTGAAATGGGAAAACTTGGTATCCAAACATCCCCTAAGTAAGAAACAATTCCAACCAACTACTTTGACGAAGACGAAGACGACAATTGACGGAGATGGAGATGGAGACTGACACATAGAACGTACTAATTTTAAAAAAGGCATGTGAATTCGACCTAAACGAACATGGGTGAGAGATTGATTGGCAAGCACTATCAAAATTCCTTGTCCTTTATTTCGTAGAAAGTGAGCATGCCATTTCTTTTTTCTTTTCATTTTTTCCCGTGTGCAATAAGTATGGATCTTGTGGTAAGATGTGGCCAGTGATGGAGCCAGGGGAAACAAGTAATGGCGGCTGTCACCATGAGACTTTCATATAATGTAATTATTATATATAAAATAAATTTTTATTCCCAAATTATGTAGACTTGTCACCACTAAATTAAACTGAAATTACTCCTTTTTGGTACTTTGGTACTTTACGTGCATATGACAAACATCGTTGATTGAAGTTATTATAGTTTTTTGTAGAATAGATGAATATTCATAATGCAGTTTGTCTTTTTATTTTTAAGAAAATATATATTTTTGCCACCACAACGGTAAAATCCTTGCTCCATTACTACGCCAAAATGGGGCATTCCTGGCATTGGTAAGAAGCAATTCCAAAAGAAAAGCCATTCGGTTAGTGTTGCTTGTTTTTGGCTATTCCTGTTCTCCGTGCGGCAGCTATTCATTTTACTCTGTTTTGGCCAGCTGCACTCCAACAAGGTAGTTAAGACTACGTTTACTATTAATCGCATTCCGATGAAGTAGCTTTCTAATTCTGATGGATCCAAAAGTTTACATGAATCATTTAATCAATAGGAACAACAAAATCAACGATCTCGATCACATGATGGTGTTGCAGTTGTGTGGCTACTGTATATTTAACTACTATGCAAGACTTAGTACTATCAATTGCCTCTCGATGAAAAGGCTTCTTAAACCCAATCGAGCAAAAAATTTACGGGAATGATTTAGGCAACAAGCACAATGAAATCAACGACCTCGATCGTCATGATTGTGTCGCAAGCCGATACTTCCTTTTGTTACTTTGTTGACCACAAGACCATACTTCCTTTTGTTACTTTGTTGTCCTCTACCCAAAAAAAAAAAAAAAAGGAATTATACATAAAACTTTTTTCATTTTTAGATTTTTTAAAAATAGCTAGGGTAAATACATCATAAAGAGAAGGCTAACTTTTATTATTCAAAAGGAGGCATGAGCCTTTAGCGAAACCCATAATGACCCTCACAATATACTACAAACTACACAAAAGCTAAACTTGACAATTTTGCAAAAGATGTCTTTTTATATTCTTATTAATTGTACGGTGTCATAGTAATTCTACGATGAGGTACTAATTTACTAGATAAAGGTCCCAATTGATCAATGACGTCGACAAAACTGCACTGCATTTTCCTCTGCTTAATTTATTGGGGAGACTTGAGAGCAATTTTGTGCACCCTCCTTAAAAGAGGATGAACAGTCTCCCATTAAGTGATGCACATAAAATTGTCGAAAATCAATGCAGCTTTTTGTAAAAATATCGAAATTACTTACCATAATAGGTGGTTGATTATTACTTACAATATCTCCCATTTTCACAATCAAAGTTCTCACTAATAGAGTTTGTAAGGTGAAACACTTCTCAGATTAGATTTATTGATTTTTTCGGGGGCCATTTTGCATCTACAATAATGATTCAAATCGTTCATTATTTTAAGATATTTTCTCATGGGTTCCTATAAAAAAATTTGCTCAATCCTATTTGGGTAAGGCCTTTTTCAGATTTCGTTCAAATAAAGTCCTTATCGATATTGGATTGGGCAATTTTTTGGTAGGAACCCATGAAAAAACATCTTAAGGCCAAGTTCTCTGATGGATTTTATCAACATTTGATAAAATCAACCCCCTGATTTTATCCATTCGTGAAGACATGTGATAAAATCTGTGGATTTTTGCATTAAAAAATCTAAAAAATCTAGAGATTTTACCAAATGTCTTCACGAATGGATAAAATTAAGGGGTTGATTTTATCAAAATCTTGATAAAATCCATTGAAGAACAACCCTAATTAACGACTTGAATCAACTTTGTGTCACTCGGAATGTTTCTAAAAAATCAATTGAGTGTTTCGCTGTTTCAAAGGAGACTTTAGCATGGACCCTCTCAAAACAATGAAACGGCGGCAGCCTATGCCGTCAATTTGGGTTAATAGAGCACCAAACCTTAGGGCTGTTCAAAACATCTGGACCCGACCACCCGACCCGACCCAATCCTTATTACATATTTAATGATTTACTTGGTCTTGTATTACATCTTTTCTTTTTTCGTTTTCTTTTTCAGAAAGTGCAGAGGTCGATGCAACCACTTAGGACTTGAGCGATTGGGCTTTGGGGTTCTTGTTTACTAAATCTATAATGGTAAAACATTTAAAGTTCATTGGATTTTTTAATGTTCACTTATGTTCTTACGGGTTGACTTGTCTTACGGTTTTTGACAGGTTTGCAAGGAGTTGGGACATTGGTGCAGTGATGAATTGATGCCTTGATGGAGTCTTGTTTAATTTACACTTGTTTGAAAATTTGCCTAGTAATTTAGAGACTGTTAGTGTGTTTAATTTTAGTATGGACTTATGGTGTGTTTAATTTTAGTATGGACTTATGGTATGAACTACTGAAATCTGCTACTGCCTAGTAGGTTTTTGTTGTAAACTGCAGTACTGTTATGCGTTTTTAGTAATTAGTATGGACTTATGGAGTTATGGTGATTCTGCTACTGCAATATGCAGTATGCGTATGCCTTTTTGTCTCTGTCTCTGGTACAGTATGAAGTAGTAAGTATGAACTCTTGAAACTGTTTGCTGCTAGTGCATTTAAAATTTTAAACTTGTTTGCTGCTGCTGCAGTAGGCGTTTCTCTCTGTCTCTGCCTCTCTAGTACAGTATGTGCTTTGTATGTTGGGGAGAATGCTAGTGTGCTGCTTTGGTTTGTTTTTGAAAGTGAAAAAATCACATATGCTTGAGCCTTGAGTGTTAACTTGTTATTACTACTACTGCATAACTTGTTATTACTGCTAGTGAATCAATTTCCTTTGGGCTTTGGTATTACTACTAGTGCTCTCAAGTTGTTGAAGCTGCTGTTGTGGAAACAATGGGTGGAAACAATGTTGACCATCAAGTCTCATGCTCTGTTAAGTCTATTACTGTGCTCTGCTTGTTTGTAATTTCTCACTTGTTAAGTCAAATTTGATTTTTGAATGACAAAAGCAATTAGTTTGTTTTCCAGATTTGCTGCATTAGTTTGTTTTCTAGATGGGCTGCTTCATTAGTTTGTTTTCCAGATTTGCATTATTTTGTTTTTTTAGTATCAAGGCCCAACAAGCAATTAATAGCAAGGCCCGACAAGCAATTAATAGCAAGGCCCAAAAACAAGTTTGTTTTTTTAAAGGAAGCTAAAAAAAAAAAGGCCCAAAAGCAAGTATTTTTTTAAAAAAGGCCCAAAACAAACGGCCCAAAAAATTGGCCCAACCTGTACACCCGATCCGAGCCCGATCCGACAAACCAGACAACCATCTGGTCGGGCCCCAATATGTGTTTCGGTCGGAGTCGGGTGAAGTTCCTTCAATCCGACGAGTGGTCGGGTCGGGTTGGGTCAAATCTGACCCGAACCCGAAAAATCCGACTAATGTGCAGCTCTACCAATCCTACTAGTTATCTTTCAGAGGGAATATTTCATGTCTTTTTTATTCGAAGTACACTCTAACCGTGTTTTTTTTATGAGTGGGGTCTCTGTTATCCCAAAGTGACGGTAGAGGCTGCCACCCAAACAAACACCGCCCTTTCATTGTTTTGACTTTTGAGAGGGTCGATAAGTGTGCTTGCTAAAGTCCCGTTTGGCACAATGAAACATTCAATTGATTTATTGAATTTTGTTGAGACATGCATTTCGGGTGATAAACCGTTGATTCAAACCGCTCAGTATTCTTAAGAAGTTTTTTCATGGATTTCTGTAAAATAAATTGCCCTATCCGATATTGGTAAGGACTTTATTTGAACGTAATCCGAAAAAGCCATTTGAATCATCATTGTAGATAAAACAAAGCATCCAAAAACCCGTGAGAAAACATCTAAAGAATAATAAGCCGTTTGAATCATCATTGTAGATAAAACATGGCATCCAAACAAATCAATAAACCTAATCTGAAAAGTGTTTCAACATACGAATTCTTGATAGGGTAGGTGAACCCAAGTACAATGAGAACCGGTAGTTCCAAGGGTACAGAAGTTTTGTGTACAGAAAATGTACTGATCGGCTCGGCTACCCACTTGTAGGTCCCACATGAAAGATCCGAGCTATTCATTCATCTTAAAATGATTTTTCGAGAGGCCCGGTGAGAAATCAGCTCAAACGGACGTGCCTAAGTGCTTGATCCAAAATCCTCTCATTTCCTTCAAATTTTTTTTTAAGCAAATGGGAGGATTTTGGATCAAGTACTTAGGCACGTCCGATTGAGCTGATATTTTGCGTGGCCCCTCAAAAAATCATTTTGAGATGAATGAATGGATTGGATCTTTCGTGTGGGACTCACAACTGGGTCCCTGAGCTGATTAGTACATTTTCTATACATGAAACCTCTGTACGCGTAGTTTGGTCCAATGAGAACTTTGATTGCTAAAATAGAAGATATTGTGACGTACCTGATCAATAAATTAGAGAAAATGAAAGTAACAGATATTGAAGCACTCGATTATTGTCCGTAATTTCAATACTTTTACAGAAAGGTATGTTGATTTTCCACGAACAATCAGATATATAATGGCCCTGTTCGGATAGGGGGTTTAGTTTTGTTGACATCATCATTTCCCTCATTTCTCTCTCTATCTCTCGCCACTCATTACACCTGCTTACATAATCAAAACTAAACTAAACTACAAACCAAACACAGCCAATATGTTTATCGCTTAGTGGGGGACTCTTTGTTGGAAATTTCCCAGAAATTTGGTGTGAAAGAAACGGGACTTTCGGAAGGTCTTACGAGGCAACCGAAGGGATCCCACGAAGTGTATGGTTACGCATGATAAATCTGCTGTATAATATGCTATTTACACCCCTCCATGATGAGGTTTGAAGGCATTCAAATTCTCAGCTTTATTGTGGCAGTTTCATACACAATTCAAATGCAGCATTTGTGAGGGGAGTTCTGATTTGCAGAATTCTTTGTTGCATTTGATTTCGTATTCATTGGGGAGGCTCCCCATTGATTCACATATTGAATACTCCAGCTCCTCCTTCAACTATAAAAGGGCAGCTCTGCCATATGTTGCTTCATCAGATTTTCGTGCAACTCAATTGTTGGGAACATGTGTGAAAGATGAGTCCCACATTGGATAAATAGAAAAAGAGTTGGACCTTAATATACAATTGGATGGCTCACCACTTACAAGGCTTAGCCTTTTAAGTGGATATAGGTCATTCAATGTATATTGGATCCATGTGATGTGGTGGACTCTGTGCATAGTCCCCAACGGATTGGGCCTACGTGCACATGTGAAGAACCTCAGGCGGATCAGACTCCTAACAAGTGGTATCAGAGCCGATGGCTAACGATCTATGGGCGGACTCTCCTGGAAGTATTAGTGGTTGTGGGCTGGCACGGAGACTCTCGGAGGAGTAGGAAAAATCCATTGTAACTCTCGTTGGAGTAAGAAAATTCTTGGTGCATGCAGCAGGTGGCTGACAGCAAGGTGGCTCTCAGTGGAGTGTGTACTCTTGATGGAGAAAGAAAATTTCTGGTGCATGCGGCACCTGGCTGGTAAGCAAATGTGGCTCTTGTGGAGTATGGTGGCTCATGATGAAGTGGGTGCGGTAAATAAGCCCGGGTTTTAGACATAGTATTGGAGAGATAGATCAAGAATTAAGGTGGAGTCAAGTCGATCAGATTAAGGGGGAGTTAGACCCAATGCATGATTCACACATGAGGGGGAGAATGTTGGGAACATGTGTGAAAGATGAGTCTCATATCGGATAAATAGAAAAAGAGTTGGACCTTAATATACAATTGGATGGTTCACCACTTATAAGGCTTAGCCTTTTAAGTGGATATGGTTCATTCAATGTATATTGGGTCCATGTGATCTGGTGGACTCTGTGCATACTCCCTAACGGATTGGGCCTATGTGCACATGTGAAGAACCTCAGGCGGATCAGACTCCTAACAACAATATACTCCAGAATTCGTCTTTGAGAGAGAGAGATAGATGCTAGTTTCAATTCCCAAGGCAGCTGACGGTGGTGTTCTGTCGGCCGTGGTTCTAGCCGTTTTATCCTAGGACGAAGACGCCGGTGATACCTACAACACCTACGGTAGGCGGCGAATATTTGTATAGGGAAGTGTGGTTATACACGACTCGGCACTGTTTGTATTTCTGCTTTTAGTTTCTGTAATTTCCAGTTCGTTTATATATTTTACTTTGTAATATTCTGTTCATCATATATAAATCAATGGATATTTGTTCTTTGGAATCTGTGATTACCACTGTATTTTTTCAATACTGTTTAGTCAAGCCACCCAAATAAAGTTAAATCTGAAGGGTTGGCCTGATGGTTAAGGTACGGGACTTATATGGTTTGCCAAGAGGCCTCAAATTCGACATCAAGTGTATTTTATTCTGTTGAGGAGTTTAAAAGGAAACTTTGGATGCTTTCAGGAGATTGGAAGTTTAGATTATGGGTGTACGTTTTGTAGTTTGGTTTGTTGATTTATTATTATTTTTTCTGGTTATCCATCTCTCTAGCTATTGGATAAAATTTGTTGTCTCTCTCCGTTCTGGTTTAATTTGTTTCTTCTTTTGTTGCCTTTTCCCCCCTCGATTAAGTTTTCAAGTTCGGGAGTCTCTAAGTATTATTAACTCCTTTAGAACTAGTTCATACAGAGAGCGTCGATTTGACTTTTATTGGGCCCCCCCGGTGGATGGTGGGATTGGTTTCTCTAAGATTATTCAAGGTGTGTGTGAACCCGGACGTACACTTGGGTAAAAAAAAGGGAAAAATTAGTGAAAAATGCAACATCTTTTACCTTTTTTAAGCCAAAGACACAGGATATTTCCAACTGATTATAAGGACATGGTCAAGTCCAAATAAAGAAAACACTCCTCCGCTCTTAAATTGGTCGACAAAGTCTCCAAAGCGTTGACGATAAACATTAGGAAAATCTTCTACCCAGTACCCACTCCTCCGACGATCTACCGCATGAATTCTCTATGAATTTTAGAGGGAAACAATTCCCGCCCCAACGAGATCGTAAGCATTTACCCAATCTTTTTGCCCTCTAGTTGTTCCTTACCCATTCCCGATTGCGACGTCACTAAAATCAAAATTGAAGAGGAAGAGGCCACGATTTGCTGAGTTTGACTGGGTGGTGAAAAAGTGGATTGGTGAGAAAAATAGTCTGCTCTTGTTGATAGCAGGGTCTCAGCAATCTAGTGATTGCATTGGATGTATTCGATGAATAGCCTCTGTTCTAAACAAACAAACAAAGTAATTCACAATCAAAAGAGCCTTCAATTCCTTTATATACCTGAATTAGAAGACGAAAATATAGTTTTACTTTTCAGTAACATCAATAAAATTGGGTTTTTCCTGATGAGTCTCTAGGTGGAATCAAGACTGTACAACTAGTGACATTTCAAAATTAGAATTTTCAAAAATTAGTGACATTTCACTAATTTTTTGGGTAACCGGAAGTGGTCGGCTTAAGGTCGGGTGGTGGTCGGCCAGAGGTAGGGTGGTGACTTTTTTGCATTGTTTGTTCGACATTCAAACTTTTAAAAATTAGTAATATTTACTAATTTTTTTGGTCGCTAGAAGTAGTCGGCCAAAGGTGGGGTGGTGGTTGGCCGGAGTTAGGGTGGTGATTTTTTTGAATTTCATGTTCGAAATTTTAATTTTTAAAAAGCAGTGACATTTCACTATTTGTTTTTTGGTCGCTGGAAGTGGTAGGCCAGAGGTGGGATGGTGATTTTTTTGAATTTCATGTGCGAAATTAGAATTTTTAAAAATTAGTGACATTTCACTAATTTTTTTGGTTGCCGGAAGTGGTCGGCCAAAGGTGGGGTGGTTGTTAGCCGGAGGTGGGGTGGTGATTTTTTTGAATTTCATGTTCGAAATTAGAATTTTTAAAAATTAGTGACATTTCACTAATTTTTTTGGTCGCCGGAAGTGACTGGCTAGAGGTGGGGTGTTGGTTAGCCAGAGGTGGAGCGGTGATTTTTTTTTAATTTTAGGTTTGAAATTAGAATTTTTAAAAATTAGTGACATTTCTCTAATTTTTTTGGTGTGGGGTTGTGATTTTTTTGAATTTTATGTTTGAAATTAGAATTTTTTAAAATTAGTGACATTTCACTAATTTTTTTGGTCGCCAGAAGTGGTCGGCCAAATGTGGGGTGGTGGTTGGCCGGAGGTGGGGTGGTGATTTTTTTGAATTTTATGTTCGAAATTAGAATTTTTAAAAACTAGTGACATTTCACTAATTTTTTTGGTCGCCAGAAGTGGTCGGCCAAAGGTGGGGTGGTGGTCGACTGGAGATGGGGTGGTGTCTTTTTCGAATTTTATGTTCGAAATTAGAATTTTTAAAAATTAGTGACATTTCACTAATTTTTTTGGTCGCCGGAAGTGGTCAGCGTGAGGTGGGGTGGTGGTCGGCCGGAGGTGGGGTGGCAATTTTTTGAATTCTATGTACGAAATTTGAAATTTTAAAAATTAGTGACATTTCACTAATTTTTTTTGTCTTTATGTTTCATTGTAAAAGTTCCTTGTCTATGCCTTTAAAAATGTCAAATATTTTTTGTTTTTATGTTCGATTGCAAAAGTTCATTGTCCGTACCCTTAAATTGATCAAATGCTTTGGATTTTTGGCTAAGTGGCCGTAAAAAAAGCCATTATCTTAATGGGTAGTTTCGCTAATTAATCCGTTTGGGTTATTTTTGTCTTCATATGATTTTTTGCGCATTTGTTAGTATTACGTTAATTTTTTGTGAATTATTGGTTTGATTCCACGGGAGGAATTTGTAAAATAAAAAATTATGCTCAGAACTAAATTCTTTTAAATAAAGACAAAAAAAATGTCCAACAATCCACTAATTTTGTCTTTACGCAATAAAATAATTTAGATTCCTCTTGCTTAGACGAACCAATAATCTAAAAAAAATTGACGCAAAATTAACGAATAATCCATATCAATTAGTTTGCCAAGATAGTCCTAAGTTGAATGGCAAGTATTCCCACATATAAAATCGTACGACGAACCTTCTTAATGGTCCAAACTTATGATTGTGGAGCACGTTATAGTTTTATTCTAGCAGTATGAAAGTGAGGAAAAAATGACCTTTTTGAAATATTAGTTTAGAAAACTTTGAAAAATTAGGTAACTTTAATATCACCAAGTCTTAAATATTACCAAGAACTTTGGAACTCTTTATTATCACCATAGCACCCTTCGTTACCTTCACCACTCCACCTTCTGTTTTACATCCACAACCATTGGAGTCTAAAGTTCCCAACGAAACTTCCTCAACTTTGGAACATGTCTAACATCACCCAAGGTTCTCACAACACCATCAAACATTCTGATCTTAATTGTGCCTATTCCTATGATTTTACATGATGCATCATTACCCATAAGAACATTACCACAATCCACTGACCTGTAGGTGTCAAACCACTCCCTGTTAGGGGACATGTGATACGAACATGCTGAATCAAAAATGGCAAAAAAAGAGATGGGAATATGTGATTTAGGAGTTAGGGCACTATCAGATTAGTATATTGCAAACGAATGGCACGAGCCATAGGGAAAAAATCAGAAGATTGGTAGCTCAAACAGTACAAGAAGAAACTAATGGTCCAATAATTTGATATTCAAATCCTATAAAGTTAACCTAAAATCATGTTGAAATTCTCATTGTTTACCTATCAGAAGCTCCAGTACTGCTGCAAAATCAGAAATGTCATCTCTCAAACTAGTTTCTTAACAACTAAAACCAAAGACAGAATCATTCACTAGCTACCAGTAGCATAGTCAAACAAACAAATCGTGTGTCATTGCAATCCAGATTTTAAAATCCTCTCCACTAATTATGAATTTGGAACTCGAATTTTGGAATTTGAATCTACTTTCAACAAATTGGGGTATTTGAATCTAGCGGCTGAGTCGAATTAGGGTTTTCAAAGTTGAATCTACTCCCAACTCTCTACAAACGGGTCTAATTTTCAACCAAAAAATTAGGATTTTCGAATCTATTCTCTACAAATTCACAAACACACACAAACCTTCGTGGTGGGGACAATGGCATCGGAATGCCCAAAAGCTGGTGGTGGTGGCCATCAATGGAGGTGGAGGAATAATCAGAAAACTCTCTCTCTCTCTAAAAATTGCTTTGACCACTCTCCTCCCCCAAACTTTATCAGCGCCTTGGGTTTGCTTGGGTGGAGGAGGCTCTCCTCCTCCTCCTCTCTCTCTCTCTCTCTCTCTCTCTCTCTCTCCCTCTCCCGTCTTCCCTCCATGCTTCTCCATTTTGATCTCCTCTATTTCTTCTTATTCAAAATCGGTCGGCACAAGAACGAGTTGATGGTTGGCGGCATCGGAGCTGGTGGTCATTGTTGAAGTTATGGATCTCGACATCCGAGTATTCTTGGACTGTTTTAACATTTCAGAAGCGGTCCTTCGTGGGGTTCTCGGATGGCAACGAGCTCGGCATTGGTAAAGGTCTCTTCTTCTTGTCTCTTTATTTCTCCATTCTATTTTTTTGACCCCCTAGACTGCTCATCTCTTAATCTCTGTCTATGGCTCTACCCCCTGCTTCTCGTTTACACCTTACCGTGATCCTTCCGGCTGGTTTGCTATTGTGTTAACCGGTTTTGGCCTAATGGCAAGGTTGCTGTCACGGTGTTTGTGGGGTTTCGGGGTGGTCTCCCGCCGTGCTCGCGGCTCGGCGGTCACTGTTTTCGCTTAATGACAAGGGTGAGCTTCCGCGACTGTTCATTACTGTTTATTTGGTTCGTCTTCGACTCCATTTGGTTTGCCAGTGGTAGCGGGGTGGATTTGGTGGCAGAGACTGACAGTGGTGGTTGTTGGGCTTTCTGAAGAGTGGTGGTGGGGTGTTTTGATAGTGCTGAGTTGCATGGATGAGGAGCTTAGGTTTAGGGTTTTCTTGGGCTGGGCTTAGCTTATTCGTCTAGGCTATTTTTTATGCTTAGATTATTTTATTTGGCTTTGTTGGCCCATCGGTGTATGCTTCATTGTTATATCTGGGAATTTTAGGCCCACAGGTGGTTTGGGCTTTTGCCCTTTGGTGTACTTTCCAACTTTTAGTTGGATCCCCTTTTCCTTTAATAAAATGTTTTTGTTGCCGATAAAAAAAAAAATGGAGGTGGAGGAACGCTGGGGTTCTTGGTGGTGATCGACGGAGGTGGGTGGACGATGGGGCTGGGGTTGGCCATCGACGGAGGTGGGGCGAGCCCCCAAGGCCAGCCCAAGGGTTTGGAGTACCCAAGGCGTAGTCTAAAAAATGTGCCTTAAGAGTACAAAACTTAAATAATTTTTCCAGCAATAATCACATTACAAAAAAGCTAAAACAATACAAAGTTCTACTAATCATTATAAATGAACATATTAACAGAAAAGTCAAAATACAAAATCTCCAAATACATATAACGCATGAGTGTCTCTTTTGTAGCAATTAGGCTACTCGGAACCTTTATGATCCAGAAATTTGCTGTTAATTTCTGGTGTTCTTTAAGGTGTCTATTTTTTCATTTTGTGCTTATTCCACCAAAATATTGGAAAATCATCCCTAAATGAAAGAGCAATGTTACCAACACAACTCCGGACACAACCGTGTCCGGAACACTTAGATACACATGGATTCATATAGATCTAACTGTTTCGGAACGGTTTTTTCCGGAGTATTTTTTTTTAAAGGTGTGTTCCTATACTTTTTGTACAAGAAAAAGGTCAGCTTCCTTTCCTTAGTTGTGGCCCTTTTGGTGCTTTTTATGATATTAAGTGATTACATTTGTGATTTCTCTCTCTATTGCAGTTTTAACTATCATAGTACCTGTTGCAATTCCTAACCCATCTTTCATTGAAGTTCTTAAGAGTGATTACAAACCCACTGATTTGGTGGTTTTCGTACCACTTGATGCCCCGAGCAACCTGTTTTTGAACACTGTCTTTGCATAGTGTGTGTGGCATTTGGATGTGAGGATACATTTTTACTTTACTGGGTTTTCTTCTTAAAAATAAATTCTTGAACATTTTTTTTTAAAATTTCTATGCGATGTGTCTTCATTTCTCTCTCTCTGTCAGATCTCTAACTTGTGTTCTCCTTAGCTGGTTGATGTTCTTGTAAAAGCTTGATTCAGCAATATGGTTCAAAGATTCAGCAATATAGTTCAAAGTACAAATCTTGATTTCAAAAGTAATTTTTTTAGGGGTTTTGTTTAGGCCCAGGAAATTAAATGTTGCAGATTAGGGGGAAGGCAAGCATATAACCTCACTTGCCTTCGTTTGTAGAAAGGATTTAGGCACGTCACTGAGTTTCAAGGTGAAAATACTGATGACTGCTTCCTTTTACAAGTCCTACCGAGTTTGATGAAGCAATTAGCCCAATTGGTTGCCGTACTCCCCAGAGAAGGCCATAACATGATTCTCAACGTTGTGGATTCTGATGACATTACAAGGAAACCCGCATTAGTCTCATCGTTGCAATCGTTATCCTACATTTGTCCTCAAGTTAACAGCAACAGTACAACATCCAATGGTTAGAGATTGTCTTTGTGCTTTTCATTCTAATACTGTTTTCTTATTATTGGCTAGAAGCTGCTAAAGAGTTGGCACCATGCTTGCAAATTATTCACTTAATGTGTGCCTCAGGAAAATATCGGGCTGCTTCTGGTGCCTTGTATTCACTAAGCTCAACGGGATTCATCATTGAGTGAACCTATTGTAATTCATTTCGCTAAATTCGGCATTCTTTCATCCTCATCCATAACCCTTTTTTTATTCTTCATAATACTGGTACTTTCTAAAAAAAAAAGTCGAAGATAAGCTTGCATTTTTTAAACGGTCGCTTCCCGCCTCCTTCAGTCTTACACGAACAACAACAACTTATTGGTTGTGTACGGTCATATTCCTCAGTTTTTAACCCCCACCCTTGTGAGAAAATAGCCAGTGAACACGCGGTTGTGTGCTTCGCCCTAGCCTGTCACTAGTTTATTTAAAAGCAATGGTCAGCGGTTGTTCTTCATAGTAGAAGGTTTGAAGATTAAAAGTAATGCCTCTACTTGTGACCACAAGTACGAGCATCTCCACTCTTGGACCAAATATTTCACCAAATTTAAATTTGAGTAAAAATCACCCAAAAACCCACTCCACTCCGTCACCAAATTTCCTCAACACCAAATTTGCTCAAATTTTTCACCAAATTTGATCAACGCCAAATCTTTCACCAAATAAGTAACGGCTCTATTTCACTCAAATTCTTCACTGCAGTTCATGTTTCCGCATAAAAAATTTGAAAGTTCCATTTTTTTTTGAAGACAAATTCTTCATTGAAAGTTCCATTGTTACCAGAAGACAAATTCTTCACAAAAAGTTACCAAAAGACAATTTTTTTGACAAAATGGTGGGAAAAAAACTGTTTCTGACAAAATTTTAACTAGAATTTGGTAAAAAAAGTGGTTTCCCATTGGAAGGGATGATATCAAATCAAGTTTTTGACCAAATTTTTACTCAAATTTGAGTAAAAATTTGGTGTAGGAGTGGAGATGCTCTAACAGAGTCAAGGTGAATGGGAAGTTGGGTGACGTGGCAGCAACATAAGGGTGGAACAGGGAGAGGGTACAGTTACGGGGGGCAGAAGATCCGAAGCACTCCAAAAAAAAAAATGGAACTTTCAAATTTTTTATATAATCAAATTTTTTATTCTTCACTGAAAGTTCCATTCAACCTTTTCGCGTGAAATTCCTAATCCTAGTGTAATCCGAAATCATATAATCCTCGTACCTCAAGTAAATCCGATTCCTTATTGTCTTGTTCGATATCCAGAACCCCACTCTGAAGCTCCTATAGCATACGAAACCCTAACTTCGTACCTACTTTCGATGGAAAGAGAGATTATGACGGTGCAAGTAGAAGAAGAAGAAGAAGGGAGAACAAATCTGTTGGGCCGTCATAGAAAGAGAAAAAGGGAGGTTAGATTAACCAAATCAATCGCTACAGATTATGACTCATCAAGCGACGACGGCGATGTTATTCCTGCGGGCACGACGAAGCGACTCTTGTGCTGCTTCCATGGCGTGGTGACGAACGATGGGAAGGACCAGTCTGAGTTCCAGGTAATTACTTGCTTCCAGCATCATTTTGCTTTCAACATAGGAGTATGTTTTAGACTTATTAGTTGAGTTGTGTTGGGTATTTCAAATCGTTGTGGGTTAAAATATGGAAATACTAAAAATACCTAAGCTTTGCCTTATGATACTTTTTTCAGTTATTCCTACTCTTAATATGTAAAGCTGCCACTGCAGGTAATCAACCTCTCCAATGGACGCTGCTTCGGTCGGTGGAGGTCAATCAAGAGAAAAAGGAATAGGAAGATAAAAAGTGCACCTCGTGTAGCTGCAGTCTTTCCCCGCCTTACCATGGGTAGATTCCCGGCTTCTACCTCCCTTGGTGTCATGGGCACCACCCTCTGTTGCGTGGGCGGTGACTTCTCACGCGACTTCTTCCTATTGGAGGCTGCCAAGGAGGATCAAGTGTGGCAAAAAGGACCTCCCATGCTCGAGTACAGGAGTTGTCCTTGTGTTTTGGCTTTCGGCAGCAACCACTTGTTCGTCTTCGGGGGTTGCAGCACTGAGCCATCACCCTTGTCGTCGTCACGGGCAGCATGGGCGCATCATCTCGTGTCATGGGCCGAGGTCTACGATAAGACCAAAGAAGAGTGGACCCATCTACCTCCCTTGCCGTCGGGTATTCCTCCTCCAATTGGAGGGCGCGACACTATTTTTGCTTCTGTTCTAGATGGAGGGGAGGACTCCAAATTGATCCTAGTTAGTTGGGGTGATTCATTTTGCAAGTATGATCCCACTAGTCATACATGGTTCTGCTTCCACCCTTCTGATCTCGGACTTCCCACAATGATCACACTAGATTCAGTCACTATAGGTAGTACAGTGTATAGCTTTGTACGCTCTAGTGGCTGCTTGTACGCCTATGATTTTGAAAAGAGAATCAGCTTTGGGGGCCCTCTTCAATGTCGAAATGTCAAGAATCTCCTAAAAGAGTGGTCTCTCGATCGTGATCTGATATTGCTTCCCTTTCCAAAAGCTAGTGACGACGACAATGGTGAACACCATCTCTGTTTTGCTTGGTGTAGAGACGTCCCCCGACTTCCTCGTCGTTCGCCTTACCTTCTTTCCAGCAAGCCCTCCTTCATTGACTATACCTACCTCTTCTTTGTCAAAGTCCGTGTTTGCAAATTCACTAGCCCCTGGATATCTCTATCAACTGGTTACTTAGACGCATTCGTTGTTCATGGCGGGTGTTGTCCAATCAATCACCCTTTCCGGCTTCGAGATGCAGTTTTGATGTGAGTACATCAATTAATTGCTCTTTGTTCTTATGGTTTGTATTTTTTACATTGTGAATTCACTAACTTACCTCCTAGTACAATTGCTAATGGTTGCATATATTCGAAACTACAGGGTTGGAGATTGGGATGAAGTGGAGGGACTAGAAGAACTGTCTCCCTATGGAGTAAACAGAAGTAACTGAGTATTTCCCTTTTCCTTTGTATTCTATTCTGATGCTAGTTCTGCTTTTGGCTTTTGAAATCTAGAAGTGCTTTTCCCTTTCCCTGTGAGTGCTGCTGTCACACACGTATTGGATCCAGTAGTTAGTTACTTAGGTACTAGTTTTGTTAAGAGTATATCAGTTTTACTGTTATTTCCGTTTATGGTGATTGTTGGGTTGGTGGGTTCCCAGGCCCCATCTTGGTTTTTACAGCCTTGGGGGTGCCCCTTGTAGGCAGGCATCTTCTTCATTTTCCTCTTGTAAATTACTTAGCCCCACAAAAAATGGTCCAGTTAGCTTCCAATTAAACAACAGTCTTAATTATGTGGGAGTCTTCCTGCTTACAAGAACTTGCTAAAACGACACTTGACTCTGGAAAGTATCCTCTAAACAAAGGAGCTCCTGGCAACTGGATTCTACTTGAAATCAAGGCCATGCCATTGTTTAATAAACAATGAAGACCCTTCTATAAATCCAAAGTAGTCCATAATCTACTTGATTTTTGACCGATTGGATTTTTCTGTGAAACCTCTTCTGCTCTTGTAGATTTCGTAGGCGAGCTCAATCTTGATGCTGTGCATTTTCTGTGCATTTAGAGCTTTGATAGCTCTGTCTTATAAAGATTGCACCCCTTATTCGTTCTCAAGTATATGTTTCACCTTTAAAAAAAACAATCCTCATGCGTATATTGGTCGCCTACAATTGAAATTTTGTTTTTCATTTTTCAAAGGGATTATCTGCATAGTAGACCCTTGTTAACTTGGAAAGACTCAAACTTTTACCCTTTTTATTACTTGTTGTTTGATCGGTGTGCACTGTGCAAATGTGCACATTTATGGCCCCCAAGTTACGGCAGTTATGTCTCGAGGCTGTTATCCTACTTATCAGTCGGTACCGTCCAATATCAGCCATAATACGGCTGTATCAGTGATACGGATATGAATCCGAATACTGTGAGTTAGAACCCTGGCCGATACGTAGCTGAGCATTGGTTTTGGAGGTTTGAACTTCCGTCGCATACAGTGTTGAGTCAATATTTGGACTAAAAATTCATGATGTTGATCAATACCCAACTGAAATTTATGCTCTTCAACATTGCGAGTCTCAGAATAGGCAGTCTGTGTGACATTTGATACGGCTTGCAAGCTCACATTATTTGAACTAACTGTGGCGGTAGAGGCAATATCTCGCCTTAGTTGTAATTTCCCATTGCATTACTTCGATGGTGAAGGTAATCTCCTGTCTTGCACAATTTCCAACGGTCGAGCTATGTCCCGTTTATTTGTGATTGTGCAAGATATTAAAATTATAATGTAAGACTCTCGGTCCACCAAGTTTTGATTTCATGAGTTTCTTATAGATTTGTGGTAGGTAGTTATGGTGACTACTTTCCATATCATGTAGTGTAAATGGGATATAGATGACAATAATGCTCTCTTGTTATAGTTTATTTAGTAATTATGATTTGGCCTCGCATAGCTTTAGGTCTTTCTTCCCCTATCATTTCCATTGATACTATTAGTGGTCTAACTCCAATTGACATCAACATTTGTATGATAGACTGCAAGCAGCTCGTTTTTTTCCTGAAAAGTGTTATCTGTCTTGATCTCTCTCTATTGAATCATTTCATCAAGATATCCCGGACCTACAATCATAATCCGAGTCATTCATCTTGCAAAACACGATAAAAATAACATTTGTGGTAAAATTAAGTTTGATTAGAGCATCATCATCAAGCTTAACAAATTGCTTGAAAGTTAAATTTGATGAGTGAAATGTAACAAAACCCTCCAAAATCAAACTTAACAAATATTTTGCAAATTTACAATACATTTATTTTTGCTACAGTGACTACTCAATTTTGAGTAGTCACTATTCATGCAACAAAACCCCCCATTTCCGTCTACGCGTTGCCAGATTCACCCCGGGGGGGGGGGGGGGGGGGGGGAGGCGCACTTTATCAATTTTTGGTGCATGGACCACAACTCCCTAGGCAAGGAGATGAGATTTTTAGGGGGGAATTTTTTTTTTTTTTAAGACTTGTGGGGAATAGTTTAATATAGTGAAGTTTAGATAGAGAGTCTGATTTTGAGAATTTTTGGATAGTAACTTGCTAAATTTATAAAAGGTGTTTTTGGAGTTAAATTTGGTGTAAAATTTGGTGCTCCTGATAAGGATGCCCTTAAATGGTAGACATAATTTGCTTTCCACTGGTGTGGACTATGAACGAAGGAAGCACGATAATGTGTACAGAAATTGATTTAGGTCTTTAGGCCTGCCTTCTCTGATGCCTTTCGGCTTTGATTTGGGGGCATGGGTCCATAGCAAAAATCCCTTTAGCTCCTTGGTTCTTGGAGGTATACAGGGCCACTGTTCCAGTGGCATTCTGAGAGCAGTCACTTTGTGCGTATAAAGGCCATTAAGGGTTTGAGTTTTGTGTGGTGTTCCTCTCAAAAGCCAGTGCTAGGCCAGATGGATTAATGTATCCAATAAAGCTATAATAGTTAATAACATTTGCCAATTGAAGTTCATGTTTTGCGTTAGAGCTTCTTGTCCTTGGTATCATCGCAACTCCGAAATTGGTCTGGTAGGCGTAGTATGTAGCTCTATTTGCCTTTTTAGACGACGTTTGGCAGGGGGAACATTGCTTACCTACTAAATCTTTGTTGTAAGCTGGAACCTTTATTGTAACTTTTTCTTGAGTTCTTGATTAATTTGCTAATCTTCGGAGTCCCAACAGTTGTGGTTATATCAATTAGGGGTGTCCACGGTTCGATTCCGGCCGGATCAGTTCCGCATTTGATCCGAACCGATAGTAACGGATTTATGTTTTCAAGATCCGGAACCATCCGTGGATGATATACGGATGGATCGGTTTGGTTCCGGATTTGATGGATTGGTTCCGGATGGATTTGACGGATTGGGCTGTGAAAATTCAACATTATAACATCAAAAGTTTTCACCCATTAGGCAACCCATATCATTTCTTTTACCACCAACAAAAAATTAATTTCCTCCACTTCATAGTCCTGTAACTACATAAACAACGAAAATCAGTATAATTGTTGAAGAAAACAAGTAGTGTCACACAGCAAAATGGGAAATGACTGGCCGTGTGCCATGGGGCAAACCCATGGAGCACGATGTCAACAACAAAATTATCCACCTGTGAGAGAGAAGAGATCAATGGCTGTGAGAGAGAGAGAAGAGAAGAAACTCTGAAATACAATGGTGGTAGTGGTGGTGGAGGGTCCTATTGGTCCGTCATTGGTGGTTTAGGAGGAAAGAGAGGGGGCGGCGACAGTGGTGCTGACGGTCGTACAGTGTTGCCGGCTGCGGGGGCTCTGCTGGTGGAGCTCATACAGAGAGGGTGTAGAGAGATAGATAGACGTGCTCAGGGTAAAAAGGATGTAACCATGGTATGGGACCATGGTTAGTATAGGGGTTAAAGTTTTTTTTTTTTTTTTTAACCTCAAAGAGGGTAACCCCAGTATTTTATTAAAGGGTCAAGATTGAATACTACATATCTAATGGTGTAGGAGTGGGAAGAAAATGGTGTCCCCTAGACCGGGGGGGGGGGGGGGGGGGGGGGGGGGGGGGGGGACATGGAAGCAGCGCCCTAGTCTATATATAGGCTGTTTGGATTATGAATAAAAAGATAGATCAGTTCCTTGCTTTCCTAATTTACATTGTGTGAGACTTCATCTATTTGTAACAATTTGATTATCCAAACATGCGAGAGAATTGGTTCTCGCTCTATTTCTTTTCTTCTCCCTGAAATCACACGATCCAAACAGGTTGTTATTAAAGTTTAAAAAGAGAAAAAAAGCCTACTAGTAATCTCTCTAACTTCCAGCTGGATGATGGTGACTCCCAGTACGTCAATCACTCTCGTATTCCTCTGTCGTCTCCTCATCATCTTTCTCTCTTTAAAACCCTCCTCCTATTCTGCATCCAGTACTCCATCCGCTGCTTCTCTCTCCAAAGACTCAAACCACCTCTTGAGCTTCAAATCGTCACTCCCCAGTCCAAACCCACTTCCAGATTGGCTCCCAACCAACTCCCCTTGCAATTTCACTGGTGTTACTTGCACAAACTCCAGAGTCTCATCCATAAACCTCGACTTCGTTCAGCTCAGCACCGATTTCTCCTCTGTCTCGTCGTTTCTACTCTCTCTCAGCAACTTGGAGTCTCTCTCTCTAAAAAGCTCGAATCTTTCTGGCTCAATCACTTCAATAACCAAAACCCAATGCAGTTCTGAGCTGATTTCAGTAGATCTGGCTGAGAATTCTCTCGCCGGTCCAATCTCGGATATACAGAGCTTTGCCCCTTGTTCTGCCTTGACCTCTCTGAACCTCTCCCAAAACTTCTTCGACTTCAATCTTGCACCCAAAGCCCTTTCCAACGGATTGGGATTGAATTTCACTACACTAGATCTTTCCTACAACAAGATTTCCGGCCAAAACGCCGTCGCCTGGCTACTCTCCGACGGCTGTGAAAACCTCCAGAACTTTTCTTTGAAAGGAAACAAAGTCTCCGGCCAACTTCCAGTCACGAATTGCAGAAGCTTGGAGTATTTAGATCTCTCGGCTAACAATTTCACCACTGAGTTTCCTTTATTTACCAACTGTTCTTCACTCCAACACCTCGATTTCTCATCCAACAAGTTTTCAGGCGATGTGGCTGCTTCTCTCTCCTCCTGCAAGAGTCTCACTTACTTGAACCTGTCCAACAACTTGTTTTCCGGCGACCTTCCGGCGTTCTCCGGCGTGGAGATACAATACTTGTATCTTTCCGGTAACCATTTTATTGGCGAATTGACGGAAAATATCACTGGGTCATTGTGCTTGAGCTTGGTGGAGTTGGATCTTTCGGGCAATAACTTGTCTGGCTCTGTCCCTGAATCTTTGGGTAAATGCTTTTCTTTGGAATCTCTTGATATTTCCAATAACAATTTTGCTGGTGAGTTACCAATCAATACCCTAGTCCAGTTGTTGAATTTGAAGCACATTTCATTAGCATTCAACAACTTTGCTGGTTCATTGCCTGATTCTTTCTCGAACTTGACAAATTTGGAATCTTTGGATTTGAGTTCCAATAGCCTTACTGGTTTTGTCCCTCCTAGTATTTGTTCAAACCCAAGTAACCGCTTGAAAGTGTTGTACCTTCAAGGCAATTTCTTAACCGGTCCTGTACCGGACACTTTAAGCAATTGTTCACTCTTGGTTTCGCTTGATCTGAGCTTTAATTTCCTCAATGGTACAATCCCTTCAAGCTTTGGATCACTATCCAAGCTCAAGGATTTAATCTTGTGGTTAAATGAGCTCCAAGGGGAAATCCCACCAGAGCTGATGTATTGCCAATCACTGGAAAACTTGATTCTTGAGTTCAATTTCTTGAGTGGTTCAATCCCAGCTAGTTTGAGCAATTGCACCAGTCTCAACTGGATTTCCCTTTCCAATAACAAGTTGGTTGGCGAAATCCCGTCCTCATTCGGTCTTTTGTCGAACTTAGCTATCCTCAAACTCGGGAATAATTCTATATCCGGGAGTATCCCACCCGAGCTTGGGGATTGCCGGAGCCTGTTTTGGTTGGATCTCAATACCAATTTCTTGAATGGGACTATCCCACCTGCTCTATTCAAGCAATCTGGGTATATAACATTTGGGTTACTAACCCGAAAAAGTAATATCTATATCAAGAATGATGGGAGTGAGCAATGCCATGGAGCTGGGAATTTTCTCGAGTTTGGGGGTATAAGGCGCGACCAATTGGACAGGCTTTCCTCGAGGCACCCCTGCAATTTCACCAGGGTGTATGGTATAATCACACAACCCCCATTCAGTCACTATGGATCGATGATTCTGCTCGATCTATCCTACAATCAGTTGGAGGGTTCCATTCCTAAGGAGCTCGGGTCGATGTACTATCTATCGGTTTTGAATTTGGGGCATAACCATCTTTCGGGTCCAATCCCTCCGGAGCTTCAGGGGTTGAAAATGGTGGGCATTGTCGATCTTTCGTATAACATGCTAAACGGGTCGATCCCAGAGTCTTTAACTAGCCTTTCATTTCTTGGGGCCCTTGATCTTTCGAACAACGACCTCTATGGGTCGATTCCTCAATCGGTTCCATTCGATACCCTTCCTGCGTGTGGGTTCTTGAATAATTCCAGACTTTGTGGGTATCCACTTCCAAATTGTGGGTCGGATTCTGGCTTGAATTCAAGTAGGCAGCACCAGAGGTCTCATAGAAGAGAAGCGTCGCTGGCCGGAAGTGTGGCTATTGGGTTGTTGTTAGCAATGTTTTGCATCTTTTGTTTCATTATAGTTGCTGTTAAAACAAGGAGGAGGAGAAAGGACGAAGAGGCCATTGAAGCTTAAGAGAGTTATCGAACACACCCTAAATGTATTCATTATTCATGCCAAATATTAGAGTGATCAAATATCAATAAGTGGATAATCAAAATCAATTGAATAACATGAAGAAATTGCTACTAATGTCTGATCAACTTGATTTTTTGCATGAATATAGTTAGCGCAGAGACCTACAAAATGAAGAATTTTGATTGTCAAAATGTGTAGTCTATTTGCTGGTGTGTTTGAGAGATGTGATGGAGAGGTGAGTAGAGTTACCCTTCTATAAAATTCATTAAAAATTTTATTTTTATAAAATATCAGTTCAATTGAACATTTTTATTCATATGATTTAGAAATATTTGTCCTGCAGTTAATCGTACTAACCATCTTAAAAACATGTGGCCTGTAAAATAGACAACGAAGTCTATAAAATCATCATTTGAATCATACTGGTAATATTTGAAGGGTCATATCGAGGTGTACTTCAACCCCGTAACGCGATGCTGCATTATAGGACTCCAAGTTATTAAATCGAGTAGTATCATGTTAGTGTGTTGAATTCTTACCTTCGCACCATTATATACTCTCTATTTTTTGCCATTACTCAAATATTGTCAGTTTTTAGATACTTGTTCTGTGATTGCGCGCGACGCACGTAACCTAGGCCCATTACAAAAAAAAAAGGGGCATTATTCTGACGAAAAATTAAATACTTTTGTATGTAATATGGTACGAAAATTTAAAAAAATTATGAGCGACTGTACTTTATTTTTTGCCCGAAAATTGTAAACCCAACAAGCTAGTATATAATGTGAAATACTTTTGTACACAATTTTCCACCATTAGTAGCTTATTTTGGTGCAAAAAAAAAAAAAAAATTACGCACGGAAGTACTCTTTTTTATCCGAAGAAAATTACAAAGCCAACAAACCACCAATGTATACCAACAAGCCAACAATGTGAAATACTTTCGTACAATTTTTCAAATTTTTCCGTATCGAATTAAAGATCTCTATTAGTAGTTTATTTTTGTGCAAAAAAGAACAAAAAATTATGCACAAAAGTAGCTTATTTTTTGATCCGAAGAAGATTGCAAAGGGCATAAAAGGTTAATATCAAAATATCAAAATGAAGGGAAGCCACATTTTGGGTTAACATATAGAGAGGGCAATTGGGTAAAGTTGTCGTACCAAACGAAAACCCTCTCTTTATATATGGTAGGGGTAGGGAAATCAAACCGTAGGCCCATGACTGTTCATTAATGCTACATACACACCCTCTCATACACACTCTCGCTCACACCCACTTTGGATTGCTTACAAATGTCCCTCCCTCTCTATTGACTTCCAAAGTGAGAGGACACATGTGAGCAATCCAAAGTGGGTGTGAGCAGGGGTGTGAATGAGAGGGTGTGTATGTAGCACTCTCATGACTGTTTCTATTGTCCTCAATTAAATTGAGTTCTATAATATAGAGAATTTTAATTTGGCATCCCGAACAAATATTTACGTTATGATTCCACCCTATGGGTTTTGAATCTTTATGATTCCATCCTGTAAGTTGATTATCGTACAATTTTGCCCTTATTAATTACTTTAGGGGTATATATTCTTTTTATTAATAAAATATTCTAATATTAATCATGACTAAATCATCCTATTTACAAACCTGTAAATCACTTCATTTATTAGTAGCATTTGGTGTCCACTAATTCCGGGTAATCCTATCACTGAATGGGTATAATTTCCTTACTTGAATATAGCTGTTTCATTTGGCAATCCTGTCAAATTTGAATATAGCTGTTTGGCTTCCTTAACCCAAGGAGATTTTGAATTTCAAAATCTCACATCCTCTTCAAGTCAAGAATTACATATAATTAATAAAGAGTTTATTACCATTAAGGTCACAAAACAAATATTTATTACCATTAAGGTCAATCACTTTTTTTAATTAATCAACTATCACTAAAGCTGATTAAAAAAATACTATTATACCAGTAAACGATTGCCACATTGTTGTGATTTAATTGATAAGTGTATTATGATTTAGAATTGAAAAAGAATCCGTTTCTAAAACTTTCAGGCATGCATGCTTTGTTGTAGGTGCATTTTTTAATGGTTGTTGATTGATCAAGATCAAGTGTGTTCTCTTACAGCTGGCGTGTGGACCAGTAATTCGCGCAAAGATATTGGAGGAGAGGGGACTTACGTATAGGACCCGTGTGGACAAGTAATACACGCAAAGACTTCAAAACTTGAAAAGTCTTGGGTCATTTAATGACAATTACATAGAAAGCTGGAAGGAAAATTCTTAGCACGGCAGTTACGACTTCAGAGGAAAGAGCCAATGAGGCAACAGCAATAGTCAGAGAGATAGACTAAAGACCGGAAGAGTGAGAGAGACTGGCTTGACTCCTAGTGCCCAAGTCAAAAATACCCCCAAAATATTTTTAAAAGCCTTCTGAGCATTCTTCTCTGCATCCAATGCTCAATATTTTGAAGCTACAGAAATCAATTTCATATTCTCTTCTGTTTTATTCTGTTGTGCTCATAGCAAAAAGCATGGTTTCGCCTGCTAGTATTAGCATATCGGTTGTGTTCATAACAATGGTACTTACTCTTCTTGCCTTTTCCTTACCGGGGCTTGTTGTGTACTTTTGTCTTCGTAAGAACCAAAAAAATCAAAACGAGGCAAGATCAACGAATCATGGGAATATTTTCTCCATCTGGAATTATGATGGAAGAATTGCATATGAAGACATTATCAAAGCAACAAATGACTTCGACATCAGATACTGTATTGGAACAGGCGGATATGGCAGTGTCTACAGAGCTCAGTTGCCAAGTGGCGAAGTAGTTGCCTTGAAGAAACTTCATCGGTTGGAAGCAGAGAACCCAGCTTTTGACCATTGTTTCAGGAATGAGGTCCAAATGTTGGCTACTGTACGACACAAAAGTATTGTGAAGCTATACGGATTTTGTTTGCATAACAAATGCATGTTCTTGGTGTATGAGTATATGCAAAAAGGAAGCTTATTTTGTGCCTTGAGATTCGATGTGGAAGCTTCTGAAATTGGATGGACTCATAGGGTAAAAATCGTTGAAGCAATGGCACATGCTTTATCCTACTTGCATCACGATTGCACCCCGCCAATTGTTCATCGAGACATATCGAGTAACAACATTTTGTTAAACTCTGAACTAGAGGCTTTTGTCGCTGACTTCGGAACTGCGAGACTGCTGCATCCCAATTCATCCAACCAAACTGTTATTGCTGGCACTTACGGATATATTGCACCAGGTACAAATACTATTTTTGTTTCATTGAAGCAAAAAGTTTGTGTTTTTAATTTTAAAATTTACCTTTGTCTTTGTGCAGAACTCGCCTACACCATGGTTGTGACTGAAAAGTGTGATGTTTATAGTTTTGGAGTGGTGGCACTAGAAATAATCATGGGAAGGCATCCGAGAGATCTCCTCTCATCCTTGAGTAAGCCTTCTTTTGAAAGCATAATGATAACCGATGTTTTAGATCCGCGCCTTCCACCTCCAACTAATCCCATAGTTGCGGGGAACATTGTTCAAGTTGTTACAATGGCATTCTCATGTGTACGTCCTGAGCCCCTGTCTCGACCAACAATGCGACACCTGTCTCAGGAGTTTCTTTCTCGCAGGAAGGCTCTAGCTGCACCCCTTCGTACAGTTTCACTATTGCAACTGTGGAATCAGAAAATGGACAGTGGCCAACCATCGAATCATGTGATCAATGTCCCCGTTTGAAATAAATGTCTCGTTTTCAATTGTTTCCATAATGTAATTGTATTTCATTTAGTAACCATAACAGTCCGTGAAATCGTAATATTATAGGGTTACCATTTATAATTAAGTTGGGAATAGTTTAAAAGCAAATGTGACCGCGAGTTCAAATTTTAAGATCGAGATTTTTTTGAATTCCCCTCACACTTAAAAAAACACATAAAAAGCACTTGATTTTGTTTCGGGTCCCACTGTGATGTTTCAAATCGTTGATCTTGTTTAAATGTTCGTATTTCGGGTCCCACGAAATACGAACACCAAATGGACGAATAATGTGATATGAAAAGTGATCCTTGATAGAAGTAATGCACAATGAAAATGTAATAGGATATGCACAGCTAGTAGTTCATCGTTTTTAGAATCAATCAACGTGGACCATGCTAGCAAACAAGACAAAGGTGTTTTCTTCCTTTCGGTTGTTTCCGTCAAAAATAATGTACTATGAAAAGTGTTCTTTAAGAAAATTAAAACTAAAGCACAATGGAAATATTATGTATAGTTTCTCTCCTTTCTGTCGTCCAAAAAATGTGCATAGACTATGGTCATTGGTGCACCCTTATATAGGCACCAACAACCAATTCCTTTTCAAGCCTACTGCCGAAAATCTCTCTTTTCCAAAAACAACAAAAACAACAAGTATCTTCTTTATTTCTTACCCCCAAAACAATCTTTTATTGATGTATATATGGACAATCTTTTAAACAATCTTTTCTTTTGTTTGCTATCAATTCATATATGGAATACAAAATGTTCGGTGATTTAAAAGAAAATCATTTTCTTGATAGCAATATATTTATGAGTTTAGAAAGCTAATTTTTGGTGAGTTAAGAGAAAATCATTTGATTGATATCAACACATATATGGAACACAAAATTTTGGGAGAGTTTTATAGGAAAGGCAAACGTGCAGAAATATTATCTTTTATTTAAAAAAAAAATATGCATGATATGTTGTGCAATGCATTTACCTCTCACACAAACAGATTGACTTCGCAGTGGTCAAATTGGCGCAGACAATGGAAGGAGCATCGAGCGAGCAACTACCCCCTAAAAAATCTACCCAATTTAATTCAAAACAAATACAGGAATGATGGTTTTGGACAACCCTGAAAAGTGCCAAAAATATCTAACACAAAACACCACAATCTGATTCAACGTCAATATGAACAAAAGCACTTATTCAAACAAGAACTACTACTCAAATTGATAAAAAAAAAAAAAACCAACATAATTCAATCAGACTCCCAACATAAGGAAATTGCAAAAAAAAACATGACAACAAACGGAATACAATATATATCTTTCTAATGAATGGATTGCGCAAGGCGTGCAAAATTAGGCCCAATATAGTTAAATTTTGTTGTTTGAAGTGTAAAATAAAATATATCTAAAATTGAATATCAACATCTCATAAAAAAATTACGTCCCTCATTGAAATATCGATCGCATGAACTACACGTGGTTTGCATGTAACTGTGTACGTAATTTTTATGTGAAGTTGTAACATTATTAACTTGTATAATAACTATCCCTCATTGATACTATTCTAAATTGCTTAATTTGGTTTTCGCTATCATTTATGGCATATGGACCATATATATCAGAGCTAAACTACTTCCATCCTTCCTAAAAGATTTACCCCACCAAAATTTATAATGTATAGTCGAACTTAAAATTTGATTTCTAAATCAAAGGATCCGAGCCGTTTATTGATTGAATGATTGTAATAAAATTAGAAAATTCGTGAATCTCAATTATAATTGTGTGGTTAGAGTCTTGGAACACTCCTACATAAATACTCCATGTGATGAAGGAAAGCCATGCAATACTAAATCATTTTTTTAAAGAACAGTACACTTTTATACTACTAAACACAATGACTCAATTGAAACATTATTGTGTGCTTCATGAATAGTGCTCCTTCATCTCATAAAAGTGTGTGGGCCTCATTTCTAAGTGTGTGAATCTCATACACTTTTGTGAAAGAGAGGAGTAATCCTCCTAAAACAAGGATAATGTTTCGGAATCAAAAGATCAAAAATGTGTTTCTAAAGATGAAAATTATTTGTTCGTTGAACTTAAACCGACTTAATTTAACCATAAGTTTTTTTTTAAAATTCCATATTTTTTTTACTCTTTAGAAACTATAATGTTTTCCAGAAGTTTTAAGGAAATTTACTAAAACTAAAACATGTAAAACGATAGAATATAAAATGCGAATTTAACGTAAACTTCTCTTAACGTGCGTCCCTCTTTTGTCCCCGCAATAAGTTAGTTAATTTATATGGTGTCATTTAATTATTGTTCTGCTATCCATATACCTAGCTACTGCTATATTGAAAGAATAGAAGATACAAATCCTAGATTCTTTTTATCTTACGAATCTAATCGAAATGGGTCAACGAGAGGAAAACAAGTATAAATGCTCTTTCTCTTTTCTTTTTCTTTTTTTAACTTGAAATTTGAAAAACTACAAATTAAAAAAAAAAGATTTTTTTGCACTCGACTTTCAAAAAAAACAAACTACACAATAAAAATAAAAATAATTGTTGCACTCAACCTTTTTATGAAAGCAACTCTAAATTTTACTATCTTTTAGTGCTCGTAATGGTGTCATTTTAAGCATATATGAAAAATTTTGGAGTACATTTTTAAGAATATAAGGTGCAAAACTAACTTTCCAGATTACGTTAATGTTAAGGGTACCGATTCAAGGGGTATATATTTCATACCGACTGCTTGTCGAGCATATTTTTGAGTCTCATGAATGAACCAAACCGTTCATTAATACTAAACTAAATTTTTTGGTGATCATGCCTAAAATCAGCTCAATTAGATATACGTAAGTGATCCATCCAATAAGTAGTCAGGTCCTATTAAAAAGGAATTAATCTCACTATGACTACCATTGAATGCTATTTAGAGGGCTAAGTAATTAGGCAAATACGTGCCTTGCAAGTACTAAAAGATGTCTTGACCTTTGTTAAAAGACAAAAATTATCCATAAGAATGCAACAAATAGCCTTGTAGCTAGAGTGGTAAAAGGGTAATTTAACCCGGTGCCATGGAACCAAACTTTCGTCCTTCCTCAATCCTCACCCTCTGTATATATATATTGTAATGTAATGCAAAGGATTCAAACAAGAACAACTAGCACAATATTGATCCAGATCCCATTCGAATTAAAAAATTCCTCGGAATAAGAAAAAATTCCTCAATCTACTTCTCCAGCTCGGAAAATCGCAAACTTCAAAGCCTCGGAGTAAGAAAAATCAATCCCATTCTCCTTCAAAAATTCCTCAATCAACTTCTTGGCCTTCTCTGGCTCCACACTCTCACACAATCTCATAACAATTCATATAGATCTTTGCTCTCACTTTAATTCTTAATTCTTAGGAACTGTAAACTCTTTTGGAACCAATCCATACAGATCTTTGCTCTCACTTTAATGGGTCGCCTTTAGTGAACGGTGTGATTGGTTTCACTAAGATTAGTTGCAATGCGCGTAAGCCTAACCGTACACCTGGTTATTTTAAGGAAACCGTTATCTTGATTTTAATGGCAAATATTCCAATCTAATGTCGTCGGCCCCGCGCGCGAACCTTCTTAATGGTCCACCCATATGATTCTAGTGCACGTTATAGGTGCTGTTTGATAAAACTGAAAACTGAAAACTGAAAATTAAGTACTGAAAACTGAATGCTGAATTTTTTAACCTGAAAAGTTGTTTGATAAAACAAACTAAGCACTGAATTAAAAAAAAAAAAAAATTTTTGGGTTTTAATTCTCTTAATTTTATTAATGGTCATCATGTATTTGTGGTAGTGGTGGAGTGGTGATTGGGAGGTGGTGAGGGTGGTGGCGAAGTGGCGGTGGCAATGGAGTAATGGTGGTGGTGATGGATTGATGGTGAGTTGTGTTGGCAATAGAGTAATAGTGGTGCAATGTTGGTGGTGAGTAACAATGGCCTTTATGAAATATTCGTGTAGAAAACTTTGGAAAATAAGGATAATTTAATGTCACCATAGTGGTAGACTGAAGTTGAACCGTATCTCTCATCGTCAAGATTGCACAAAATACAATTATTATATAAAAAGTAAATTTTTATCCCTAAATTATATAGACTCGCCACTACTAGATTTTTTTAATCTTTCATTCTCATAATGCAGTTTGTCTTTTTATTTTTTAAGTATATATTTTCGCCACCACAAAAGTAAAAAAAAAAAATAGCTCCATCCCTGCTCCTAAAGGTAATGAAAAAGTTGCCCAAAATTAACATTAGCCAATTTTAATTGGCTGATTTGGCCAATTTTATTCTTTGATTTGGAAAATCTAGCGTTGATGATTTTGTTATTGTTGAAATTGTCCTTGTCCATTTTGATGTTTGCATGGGTTTGTACGGTTATTATATTGCCTTTTCAGACTCACAATGTTTTCCCTTTGTGTCTCATTTTTTTTTCTCCTCTTCGTCCGCATAGGATTATTAAAATTCCTCATGAGACAAGTGTGAACACAAAGCCTGATAAAACAACAGTAAAAAGTAGCCAAATACAATAACAGTAGCCTAATTAATACAACCACATTGTCCCACTCAACTTTCTACATTCTGTGAATTGTTAAATCTCTAACCTCTTTAGGTTCTTATAAGATCACTTTGGATTATTAAAATTCTCCGTTTAGAAACGTGTGTACCAGAACACAATTCGCTAGAGTATTAGCATTTCTGGACAACATAGGGCAAGATTTGGCTTTGGTAGCTGGTTTTGATTGTTAGTTTTGTTTTTTTTTTTTTTTTTTTGCCACGGAAATAAGAAGATTATATTAATGAAAGCCCAATGACACTTACAAAACGAAATTCATTACAAAGATCTTGGACAAAGTCAAATTAATCATCTAAATAGAGAACAAGAAACGCACTAGGCTATCGATATGTTTCACTCCATCCCAAACATTGCCTAACACAAACAGCGGCACTTACTAGATTCATACCTATATGTGTGGCGTTGTTGAGAAGTGTTGGGGCAACATGTAGCGGTACCCAAGGAGAACCGAATACTCCATACATCCCAAAAATATAGTCCTTTTTTGGGAGTTCGTGCCAGTTTTCAAGGTAATATATATTATAATCTATAATGTTTTAGGTGATTTTAAAAACTTTGTATTTTAAATTTAATTGAAATCTATCAAACAAGATCCATATTGCATATTAAATGTATTACCGATGGAAAGATATTATCGATTTTTCATCTGGTTAGAATAAAACGAGGAATTATATTTTTGGGACGGATAAAGGATTTTTTCTAGGTGGGAGACACCAAGTACCTAATCATCTCTCAATTAATGCACTCTCTCCCTCCTTCCACTGATCTTTATGATTGTAGAATGTCTATGATCCAATTTGAGTCCAACAAGCTATCCTGCGTTTGAAATGTGGTTGAGATTTTTTAATATCTGGACCTCACTCGTTCAAGTAAATCATAACTACATCAGAAATGCTTAGTACCCAGAAATGGTATCCAGAAATTACCCAAAAAGTGGGAATGAGTGACTCAGATTCATTTGAGTGAATTTGGGTCACTCAGCAAGTGAATATGAGCCGCTCATTCTTACTTTCTGGGAAATTTCTGGGTATTATTTCCGAGTATGTAGCAGTTCTGTAACTACATACTCTAGATTCAGGGAGGTACTTAATGGACCATTTTTGGGGTACTTAGCGTTCTTGTTACAAATATTTGTGGCAGATTGGAGATCTAATTCTGGGTTCTGGGTTACTTGTTTTTTTGATAATGATCTATTGGGTTACTAAGTCCTTTTAGATTTAGGACTCACATTAAATGGGCTAAGTGGACATTAATTTGACCCAATTTACAATTAGGCTATTGGGTTTGTACTCATTTATATTGGGTGGGTTTAGGTAGGTTAGTGGATACTCGCAACCCAAATTGAAAATTATCAATTGAATTACTTATCACAACAACAGCTAATAAAATCAAAATAACACCCTAAGTTCAAGTTTCACTTTCAACAACAATCTAATCTGCATAAGTTTCAAAAAAAAAAAAAAAGGATAACTTATGGTATGTGCCATAAAATATGATATTTAAAGATAAAGCATACACGTTTTTCTCATTCCTAATGAAACGATGCAATAATGTGCTTTCCTAACGGCACCTATCAATCTCTATATCTCCATTTTAAAGACCGGATGTGACATAATGATGAGAGATTTTTATAATTTGTTTGCTCTTTTCTTTAACTTTTGTACATTATGAGAGAATATTGAAGTGACTCATCATTCTTTTTAGAGATTTAGAGACCAAAATGGAGGTGTGGGTCTGAGTCCCTCCAAAAAGTACAAAACTTTGAAGAAAAGATGGAACAAACTACAAAATCTCCTCTCATTATGTCGCATCCCGTCCCTAAAATGGAGCTATAGAAATCGATAGGTGTTCCTCTAATAAGGTCTAAACCCAAATATTGTTTCCTAAATCTTTGATAAGCGTATAGTTTAATCTTTTGTCTTCCTGCTAGGAAAGACAAAATCAACCCTATGAAATTCTTGCAACATTTATTAAGAAACTGACAAAAGTTGTATTTCTTGCACCACTTATTAAGAAACCAACAGAAGTTTTAACATGTCAAATCTCTTGCACTATTTATTAATACAAGTCATATTTGAAAAAGAACACGTATATTGCATGAGGATTATTACTACACACCACACCTTGAAAATCTATCATTTTAAACACATACTCCATACCTACCTCTTGTATATATGAACAAGGATTCAAAAAAGATCATGCATTTAACATAAGCATGGCAAAAACAAAGTGGAATTCCTATTCCTACGGGGTTAAAATCCTCACCATCATGTCAGGAATTGATTTCACTTGCAACCAATTCACTGGAGAAATCCCACCTGAAATTGGGAAATTGAGCCACATCCATGCTCTAAACTTGTCTCATAACAATTTCTCCGGTGCAATTCCGACAACATTCTCAAACTTGACGCAATTAGACAGTTTGGATCTTTCTTACAACAACTTGAAAGGAAAAATCCCCTCTCAGCTAGTTGAATTGAACTCCCTAACGGTCTTCAGTGTGGCACAAAACGACTTATCAGGTAAAACTCCAGACCGAAAAGGTCAATTTGCGACTTTTGAGGCAAGCAGTTATGAAGGGAATCCTCTTCTCTGTGGATCTCCATTAAATAACAGTTGCAATGAGATTGGGTCACATTTACCGGCTCCAGACGGCCCAGTGAATCAAGAGGGAGATAGCTGGCTAGACATGGATGCTTTCTATTGGAGCTTTATTGCTTCGTATCTAACAATCTTGCTTGGAATTGTTCTGGTTCTTTATATCAATCCTTACTGGCGGAGGACATGGTCAACCTCATTGAAGTGTGCTTGACAGAAAGCTACTATTTCGTGGTGGATAATTTTCCCAAGATGTTCCAAAAGATGCAGCTGAAGTGAATGTGTTGTGACTTTGTGTCTTTTTTAATGTGAAGGTTCATACAATAAATCTTTTCTAGCTGTATAAGTTCTCGTGAAAGATTGTTCCTCTATAATTAAACTGCACTTCAAGGTGATGTCTTTTTGTTGGTCTGCAAGTACTACAATCAGACTGATTCTAGCTAATAGATTAAGCAATTGGATTGATAAATGCTCGTTTATCTGTAATAATATCTCTGGTATTGCCTGTGGCAGGAAATAATACATGAGTTCTCTATTTTTAATAGGTTAATGAGTCCCAATTTTCTTTGTGAGTTTACCTTTGGTTGGGTGTAAAACGCCCAAATACGATAATACACAGACACCGCGTCAAGCGTCGTGGATACGTACGTTATTTTGCTAAAATGTAAAACATGGACTATGGATACGTTCAGTGACGTCAGTGGCAGAGCGGGAAATTCCTTATAAGGGCACCTTTTCCCAATAAACTAAAAAATGCATCATAGTTTTTGGCAAATATTTTTGGTGGAAATTTTTGTGATGAGGTTGAAAAGGATTTTTGCCAATATGCCCTATGAAATTTTTTCATATGACTTTGTTATGGAGATCGAAATTACCATTTTCAATTCCTACCCGAGTCGGAGATTTTCGTTTGGAGTATTTGCACAGGCCATTACGAACAAAGAGACCATCAATTAAGACAATCTCATTCGAAACCCTTCGAAAGCCTAGATCTAAAATTCATGTTAAACAATTCAATTAGCAAAAATTAACCACGAGAGGAGGGCCTAGCTAAGTCTTTTACGAGAGGGCATCAAGTATGTAATTCATGTATCAAAAGGAATCAAATAAGTAGTAATTCAACGGGCTTTTGTCGGAATATATATCAAATTTATCGATGGAATTATTGGATCAATCCATTAAATAAGATAGTTCTATTTTTCTTTATCAAAGGGCAGCATATTCTCCGTTGGATTTTCATTTTCTTCTTTATTTTGTTCCACGAGGCTCATCGAATCCTTCTGTTCCATGCCGATTGCAGAGACTTGAGACAAGGTAATATTTTTTCTGATTTGATTAGCAATAAAAGTGAGTAATATTGAGTTTAATAGCCAAATAAAATGGGACGGAGGGAGTAATTGTTTATGTGCATTTGCAATAAAATCGTGTTTGAGGTTTTGTGTGACTCCTCGTTTTCTTGCACCGACATGTTTTGGGCATATGCCAAGGGTACCGCCGCAACAAGTCCCTAAATTTTATTTGGTTTTGGTAAGAAGCAATTCCAAAAGAAAAGCCATTCGGTTAGTGTTGCTTGTTTTTGCCTATTCCTGTTCTCCGTGCGGCAGCTATTCTTTTTAATCTGTTTTGGCCAGCTGCACTCCAACAAGGTAGTTATTTTTAGGAGTGTGGTCATTGTTATTCCAAAGTGACGGCAGAGGCTGCCGCCCAAACAAACGCCGTCGTTTCATTGTTTCAAGAGGGTCCATAAGTGTGCCTGCTAAAATCCCATTTGGTATAGCGAGGCACTCAACTGATTTATTGAATTATGTTGAGACATTTTGGGTCATACACCGTTGATTCAAACCGCTTAATATTCTTAAGAACACACTATTGATTCAAACCGCTCAGTATCTTAAGTAGTTTTTTCATGGGTTTCTGTAAAATAAATTGACCTATCCAATATTGGTAAAAGACTTTATCTGAACGTAATCAGAAAAAGGTCGGATTGAACAAACGTTTTACAGAAACCCGTGAGAAAACATCTAAAGAATAATAAGCGGTTTGAATCATCATTGTAGATAAAATATGGCATCCAAAAAAACCAATAAACCTAATCTGAAAAGTATTTCACCATACGAATTCTTATTAGGTTACGTGAACCCAAGTACAATGAGAACTTTGATAGCAAAAATAGGAGATATTGTGACGTACCTGATCAATAAGTTAGAGAAAATGAAAGTTACAGATAATGAATTGTACGTAAGTTCGATACTTATACAGAAAGGCATGTTGATTTTCCATGAACAAGCAAATATATAATATGTTTATCGTTTAGTGGGGGACTGTTTAATATATGTGTGAAAAACGTATTGGAATATGTGAGAGCGTATTAAAAAATGTAAAATGTGTATTGAAGTGTGTTGTTTGTTTGTTTGTTTGTATGTGTGTTTATTGTGTGCTTATTGAGCACACGTTAACAAGACCCTTCTTACAAATCTAGTTAACCCCTTGTGCTATCGATTTTTTTTTTTTGCCCTGTTTAACCCATAAATACAAGATTACAAGTTCACGACTCAAATGAGAGTGCAATTTTGTTTACCATTGCTTTATTCATTATTGTGAGGTTGTACTCAATATTTGTCTCGCATCTATAATCAAAATCATTTATTTTGTCCAAATCCATTTGTCAAGAATTAACCTACGCAAAAATTTAGTTGGATCCAATAATATCGGTTATAAGTACTTGATCTAATGATTCAATTGTTTCGATGATAATTTTAAAGAAAATAAATAAACTCTAGATAAAGCGATTACCTATACGCTGAATATTTGCGTGGTCCCTAACGAGTGAATCTGGACAGAATGAACTATTTCCATTATCGAAGTAAGACATGGAATGAATGTACCCTAACCGAGGATGAACAAAAGTACAAATTCCCAATGTTCACGTCTAACTTCAATTTGGCAGTGAGATGTGTGTGATAACTCGTACGAGATAATTTACGTAGGAAAGAGTGGAATTTCGGTGCAAAGCAGGAAAGATTGTAAAGGCTAAAACCAGGTGTAAGTAATCCAGAGTCCAGCCCAAATGTTTAAGGCCCGATAAAAGGCCGGCGAATTTAAAGAATATTGTTGGGCCTCGCTTGTTTTTATTGGCACGAGTGTTCAATTTTATGATCCAAATATGTAATGGCCTCTCCATGTAACCCACACTAAAATTTAAAAAATACAACATCGTACTAGGATTTTTAATTCGAATTTTACGTGTTGTCTTTAATGATTATTTTTTTTAAGAGTGAATTTCCTGTTGTTAAAAGCTTTGGTTTTAGCACCCCAACTCCCATTTGAAAAAGTACAAATGCGATTTGAGCAACTTGCTTTCAGCAAAAAGAGTATGTAAGGAAAAATTGGCTTTTAGCTAATGGTAAACAAATTGGTTCTTAGCAATTTGGTTTCTAGCACTTTATGAAAAATTGGCTTTCAGTAATAGGTACTAAAAATGAAAAACTCGGCCCAACTTTTAGGATGGTAGTGATTAAGAATTGCAAAAGTCTTTTATCCTTAAATGCTTGTGCATGGATAAAAAAACGTCTGTATTTGAAAACGTCTGATGCTTATTTACCCTACGAAAGGTTCATGCTAATGTCATGAGGCGATTTCAAACACATCTTTACACATATATCTATGCCCCTATCACTGCTCGCTCTTAGAATTCGGTACAAGCGCTATTATTTGCTCACGCACAAAGTTTGCTCATCATATTGAAATTGTTGTCTTGTACATATAACCACAACTAATTCATCACATAATAATGAATTATAGTGAACAAGAATGTGGATGGAAAAGTTTGAATATTATGGTAATTGGTATTATATGCAATTAGTGAATTTCTTTAATTATTAGTCAATTATTTGGGTATTAGTCATTTGTTTCAATGATAGGAATTGAAAGAGAGTAAAATAAGGGAACGGAAGTTAAAAACAAAAACCTAAAGATGAATTTGTTTCGAGTGAGTTTTGTTTTTCTCTGGACGATGATTTGAAAGATAGGAAAGAGAGAATGAGATAATTACTACATGTTTGGAGAGATATATATTGTGACGTACCACATCAATAAGTTAGAAAGAAATGAAACTAACAGATTATGAACCACCAATTATTGTAAGTAATTTCGCTACTTTTCATATATGTATGTTGTTTTTTGGGGAACAATCAAATATTGATGTTTAATGCATAGTGGGAGATTGTTAGCGAGTCAAAGTCTCCACAAATAAATAAAAGCATGCATGATTGAACAATTAATGGGACCTTTAATTAATTAGTTAATAAAACTCTTTTTGCTGTTAAATAAAAAAATAAACAAATGAAAGTTCAAAATGGAAACAAACTAACACCTTATGGTTAAGGCCTAACACGGGTTTGCTCTTCTCTAAGATTTCAAGTTTGGAATCTCTTCGATGCTATCAAGTATCAACTCCTTTGGAGCTAGTCATACAAAACTTCTGTTGCGACTTTAAATGGAGTTCCCGCTGGTAAACGACGAAATATGGTCACCCATGTGTAGTCGAATGCAAGAAACTATATATATATAATTTTCTAATAAGGATCTCCCGGATTTAAGAAAAAATGTAATTTTTTAACTTTAAAAATTGTTTTTGGGAAATCCTAACCGTTCAATGTTTTCAAAAGGTATATATACAGTTTTTGCGAAAAAACTGCTTGGATCAAGTCCTTTCCGGTATTGTTTTTTTGAAGATTTCCTGCTTAGACCCTTGAAAACACCTTTTGAACACATTGGACGGTGCGGATCGTCAAAAAAATGCTCGGATCATAGGGGTCCGCAAGTCCGAAGTCCGGACTAGAAGCGGCCCTTATATATATATATATATAGGTAGATTTTCCAGTCAGGGATCCCTGACTAGAGGATTTTTGGTGTTTTGAATGTTTTAAAAATTGTTTTTGCAAAATCCGAACCGTCTAAAAGGTGTTTTCAAGGGTTCGCACGAGAAATCATAATAAAAAATATATATATATCAGGAAGACCTTGATTCGAGCAGTTTTTCACAATACTGTATGTATGTGGGGACCTTTAAAAATACCTTTTAAAAATATTGGACGGTTTGGATCGTCAAAAAAATATTGGGAACGTGGAGGTCCGGAAGTCCGGAGTCCGGACTAGAAGCGGACCAACGTATATATATATATATATATATATATATATATATATATATATATATATATATATATATATATATATACACAATTAGCTTCAAGTCCAAACTCCCGGAAATTCCTAAAATCCGGACCTCACGCGTGAGCCGTTGGATCTGATCCAACGGCTAAGGAGAGAAACGGGTTAAAACACATCTCGCGGGTCAATGGTTCCGGGTTAAAAGGTATCGGGTTTTGAAAACGGGTCAATATAAGAACTGCCTTCCCCCTCCTTTCCCCACATTTCACGTGTTTGCAGAGAGAGAGGAGAGAGAGGCGATTTGCGATCTCGATCGAAGAAGGAGAAGAGGCGAGAAACCCTCGTTCGAGGAAGAAGAAGAAGCTTCTAGGTCTCGATCGAACTCCTGTTCTTCATCTTTTTCTCTATTTCGTTTTCTTTTTCAGAAACCCTAACCCTAACTTTTTGCTCTGTGCAGGTCCGGACTCCATGACTCGATCTCCATCCAAGAAAACCCAACGAAAACCCGAGTTCGACGAAGAAGAAGAACAAATATAGGTACGGATCGAAGTCATGTTCGCCAAATTTCTGTCGTCTGTTCATTTTGTGAAAAAACCCTAACTTTTTCAAGTTTTCAGGTCGAAGCCGAGGAAGAAGAAGAACCCACGCGTCTCCATCTTTTCAGGTCTCTCTCTCTCTCTCGATTTGCATCTCTGTAGATCTAAGAAATTTTGAAAAAAAATTCGAAATTTTTCAAAAATCAAAATATCCTGATAGCCTAAAGTAAAAGCTGTTGACATTGTTGGTGCATTTATGGTCTGTAATGGTTTTCATTACTTTGACAACGGAGGACGGTTGCATTTACGAAGCCAAATACGTGATTTTGTCTGTTAGCATTGGTGTTCTCCAAAGCAACCTCATCTCCTTCAGACCACCCTTGCCTGTACGTATCCTATACTTTTTTCCTCACCTCTCAACTATGAAACTGTAAAAAACTGGGCCCCAATAGATTGGGCTAATTAACCAAGTTGTACAATTGCATGTTACTCGATCTAAAAGTCGGCCGCCTAGGCACTAGACGGGGCTCCAACACCTAGATTAGGGGGCTGCCTAGTTAGTGTCTAATCCCCGCGTAGTCCTCCCCTAGACGCCCTCTTCCACCGGACTAGCGCACATTGTTGAATACATGCATTATGTTGAAGAAGATACATGCCCTCTGTGTTAGGCAAACATCTTTTGTCACCTAAAAGTTTTTATATTTATTGTGAATCTTCTGATACATTCACAGTTGCAAGAGTAATTTGAAATAGTCATCACTATATGTTTATTTGGGGTGCATTGTAAGAATAAGAGTATACTTGGCCCAGATGCATTTTCCCAGATTAAGAAAAAGGTTAAGGGGGTAAGTGATCCAAGGAGTTGAGATTGACCCTATATAAATATGGTTTCATTAGTAGATTACACAAGGAATAGATAGTGGAAACTCACCTCAGTAATTCCTTCATCACTTAATTATCTGTTGAATCTGTGCACACTCACACATACCTATGGGTACATATTTTCTATTGCCATCTAAGCAAGTAGCTAGCTAGTCTACATGGACAGCAGCATAAGTAAATGTGCATTTGTAATTTAAATTTAGTTGTTCCTTCTTTATTTGTTTTTAGGATGATATCTTTGTCCATTTATTGCTCTGAATTTGCAAAGTTATAACTTTTGTTCAAAAAATTCTTGTGTCCATGGTATAGAAATCCTGTTGGTGGACTGGACAGATTATGTTTGGATGCACTGGATTGCAGAAGTTGCTTGGGACAGGGTTCTGGGAGCGAAGAAAGATCCAATGGATTGATGTTGGTTTGGATTAAATTGTAATAGACCTTGGTTAAGTTTGAATGTTGCTAACTTTATGTAATAGACCTTTGGATTCTGCCCGTAGCCCTTGGTTATGTTTGTGTGTTTTGTTTTGCTTTAGCAAATTATTTGGCTTAGTGCTATGTTATGATCTGTTATGTATCTTGAGGAACTATTATGCTGTTAGCGAGTTTGAAGCATTCTGAATTTGTTGCCAGTTTCAAGCATTCTGAATTTTGAACTCCAGAAAAGTGAGTAGTTTGTTCATAGAATTTTGCATTGAACTTCAGAAAATTGACTGCTTCACATTTTTTATGTTCATAGAATTTTGAGTAGATGAAAAAGCTAGCTTCACAGTTGCAATCGGTTGCCTCAGTTCAAAGTTCTAAGCTAGCTTCACATATTCTTAGTGACTGCTTTTTTTGAAAATGAGACAAGTGTGGCGCATAGCTGCACTTTATGATTGAACAAAGAGGTCTAAAAGACCTGATTGAACCTAACTCTCAGTTCACTGGTAAAAGTTGACCTGGAACCTATTGTTACCGCTGCTGCCTCTTAAGAAGAAATGCAATTTTGCTTGTATCGTGCGTACAACTTGGTGAATCAAACATTTGCAAACAGAAGTAATTTTGCTTGTATCGTGCGTACAGTTTCAAGCATTCTGAATTTTGTATTGTCAGAAATGTGAGTAGTGTGAAGTATTCAACTCCAATACCATTTATCCGGTTATGAACATGAGATTAAAACAACAGTCCTTTGAACACGGTGCTATGATCAGAAAAGATTCTTGGATATTGGAAGATAACCAGAGACAGAAACTAACTCACAAATTGCCACTGGTTGAGAGAGCTTGCATTCGGAAAAGCTACAAGCTTGTTTCCATGTCTTAGTGCAAGGTAGACTCTTAAAGTTCTTAGAAACTTCATATAGTTACTCAATCCAGTATACATGATGGGTAAAGGGATTGTTGAACACAGAAATAGCAGGACCTAGCCCTTTTGTATGAAAAATTAATCAACCACACAACCCAAACCACCCAGAAAATACCACCAGTCTGACTGATGCCATTGCCAAAATGACCCTTGGGTCCGCTCTTCAAATGTGAAATTTGAAATGTTGTCTCTAGCAAAGGAAAAACATGACATCTGTAACGAACGACCCAGCTGTTTAGATCGCCAATTGTCCCGATTACGAAACGAACCAAACAATGCAGGTCATCTCTCTCACGTGCAGCGCCATATTGCATGGAGTGCAAATTTGTTCAGTATGCAACAAGCTCAAAATCAAAGCATAAGAACTTCATAACTGATAAGCAACCTTTTGCACAAATGTTGGACTACAAGTAAAACTACATCATTTCTAGGTTTCAATCCCAAATTTCCCATGAACTACAACACACATTACTTCAGAAATTTGAGACTAACTAAAAAAATCTAACACTAATGCTCTCCTCCGGCTCCTTCCAAAGCTCCGGCTCTGGTTCCCTCGCAATCTGTGTAACATCAACAATGGCAGGTGGTCAATTATATAATTTTACAAGGGTACTCTATTGATTAATGAGCTAATTTAAAGTAGTTGTGTTTCTTTTACCTGGATTATCGGCTCTGAACCTGAAAGTAGTCCAACCCCCAGTAGAAGCTTGAACATTTTTATCAATTCAATGCATCAAGAATTTGGTCACTATCAACCTTGGATTTTGATACTTCTAACTCCATTGGAACATCTGGTGGAATCATCTCTTTGTGGAATAAAAGTTTTTACAGTAGAAGAAAGGATCATCAAACAAACATTTTATCTTAAAATTGGCTACAAGCACAAATTATACACCAATTCAGTGTTTTCTCAGAGTAACTGAAGCAAGAGAGAAAATTGCAACACTTGAATCTCAACTAAAACTCAAGGAACAGCTACAGATCACGTATTTGGCTTCGTAAATGCAACTGTCCTCCGTTGTCAAAGTAATGAAAACCATTACAGACCATAAATGCACCAACAATGTCAACAGCTTTTACTTTAGGCTATCAGGATATTTTGATTTTTGAAAAATTTCGAATTTTTTTTCAAAATTTCTTAGATCTACAGAGATGCAAATAGAGAGAGAGAGAGAGAGAGAGAGAGAGAGAGAGAGAGAGAGACCTGAAAAGATGGAGACGCGTGGGTTCTTCTTCTTCCTCGGCTTCGACCTGAAAACTTGAAAAAGTTAGGGTTTTTTCACACAATGAACAGACGACAGAAATTTGGCGAACATGACTTCGATCCGTACCTATATTTGTTCTTCTTCTTCGTCGAACTCGGGTTTTCGTTGGGTTTTCTTGGATGGAGATCGAGTCATGGAGTCCGGACCTGCACAGAGCAAAAAGTTAGGGTTAGGGTTTCTGAAAAAGAAAACGAAATAGAGAAAAAGATGAAGAACAGGAGTTCGATCGAGACCTAGAAGCTTCTTCTTCTTCCTCGAACGAGGGTTTCTCGCCTCTTCTCCTTCTTCGATCGAGATCGCAAATCGCCTCTCTCTCCTCTCTCTCTCTGCAAACACGTGAAATGTGGGGAAAGGAGGGGGAAGGCAGTTCTTATATTGACCCGTTTTCAAAACCCGATACCTTTTAACCCGGAACCATTGACCCGCGAGATGTGTTTTAACCCGTTTCTCTCCTTAGCCGTTGGATCAGATCCAACGGCTCACGCGTGAGGTCCGGATTTTAGGAATTTCCGGGAGTTTGGACTTGAAGCTAATTGTATATATATATATATATATATATATATATATATATATATATATATATATATATATATATATATACAGTAGGTATCTAGTCAAGGATCCTGGAAATTGCTTCAATCCAGGAGTCGACTGTGAGCCGTTGGATTTCATCCAACGGATGGGAAATAAGGAAGAAGTTCGCGGGTCATGTGTAGGGTAAAATGACCCGGGTCATACTAAACGGGTTAAAACATCTCGCGGGTCACCCAGCCCTCCCAATTTCTTCAGGTCGCGCTTATTTTGAAAATCAAAAAACGAGACACAGAGAGAGGAGAGAGAGAGAGGCGACAGAGATGAGAAGAAACCCTAAACACAAATCGATCAAAGGAGAAGAAGATCTAGCCATCGTGGTAATCGGTTTATCTCTCTCTCTATTCTCTCCTCACACATATATTTCTTTATTTGTCAGTGATTTAACCCTATTTTTTCTTGTTTTTAGCAAACCAGATTTGCTTCTTGAACTCGAAAAACAAGATCTGGAACTTGAGCATCTGTTTATCGATTTAACCAAGGTTAGTCATTTGAAACCCTAAATCATATATCTTTCGCATCTATCTCTGTACTTCTTTTTATGTATAGATCGACATCTCTTGATGAGACCTTCTTCTTGTAGAAATTTTTCATGTTTGGAGTTGTGTCCTGTGTTTGCCGTATTTTGTAAGTCCCAGTAATGTTAATATGACTCTATTGGGACTTGACTTGCTAGATCTATTTTTTTTTTTTGTTATTCTGATTTTTTGGTCAAAATTCCCCCAAGGCTGCCAAACTTTGCCTTATCGTTGTTATTTTCATCTCATATATACATTGAATAATCTGTTATTTTTGTTTCATGTGATAGTTTTTGAATGAAATTTTTTTTTTTCCAGAATGCAGGGCTCCGAACATATAGAAGTATTATCAGCGGCACCATCTCAACCGGGTGATTCATCTGGTAATTCCTCCCGGGTACTTTACAATCCTCAAGTAAAAAATGACTTGATACCGAAAATAAAACAAAAGTTTCAGAGTTTAGATGATGCTCACAAGTTTTACAACAACTATGCTAAAGCATGTGGATTTAGTATCCGAATCAATTCTAGCAAGTTGGATAAGGAAGGTCAAGTCATTAGAAAGGAATACGTTTGTTACAAGGAAGGGTTGAGGTCCCAAAAGAATACACATCTAATTTCTGAAAAAACTATACGGAAACGGGGTCTAACCCGAGAGGGTTGTGGAGCGAAAATGTCAATTGTGAAAGACAAGTCAGGTGGTCAGGGGTATGAAGTCATCCAATTTTTCGAGGGTCATAACCACCCTTTGGCATCGCCAAGGAGGGTGCATTTGTTGCGATCTCATCGTGGTGTGTCGAGTGCCAAAAAAGCTTTAACACAGCAACTTGCGGCTGCAAATGTGCCCCCCTCCACTCAAATGAGTATTTTGGAGTTGCAAGCCGGCAGTCTTGAAAATGTTGGGTTTTTAGAACGAGATCTTCTTAATGCCGAAAGGGATAGGCGTAAAATGTTACAAGGACATGATGCGAATATGTTGTATGAGTACTTTGAGAATGAGAAACAAAATAATTCAAGCTTTATGTTTTCATGGGAGCCAAGTGATGATGGGACGTTGTTGCACTGTTTTTGGGCCGATGCGACATGTAGAAAGTCGTACGAGTATTTTGGGGATGTGGTGGTCTTTGATACCACATACAACACAAATCGATATGGTTTGATCTTCGCACCTATTTTAGGGGTCAATCACCATGGGCAAACTACTCTTTTTGGGTGTGCGTTCTTAAGTGGCGAAAAGAGTGATGCGTTTGATTGGCTTTTCAAAGTTTGGTTGAATGCGATGCCCGGTGCCCCTCCCAAGATGATCATAACTGATCAAGACCCGGCTATGGCAAAAACAATTGCTACTCTTCTTCCAAACTCGCATCATAGATTTTGCATTTGGCACATAGTGAGCAAATTTTCTGAAAAAATAGGTGCATTAGCCTACAAAGACCATTATGACGAGTTCTCAAAATGTATTTGGAATTCCGAGAGCCGAGAAGAGTTCGAAGAAACATGGGTAAAGCTTGTGAAAAAGGCCAACTTGTCCTCCAATGATTGGCTGGATGACATGTACAAGATTCGTGATAGATGGGTTCCTGTTTATATGCGACACATTTTTTCTGCTGGAATGACAAGTAGTCAAAGAGCTGAAAGCTGCCATTCTTTCTTTAAAAAGTACGTGAGTCCACATAATTCTTTGATGGATTTTGTGACACGATTTCAAAGGGCACTTTCACGCTTACGGCACAATGAGTTGGATTTGGAACACAAAGATGTAAATGAGAAGCCACTCTTCAAAACTTCTCGGTTAATTGAGTCGAAAATGAGTGAGTTGTACACACAAGCTCTCTTTTATGAGTTCCAAGAGGAACTCTTTCAAAGCGGGGCATATGTGGTAACGAGGATATCTAAAGATGCACATCGCGCTTTGTATTATGTTAGGAGGGACAAAGGGATTGTATTGAAGGGTCGTGAGGTTTCGGTAGAGAAGTCATCGAACTTTGTTAGTTGCACCTGTAAGATGTTTGAATGTGAGGGGATTCCATGTCGCCACATGTTGGCGTATTTCACTAAAAAAATGATTGTCGAACTTCCTAATGAGTACATCTTGCAAAGATGGACTAAGTCAGCAAAGGCAAGTAGAGTTATGGATGACTTGGGTGTGGGCGTGAAAGAAATATGTGATACTTCTTTGTTGGGGAGGCGACATAGGCTCTTACAACTTGCTTGTAGTGTAATTGATGAGGCCGTGATAAATGAAGATGACACCCAACATTTGGAAGATACCTTGTTATCAACTCAAAAGAACTTTGCAATTAGGAAGCGTGGCAGGGAAGATGAAATTAAGAGCAAGAGCACTACCGAAGTGCCTATTTCACTTGGCAGCCAACACAATTTTAAAGAACCACTTCCGGTTAGGCATAAGGGTTGTGGTAAACGATTGAAGGGAGGGAAAGAGAAAGCGTTGAAGAAGGCCAGGCGTTGTAATGGTTGTGGCTTAACGGGGCAGTCCCATGACAAAAGGAATTGTCCAAAACTTCTGAATAGGTTGGTCCATGTATAAGTTCATTTATTTCTTAGTCAAGTTTAATTGTTTCTGAATAGTTTCTAAATAGTTGTTTTTTTCTTAGCTCTTCAAAAGATGTTATGTTGAATGATGATTCCGACGACGACGAGGACGACATTGACTCTAATGATGATTGTAAGTGTTCGTAGAACTTTTTATAAGTTAATTGAGTAGTTCATTTTCATATTATGACATATTTCTATTTTAGGATGGGACAAGTAATCGTGAGAAGATGGCAGCATGCGGGGATGGAGATGACGAAAATGGCAGTGTGGTTCTGAAAGTTGTTGTTTTTATTGGAATTTTGCAGATTGTATCTGTTTTTTTTTTTTTTTTTTTTTGTCTGAAAATTGGTAGTTGACTAAACTGGAAGAACAAATTGTATTATTGGTAGCTTGGTCTTTTGATGATGAGGTTGGATTGTGGTAAAATCTGAACTGTAATGTATGTGTTTGGGAATTTTTTTTGCTGAACTGAAATGTATGAAGAGATTGGTATTATACAGCTCTGAAAGTTGCTGTTCTTTGATGTGTTATACAGCTCTGAAAATGTATTAAGGTGTCTCTAGCCTCTGTCAAAAACTGGAAAAAATATCGACCCAGGCCAGGCGTTTTTGGTGTCTCGACCCGTGTATTAAGGTGTCTCTAGCCTCTGTTGAAGTTCTTTGCAGAGTATGATCTCTTTATGCTGCCAACCTTTGTATGGGCATTTGTTTTGTAAAAAAAACAACCCAAGCCAGCAAACTAGGGTTGAAATTGGGAATAGAATAGAGAGCAGTAAACTGGGGTTGGGAAGGGGTTTTCTTCCTTTCAAGGTATTAACATAGAATTGTCAGAATGACCCACATGGGTTTAAGCTAATAGCTTCATTGTGAAGCTCAGTCAGAAATTATTAATGAGGGGAAAACGTGGGGAAGTCAACATTTCGGAAACTTGTGTGCAAATGATTGTCTCAAGAGGAGTCTTGGTTTAGAAAACCCCCACATGAGGTGTTCAAAATGTCCATGTAAACATCCCAACTTGGTAAGAAGAAAATCATAACACAAATTATTCAATCCTCCAGATTTTCTTCCAAATTGAAACAAGAACTCTGATTCTAGGATTTCATACAGATACGAGATAACTACACGGGCATATTGATCCATAACAATAGCAAAGTCAAGCAGAGTTACAAAAAGCCCATCTTCCAGTGTCTCTACAAACCAGATTAAATACAAAGAGATCAAGGAATTTCGAACATATACACAGCCAACTATCAATCTGGTGCTTTAGGTAATACCAAAAGTCTCAACATTCCCCAATTAGACAGGTTATACTAAACCAAAACAACCATGCCTAAACTACTATGTCATCTATTGGTTCATTCCGAACCAAATCAATGTGCCACCAAAATACAAGCAATGAAACCTACGAAGAAAGTCACAACAAAGGCCAAAGTTCGATCATTTGCCTCACGCTCCACCACGAATTGATTTTCCAACGGCCTTGCCGAAGTGGAAGCAATGCTTGTTTGATGTGCACCAACGCTTGTTTGATGTTGGGATCGAGCCGTTCGCATTCTGAATTCATTCTCGTGAAACCTTAACAATGCTTCTTCTGCTTCATCGTACGTATTGTACCTTTTATGCACGCTCTCTGAGTATCGGTTAGTCTGGGCTTTCGCTTCCTCCCTAGTTGTATAGATCCCAGGATTATGCCCAACGAAAACCACCCAGTATGGCATTGCTACATAGGAATCACGGCAGATAATTTCAGTCAATATGAATTGAATGAGATCAACGAAAAATCATCGCTCTTATACATTAAAGAAAAGATAGCTTCGACGACATAGCATTTCAATAAAAATGATTCTCAAAACACTCAAAAATGGTATAAAAAGGATGTATGGGATTATCATTTGCTTATAATACCTCCATCTCAAAAATGGTAAACTTCAATCCAAAAGGTCTTGGCATGAAACAAAAACATCCAGCAAAAACCATAGATGCCATTGGCATACAAAACCTGCGGCTAAAAAATACCAAAAAAATTCAATCTGAAAGGTCCTGGCATGAACCAAGTACATTGACCAAAACCCATGGATATCATTTCTGACTTAATTCACAACAAATTGCATATAAAACTTCCGTCTCAAATGAATACGAACCTAGCCATGGAGTTTTTCGAGCCCTAGATTTCAAAATGAAAGCTTTTGAAACCCTAGATATGAACCTAGCCATGGAGTTCTTCAAACCCTAGATTTCAAAATGAAAGCTTTTGAAACCCTAGATACGAACAAGGGGTTTGGAGCTCTTCGATTTGTAACAAAAAAATCGAACCAGAGAATGAGAGATCGAGAGAGTGATACAAACCCAAAAACAAATCGCGAACCCTAGTTTTCGACTTCGATCAAAGCTTTTCCAGTACGCACAAGAGAGAGAGAGAGAGAGAGAGAGAGAGAGAGACGAACCTTGCAGTTGGATTTGCTTCTAGAGGGTTTGATTTCTTCTTCGATTGGTTTCTCCTCTTCTCCCTTCCAAATCGCCTCTCCTCTCTCTCTCTCTAATCCTCTCTGTAAACCAGCGTGAAATGAGAGTATGGGTAATGGTATTGACCCGTGAAGCAATATGGTCCGGATAGTCCTTGACCCGGGTTGTTTTTAACCCGCGAGATGTTATTTTCTTTCCCAGCCGTGCGATCTTCACGGACGGCCCAGATCATTTTCCCGGATTGAAACCTCAATCCACGATCCTGGATAGGATCCGCTCTGTATATATATATATATATATATATATATATATATATATATATATATATATATATATATATATATATATATATATAGGGGGCCGTTCCGTGGACACACCAAAAAACACAACAAATGACACAAGATCTCAACCCTTAATTTGGATGGCTCAGATTAAATCCCACCCCTTTTGACCCTCTCTCTCATCCCCTCTTCTTCTTCCTTTTCACAGATCTAGGAATCAATTAATCCACCCCTCCACTCCACCGGCCAGCCCATCTCTGGGTTTCCTTGTCTCCGGCGACACTCATCTCTGGTGTCCCCTCCTCTTCGTTAAACATCTCTCCTGGTGAAGATTTGGGTTTTTTTCGGGCAAAAATAGGAGAGATGCTCACCGGCAAACATCTCTCCAGATTATTTTTTTTTTCCCTTCCCTTTTCTGGGTGAATCTGGTTGATGTGTAATCGAAATTTAGTGGATTTTACAGAGTACATAATTAAGGAACTTAATCGTTTCAGTGGATCGGAGGTGGAGTTTCAGAAAGACAATACGGAAACCGATCATATTGTGCGAAGGACTTGTTCGAAGGCCGTTGACGCCTCTGTTTCTTATTTTTCATGCCCTCTCTTTGTACAGAAATTTACAAACTTTGAATCAGCTCGTTTAATGTTCAACTTCAGATTTGTGTTCCATATATACATGATTTGTTTGGTAATGAACAAGTTCTTAATAAGGCTTTGGTGGTGGTTTTCAACTTTTCATAGCTTCTCGCCAAGTCCCACCAATACCTCGTGAATTTATTTATGGTTTTGAATGGGATGGATCTTCCATGGGCAAAGAATATTCAGAGAGAAGACAATCTTACAATCTGTCTATACATGACCTAGTTTTCATCAAAGCATCTACGTAATTGGGCTTCGATCGGAAAATCAAAAAGCTTTGTTAGTGTCGCCGGAAAATCTCTGTAACTGGGCTTCAATCGATCGCGCGCGCTCGAGAGAGAGAGAGGGAGAGAGAGAGAGAGAGAGAATGGCGCCGCTGTAAATCAAAATTCAGAGGGTCGCCGGAGAGGGGGTCGCCGGAGGCGAGAGAGGCAGGCTTGCGATGGGGTGGCCGGTGGAGTGGAAAGGGGTGGGGGTGGAGCCGACTGGTGGTGAGTCGGATGGGTTTCTTTAATCATCAGAGAAAGAAGAGGGGATGAGAGAGAGGGTCAAAGGGGTGGGATTTAATCTGAGCCATCCAAATTAAGGATTGAGATCTTGTGTCATTTGTTGTGTTTTTTGGTGTGTCTACGGAACGCCCCCCATATATATATATATATATATATATATGGAGTCCTTCTAATCTGGACCTCCATGATCCAAACATTTTTGTGATGATCCGATCCGTCCAATGTGTTCAGAAGGTGTTTTCAAGGGTCCACGCGGGAAATCTTCAAAAAAAAAAAAAATACCAGGAAGGGCTTGATCCAAGCAGTTTTCGCAAAAAAAAATACCTTCTGAACACATTGGACGGCTCAGATTTTCCAAAAATAATTTGCAAAACAAAAAAATACGTTTTTCCTTATTCTCGGGAGGTCCAGACTAGAAGTGTGGATAATATATATATATACCCGGAAGGGCATGATCCAAACAGTTTTCGATAAAACTGTACATATCAAAAACTGTTTGGATCAAGCCCTTCTGGTTTTTTTTTTTTTTTTTTGACGAATCCTCACATAGGCCCTTAAAAACGCATTTTAAAAACACTGAGCGGTTCGGATCATCAAAAGTTGGCTCAGAAAGTTGAAAAAAAGGCTAGGTCCGCACCAAATTTTAAATAAGGGATCCCTTAGGTGATCATGATTTTATATATTTACACCGGCAATCCTGTCAAGAATCCCGGATTGGAGAAAAAATTGTGTTTTCGAGATTTTAAAAATTGTTTTTGCATAATCCGAACCGTCCAATGTGTTTAAAAGGTGTTTTTAAGGGTCTCCGCTAGAAATCATAAAAAAAAATACCAGGAAGGGATTGATACAAGCAGTTTTTCACAAAAACTATATATAAAAACACCTTTTAAACACATTGGACGGTTCGGATCGTGAAAATTTGATCCGAAAATACGAGTCCCGGGTTCGTAACAAGTACTCCAATATATATATATAAACCGTTGTCATAAGTTTCGTAACAAGTACTCAGAATTTTATATTTTAGGACGAACCTTCCCAATGGTCCACATGTATGATTGTAGAGCCCTATGTTTGATTCTAGCAGTGTGAAAGTGAGGGAAAAAATTAGGACCTTGAGAATATTAGTCACGGAAACTTTAAAAGTAAGGTCACTTTAATGTCACCGGCCAAGTCTTCAAAGTCTACAGTGCGTGTAGACTGAGCTTGAACCATAGGTCACCGTCAATTTAGCGTGTAGACTGGGCTCTGTTTTAATTGGTTGTTTATATTGGATTGGTTCGTGGGCTGATATTTTAGAGTTAGTTGTTCAAACATTTTTGGATTGGGTGTTCAAATTTTTGTGCGTAGGATGTTTAAATATTTTTAGGCTGGATGTTCAAGAAATGGATAAACTAAAATAAAATCCAAAATATTACATATATTTTAAACAAACAATTTTTTTTATGGTGTTCAACTGATCATCCAAAGCCCTTAGTAGAGCCGCCTATGCCTTACATCAATAGACACCTGCCTTTAAGGAACCAAAAGGGAAAACACAACCTGATACTGGCAAGAGGCCAACCAAAAACCCCCTAACAAAAAACCCATCCCTCCCTACAAAACCCAACCAAAACACCAAAAAAACCATAGACCCAAAGAAAGAAAATTAAACCAACACCCCATACGAAACCCAACCAAAAACACTCAAAGAAACACCCCTATCAATAATATTATCTTGCAATAGAAAAACTGCTTATAGCCTCATGGTTCCTGCAGGTGGACTGCGAAATATGATCTCCCATAATTAATTGAATGAACGGAAATTGACTTGAACACATAATTTTAAAAAAAGTTATCGTAAGTCAATTTTTTAACAAGTTCTCCAATTTAATATTTTATGACGAACCTTCTCAATGGTCCACGTGTATGATTGTAGAGCCCGATGTTAGATTCTAGCAGTGGGAAAGCGAGGGAAAAAATTACCACCATGAAATATTATTAGTCACGAAGACTTCTAAAAGTAAGGACACTTCAATGTCACGAAGTGAAGTCTTCAAAGTCTACATAGCGGGTAGACTGGGCTTGACCCATAGGTCACCGTCAATTTAGCGTCTGCGTAGTGTTTAATCTTGAATTTAAATCTAGTTTCACACACACACTCACCATATATACATAAATTTGGCTAAAATTAGAATTCTTTTTAACCAATCGGTGAATGGGCAACTATACACATTGCAACCCCTATACTTTCACTATGTGAAACACTAGCAACTTAAATTAACTAGCGTTGTACCCGTTCGATGCATATGGCAACAAAAAAAAAAGTTCACGATGTGTTTTTTCCGTTTCCATATATCGAATGGGCCATTTTTTTCCACTTCCATATATTGAATGGACCCAACCCTACGCCGGAAGTTTAATATGGTTTACGAAAAATTGTGCCAGAAAAAGAAAACATTGTCAGTGGCATTTGTATTTTCGAATTTCTTTTATCATCTATTAATAGAAGTTAAGGGATCATCTCGAGTTTGCAATTAGTTAAAAAACCTCGGCTAGTATTTACTATTTATATTAATTACTCCCTCGCTCCAAATTGGTTGTCACTTATGCTATTTTAGGATGTTCCAAATTATAGTCCTCTCTAAATTGTGACATTTCATCTTCGTGCATGAACACTTCAAAAGACTATTCAACTACATACATGAACCATATTATTCATGTATTATGTGTCTACAGAATTCTCTATAATTTATAATTTTCTAAAACTAAGTTTACTTTCCAACAAGGTTTCCGTTGATCTGTACTTGCTTGTTCCATCAATTTCGCCAACATGGGTAACTTTCGTAGTTACTGAAATTCAGTCGAAGATCTCTTATTACGATTACTTCACATTCACAAATATACGTAGTAGACATTCAGAAATAATTAAGGAGTACTATTCTGATGGCATTTTTTTTAGGGATATTTCCTTTAGGATAGGGAATTGTTAAACAGGGTGTTCTATTAATTAATTAGTCAAAAAGAACCGAAAGATGATGGGTGGGGCATATTAAAGGATGGAAATCACCAGGAAAATGGAAAAAGCATCATATATAGTATCGTGTCAAAAGCAAACTTCTTTTGGTTTCTTTGAACCTTTTTCAAATCTAGTCAGTTATTGGAATAGTTTTTAATTTTTGTTGGAGGCTACACAGAGAATGAATTTATTTTATTTTATTTTATTTTATTTTCATACATGGAACTTCGTTCACCTATTTAAACACAACCTTTGAGCTATTCGGAGGCAAGAGAACCTTTCACCGTTGCAGAGAGTAGTTCTTCAGAAAATATAGCCTTGAGACATGGGAAGTAGTTTGTGGTGTCGGGTGATGATGATGTTGGTGTTGGGATGGTGTTGTTTTGGGTGTTTGGAGCAAGAGAGGCTTGCTCTCTTGACTCTCCCCACCCAGTTGGTGACATATTGGGAGGGAAATTCGACTCTCAACTGTTGTGAATGGGAAGGAGTTGAATGTAACAACTCAACAGGGCGAGTGACTGGACTTGATCTTGATGGAATGTGGTATGTGCCAGGTTCTGATGGCTCATATGTTGTGTCATGTTTTAATGGCTCTTTGTTTCTTCCCTTTGAAGAACTCAGAAATCTTGACTTGAGTCATAATTGGATGGAATGCTGTTGGTTTGAAAACGAAGGCAAGTTGCTAACCCCAGCACATATGTTTGTTATAGAAACATGCTTAGTTGTATTCAGTAGCTTTTTTCTTTTCTCTCAGTTGATTGATACAAGACTTCTCAACTATTGTTTTCTTTTTTCTGCAGGGTTTGAAACCCTCTCGAGATTAAGAAATCTTGAAGTCCTTGTCTTGAGTTATAATCACTTCAACGACAGTATACTTCGATCCTTAAGTGGGCTTTCATCGCTGAAATATCTATATCTCGCTCACAATGAGTTGGAAGGATCAAGCAATTCTGACAGTAATTAAGTTCCCATATTATCTGTATCCATCCAAGTGGATTCCTACAAAGAAAATATTATTTTCTTTTCATATCTCCCTGTTAGACAATATTAACTCTACTTTTAAATTGAGAAACATTTATCATTTGTTTGGTTGCAGGTTTTGGAGGACTAGCAGGGTTGAGGAATCTAGAGGTCCTTGACTTGAGTCTAAACTCGTTGAATACGACCATCAAATCATTATTAAGTGAGCTTTTATATCTCGAAGCATTATATTGCAAATGGTGAAAGTGGAAATCCTGTGTTAATTCCAAAATTAGACTTGTATCTTTCATATGAAAGAAGAAAAAGGGGGACATTCAATGAAATCGATCTCGTTATATATCTGATCAAATGAGACAGAACAATTGTTGCCATTTTATCCTCTTATTGTTTCTTAAATCCATTGTTTTCACTTGCATGAGCAGGATTAAAGGACTTCGTTAATTTGAAGAGCCTGAATTTAAGTTATACCTCTATTAAAGGTTTTGAACTCTTCCAAGGTAATTAAAAAGAAACAAGAATTTCATGATCGCTTTAATCTTTTCGTTGCTCTTCTATTTTGGGTTATATTTTGTGTCGTGGCTTGCTTTTGATTAATTTTAGGCATTCATCCATGAACACAGGATTATTAAGTCTAAGAAACTTGGAGAAATTGTTTTTGGATAATTCTTGCTTCAACGAGAACATCCTGCAAAGTAGTAGTGGAGTCTTGGCTTCTCTTAAGATCTTAACTTTGTCTAGATGTTGCCTCAGAGGCACCATACCTACCCAAGGTAATTTTCAATCTCCAAATTTGATAAGTAACCGAATACGTAGTATAAATATTTATAGCAACAAATTCAACAATATCATCCAATCTCTTGCATTTCATTCATTGTTTCCCTTCGCAACTCCTTCATGTCTCCGATTGGTAATCTTCCTACTTTCATATTAAAAGTTTTCAACTTGTCCAAGGTAATTCAAAAGAAACATGAATTTCATGACCACGTGCTATACTCTTTTCCTTACTCTTCTCTTTTCTCAGCAGCTTTTTTCTTTACTCTCAGGTGATTGATACTAGACTTCTCTCGACTATTGTTTTCTTTTTTTGCAGGGTTCGAAACCCTCTCGAGATTACGAAATCTTGAAGTCCTCGACTTGAGTTTTAATGAATTCAACGACAGTGTACTTCCATCCTTAAGTGGGCTTTCATCACTGAAATATCTGTATCTCGCTGACAATCATTTGGAAGGATCAAGTCATTCTAACAGTAATTAAATTCTCATGTTACCTGTATCCATCCAAGTGGATTCCTATATATTAATTCAACTTTTAACTTGAGAAACACTAATCATTTGTTTCGTTGCAGGTTTTGGAGGACTAGCAAGGTTGAGGAATCTAGAGGTCCTTGACTTGAGTCAAAACTTATTGAATAGGACCATCCAATCATTATTAAGTGAGCTTTTATATCTCAGAAGCTTTATATTCCCAATGGTGAAATAGGAATCCCTGCGTCAATTATTAAATTAGACTAGTATAGTTGATATGAAAAAAAAACAAAACAGAGAGGACATTCAATGAATTTATGCTAAGACTCGATCTCGTTATATCTCAAACAGAACAATTGTAGCTACTTTATTCTTTTATTGTTTCTTGATTCCTTTGGTTTCACTGGCATGCACAGGATTAGAGGACTTCGTTAGTTTGAAGACCCTCGATTTAAGTTCAACCTCAATTAAAAGTTTTGAACTCTTCCAAGGTAATTAAAAAGAAACAAGAATTTCATGACCTCTTTACTCTTTTCCTTTCTCTTCTATTTTGGGTTATATTTTGTGCAGTGGCTTACTATTGATTAATTTTACGCATTCATTCACGTACACAGGATTATCAAATCTAAGAAACTTGGAGAATTTGTTTTTGGATAATTCCTGCCTCAATGAGAACTTTCTGCAAAGCAGTAGTGGAGTCTTGGCTTCTCTTAAGATCTTAACTTTGTCTAATTGTTGCCTCAGAGGCACCATACCTACTCAAGGTAATTTTCAATCTCCAAATTTGATAAGTAACCGAATACATAGTATAAATATTTATAGCAACAATTTCAACAATATCATCCAATCTCTTGCATTTCATTCATTGTTTCCCCTCGCAACTCTTTCATGTCTCTGATTGGTAATCTTCCTACTTTCATATTGTGTAGGATTTTGGTGCGGGCTTAGAAATCTCCAAGAGCTAGATCTTAGCGGAAATAAAATTGAAGGCATTCTTCCTCCATGTTTGGGAAACTCGACATATCTTCGAGTACTGGATCTTTCTGATAACAAATTGACTGGAAATATCGCCTCATCTCCCCTTGTTACGCTCACGTCACTTGTATATCTTTCACTCTCATCCAATCGCTTCATAGTTCCAGTTTCCTTTAGGTCATTCGCTAACCATTCGAAGCTCAAGGTCGTTTTGTGTGATGACAACATATTTGTTGCAGAAAATGAATTGACTGCTTGGGCACCAAAGTTCCAACTTAATTTTTTTTCTCTGTCAAATGGAACCAAAGACACTTACAGCATAGCTTTTCCAAGCTTTCTGTCCGGGCAATATGACTTGAGAGTGGTCAAAATCTCCTACAACAACTTCAGCGGAACATTTCCCAGTTGGCTACTAGAGAACAATGCAAGACTAGAAGGTCTTTATCTAGCTAATAACTCCCTTGTTGGTCCTCTGAAGTTTCCATCTCGTCCTCACCTTAGTCTCTCGGCTATAGATATCTCCAACAATAAAATAGGAGGCCAGATCCCACCAAATATAAGCTCAATATTTCCAAACCTGAATGAAGTACGTATGTCGGGAAATCTGTTGGAGGGAAATCTTGTCAGTCATCTTTTCCATGATATGGATGACTTATGGATTGTAGACTTATCTAACAATCTTTTGTCAGGAGTTTTGCCGGACTACTTTGCGACACGTTGCGCTAGTTTGTATATCATCAGATTATCGAACAATAATTTGTCAGGAAAACTGTCTCCTATAGCTTTTAATCTGACTACACTGGGCCGCTTGTATTTGGACCGAAATAATTTTTCAGGAAATATCCCAGAAAGTTTGTCTCTTATAACTTTAGGGACACTTGACGTGAGTGATAACCACTTCTCAGGGGATCTTCCAAGATGGATAGGAAATCTCACATCTTTAGATGAACTTTTGATGCCAAAAAATCATTTTCATGGTTCCATTCCTTTGGAGTTTTGCCTATTTATGTTTTTGGACCTTTCCGAAAACAATCTCTCTGGATCCATACCATCTTGCTCAAATGGCAACACGAGACATATTTTACTGCGCAGAAACAAGTTACAAGGTTCACTGCCAACTTCATTGTTCAACGGTTCTACTTTATTGGAAATACTTGATGTGAGTGAGAACTTGCTTTCTGGGAGCATTCCGACCTGGATCTACCAGATTTCTTCATTAACCATTCTCCTCTTGAAATCCAATAACTTCCAAGGCGATATTCCAAGTCAATTGTGCCAATTAGACAGTTTGGCTTTACTTGATATTTCTCAAAATAATCTTTCTGGTTCGTTGCCACCTTGCTTGGGCAAGATAAATCAGTTCGAAACCAATAATATGGTTGTTTTTAGAGATCAAGAGAATGAGCACCAAAAGACACTATCATTCTTATCATTCTTGAATAGCACGATGTTATCAAAATATGAGAAGAGGTACTGGGTTTATGATAATCCGGACACGGGCATCATACCATTTGGTTTAAAACAGGGTGTGAATTTCACAACCAAGGGGAATTTCTATTCCTACGGGGATAAAATCCTATCCTTCATGTCAGGAATTGATCTCTCTTGCAACCAATTCACTGGAGAAATCCCGCCTGAAATTGGGAAATTGAGCCACATCCATGCTCTGAACTTGTCTCATAACAATTTATCCGGAGCAATTCCGACAACATTCTCAAACTTGAGGCAATTAGAAAGTTTGGATCTCTCTTACAACAAATTGAAAGGGAAAATCCCTTCTCAACTAGTTGAATTGAACTTCATGGCAGTCTTCAGTGTGGCACACAACGACCTATCAGGTAAAACTCCAGACCGGAAAGGTCAATTTGCGACTTTTGAGGCAAGCAGTTATGAAGGGAATCCTCTTCTCTGTGGATCTCCATTAAATAACAGTTGCGATGAGATTGGGTCACATCTACCGGCGCCAAACGGCCCGGTGAATCAAGAGGGAGATAGCTGGCTAGACATGGATGCTTTCTATGGGAGCTTTATTGCTTCGTATCTAACAATCTTGCTTGGAATTGTTCTGGTGCTTTATATCAATCCTTACTGGCGGAGGACATGGTTCAACCTCATTGAAGTGTGCTTGACAGAAAGCTACTATTTCGTGGTGGATAATTTTCCCAAGATGTTCCGAAAGATGCAGCTCAAGTGAACGTGTTGTGACTTTGTGTCTTTTTTAATGTGAAGTTCATCCAATAAATCTTTTCTAGCTGTACAAGTTCTCGTGAAATATTGTTCCTCTACAATTAAACTGCACTTCAAGGTGATATCTTTATGTTGGTCTGCAAGTACTACAGTCAGACTGATTATAGCTAATAGACTAGGCAATTGGATTGATAAATGCTCGTTTATCTGTAAGAGCCATGCTACAATGTGCGCCCCTCTTTTGGGCCAAAAAATGAGATTTTGTGACAACAAATATGAGTTTTTCTAGGTCAAATATGAGATTTTGTGGCTGAAAATATGAAAGGGCATACCATATGCAACTTTGACCAGATCGACGGACGAGATTGCGCCACATATGCAAAAAGTGACCCCCTATACCGGTCATCTTTCTCTCATATGGAGAGCCAAAAAAAATCATAAAACCTCGGGTGATCGCTCATATAACGTTTTGTGTTTCAAAAATCTCATATATGAAGCCACGAATGCTCATAAAAAGTACCACAAAAATTCGAAAGAGCCACAAAATGTCATATTGGCAAAAGTAAACCTCATAAAACATGCCACAAAATCTCATATGATAGTTTTGGACTGTAGTGAAAATGTGATACATATTGTGTGTATATATATTGATGTGACATGTCTCATATAAAGTGCCACAGAAATACATATTTTAGCCCACATTGAGTCATTACGAAATGTTACCACAAAATCTCATATATGCTTCGAAGAACACTCATATAAAAAGTCATTTGATATGAGACTTTTTGTTTTAAAAAATGAGTACTTGTGGAGGAATATATGAGTTTTTTGTGGACCACTATAGTCCAAAAATATTGTTGTGGACGTATCTATTATTCATATGTATTGATAGTGACATGTCTCATATACTTACCCACATAAATAAATATAAGCACGCATATTTAGTCATATTCCCCAATTTCGTATATTGGTCCACAAAATCTCACATACTCAGACACACATTCTCATATCGAAATCCATAAAATTTATTAACAATTTTTGGACTGTAGTGGACCACAAAAGTCTCATATTTTCTTTCTTCACAAACACTCATTTTAAAAGTCACAATAGTTGTCACATATTTTGGACTGTAGTGGACCACAAAACACTCATATATTCTTCCACAAAGATTCATTTCTCAAACCACAAAATCTCATATCGATTATTGAGAACAATAATTCATAGTTTGAGCCAGAAAATCTCATAACCAAAGCCACACAATGTAATATAAAACTAAAGCAATAAAAGTCCTTGTTAAATACCAAAAAATTATACTCTAAAATATCGAAAAAATATTGTTTGATGCAACTAGGTACGGGATGTAAGTAATACGATTTTTTTTCAACAATCGAGGCCGTTGATTTTGTTCTTGTTATTAATTAAATCATACTCGTACAAAATAGGGCCAGTATGAGGGCCGAAACTGTTAGAAAGAACCTCGATAGAGAAAAACTCCCTTATTTGGATGATATTTTTTGTTCGATTAAATGCCTATCTATACGCGATGGACTTTAGTTTAGGTATGAATGATATTCCCCACGATATGTAAAGGATAGACGGTTCCGATCGCTAAAAAAAAACTCAGGTGGTGCTTGGGTTGTTCAATATAAGTCTTTAATGATTTGGGATCCATCCGATGACTCGGTCGCCGATATCCGATGATCTCCAATTTTGGTGTCGATGACGTAATCAACGAGACGTTTCATCGTAACGGTTCTGATCGATCAATGTGAAAATTGACTCGGTAATGACCTTTAGAATCTATAAGTTCAATGTAATTGTTAGCTAACTAAGTCTTGCGCTGTTGTTGAATGTTAAGTAGGTACGAAACTGCGACACAATCACGTCGATCGAGACCGTTTATTATGTTTCGCATATTAATTGAACCATTGTCCTAAAATTTTGGCATGTTCGGGTTTAGAAAGGCCGTTGATCGGGATGCGATTTGATTGAGAAAATGAGTTTTTACGTCCGATTACGTGTGTTGCGATACTCTATTTACTTCATTCTTTTTACGAATAATGTAATATAGCTAATATAAATATTGCTGATTCCCGATTGCAGAAAATATCTCGGGTGGGGCTCAATCGGCACATCGTAAGAATTAAATGCATCGGGACGCCTTAAACAGATGCTTTAAATGTCATGTGATCACATAGTTCTCAATATCTGATGATCTCTGATTTTTGTGCCGCAAATGAAATTTTGAGTATGTAAAATCCTAACGGTTCAGATCGATCATTCTGAAAATAGTTTTGGCGATTAAATTTACAGTTTGTACATAATAATTATGCAATACGGGAATAGTTAATTTTTCCCCAAATTTCTAATTTGTACGCCTTTTTGTTTTCCCCCAAAAAAAATTTCCCCAAATTTGGGTCCCGCGCCCACTTAGTTAAAAAAAAAAAAAAAAAAAGGACCATAATGTTTTTGGCCATTTCTCCTGTGAAATACGAGAGAGAGAGAGAGAGAGAGAGAGAGAGAGAGAGAGAGAGAGAAGGAGTGTTTTATGAAAGTAACGTTGTTTTCGAAACAATTTAGGAATCTACCGTTGTTTTCAAACTATTTATAAAAATACCGTTGTTTTGTACTTCTCATTTTGAACCTGAGATCTTTAACCACTTCTCAGTCTCAACCTTAAAAGTCTCCCAAAATTTCATCCGACGTGTCTCCGTCCAGCGTGGATGTTTGGCCAGCGTGTCCATATATATTTCTCATGTCTAAAATGAGAAGTCGGTTTTATTTGAGTTTCTCTAACTTGGAACATACTTCTCGTATACTAGTTGTCTACCATACAATCTTTCTGTATACTTATTGTCTACCATACATACTTCCTATTTCTAAAATGAGAAGTCACTATAATTTGTATTTACACTTATTTTTAGGGAGTATTTTAAACAACCCATTTTGGACCTGAGAAGTTATTTTACACATCTCATGTTGGACTTGAGAAGTTTAATTAAAGATCTCATTGTGGACCTGAGAAGTTCAACTATCTGCCAAACATATTTTGTTGTATATTATCCAAGTACGTCTCATTTTGGACCTGAGAAGTATTTAAAATATCTCTCATATTGGACTTAGAGACTTTTTCCCTCATTTTTACAAACTTCAATCGTCTTATTTAGAGTTTGGGGTGGATGGGCTATTAATATGCAAGTCTTTTAAAAAAAAATCTGAAATATTTTGAAAATGTGATAAATGTTTTGAAATCTTTTCAATACATACTACTATTTTCAAATGTCCGAAGATGTTTTGTACGTTTTATTTTCTTTACATGCCCCTAGCAATCTATATGAATCTCAACCCTACCACTTCGTTACTCAGAAAAAATAAATGTAAAGTTTTTAAACAAGAAATAAAAAAACGAGACCAAATATTTATTAAAAGAAAAACTCGTTATTTCTTTTTCGCTCTAGTAAAAATAAATAAATAAGTGTGGATTACATATTTAATTGGCATTTTTATGTGCTTCTTCCCGTAGAAGAGCAAATGGAGATTGATGCTTGCTTAACTAAACCACAAAAAATAACAGTTGGAGTTAAATCTTCAAGTTGCATTTAATGAGACTGAAGAAGCAAAGAAATCAGTGTCCTCAGAGGGAAGCAGAAAGGAACATTGCGAATGCATCATTTGAGAAGGCAATGTTGGAGCTTCAACAAAGCTGTAATGTGCTTTTGTAGATGTAACTTTATAGTTAAGTGTGACATGAAATTGTTGAATACTTTGCAAATATAATATGTCGATCTTCTCTCTCCCTCTTTTCCTTTTCTCTTTGTCAAGAGTTATGGCTTGCTACAATATTATGTAGGGAAAATTTCAAACCCCCCCCCCCCCCCCCCCCCAAAAAAAAAAAAAAAAAAAACTTTGACCCAAATATCAAAAATACTCCCAAACTTACAAATTTTTCAATCGTACTCCCAAACTTCACTTCCGTTATCAAATATACTCCCACCGTTTGGATCATTTACCCCCCTAACGGGAAATGCTGAGTTGGAACATAATAGACCAAAAAAACCGTTAGTGGGCCAAAACGATGTCGTTTTGGGCCATTTTTTTTTTGTTAAAACTCATCTTCTTCCTCCCCCAATTGACAGGAAAACACACACACACACACACACACACACACACACACACACACAGAGAAGCAAGTCTGATGATTGGGGGAAAATAGAAAAGAAAACCCCTCTTCTTCCTCCCGAATTCACAGGAAAACAGAGAGAGAAAGTCTGCCTGTTGTGCCCCTCTTCTTCCTCGCCAATTGATTGGTAATCTATTTTGATTGGGTTTATTTTTAGCTTGATGATTGGGTGCTATGCCGAATCTACAAGAAGAGCAACCCACCAAGAGCATTGGACCCAGAAGTGGATGATTCCGTGAGCAATATGCTTATACAACCACAATTGAAAGCCCCAAACTACAGTAGCCCAATGCTTGTAAACACCCACCACATTTTCGATGAAATGCTAGCAAGCAACGAAATAAGTATCACCAACAATAGCAATGGTTCTCTCTCAATGGTCATTTCCACTTCTGATGCTCTGCCCATGAAAAGGCCATTTCCTCCCACAAATGGATGAACAGCAGCAAATGGTGGATGGGGGGTTTTCGACAACCGTATCAACACCATGGCTTGAATTGGTACTCTATTTAGATAAGTTTTGGGAAGTGGGTATACCATAAATTCTATGGATTAGCTTGAAATCTGCAGAAACAGATATAGATATAGATCTATGCATATATACATATAGTTGCATTTCTTTTTTTCTTTTTCTTTTTTAAAAAAGGCCCAAAACGACGTCGTTTTGGGCCACTTAACGGGTTTTTTTGGTCTGTTAAGTTCCAACTCAGCATTTCCCGTTAGGGAGGTAACAGATCCAGACGGTGGGAGTATATTTGATAACGGAAGTGAAGTTTGGGAGTACGATTGAAAAATTTGTAAGTTGGGGAGTATTTTTGATATTTGGGTCAAAGTTTGGGGGGTTTTTTGAAATTTTCCCTATTATGTATATTCGCTACTAATTGTTCCTTTGTTAAGTGTTGGACCCCTTATTTGTCGAATAAGTCTATCTTTATTGCCTGCAAACCCTCCCCCCCCCAACCCCAACCCCAACCCCAACCCCAACCCCATTTTTCTTCTTGAATCTATAAACAAGAAAACCAACAATGTTGCAATTGAACATAACAACAACACTTCATTACAGATAGAAACCAACCAAAAAACGAACAAATTACAAATCTAACAACAATACTCAATACTTCATGAGGTTAACGGCCTTTGATGCATAAAACATGAAATCGTAGAGTTGCATGAATTTAAAAAAAAAACCACCACCCCAACTACCCTTTTAAAGTAACACTCAATCCAACATAGATTTTTCAATCACAAATTGAAGGTTTGCCAGTGTGATGTTCAAATATAGAGACTTTCGTGTAGGTCGAAATATAACAATCTCCTTCAGTATGATGCAGGTACCTACCTTAAGTATCCCTGGAAACAATTCTTCGTCATATGCCTTCCAATGGATAGAGGCCCATACTGATCCTGTGGGATCCTATTAAAAAAAAATCCACTACATGCCCAAAGTATGTACCCCAATCAGAAACCCTAAATACCCTAACTCTAATCAGTATGTACCCCAATCTGAAACCCACCAGTATGTACCCCAATTTGTTGAGTGGAATGATTTTGGACCACAAACATCTTTTCAATATATGTTACTGCCACTTTAGGGCCCGAAAAACTGAATTTCAGGAGTTCGAGTATGTTTAACATTTTAAGGACTTGTTTGAGGGCTCTATGTAATGTATAGAAGCAGGGGGCGTGGGCACATCTCGAAACAGCAATAAAGCCACCAGTGGACTGCATATCATTCAAAACACTAAAGAATTGGGATATCTCTGATGGATATTGCATTTAAGATGAGGCCGCAGTGCAGAAAATTTAATCTGAAGCAATTGAAAATATATATTGTGTAATGAAGATGCAATGACATTTTAATGCCCAGGCAAGAGGTGTGCTATAGTGAATAAAACCTAAAGGAAGTGCTTTAAAATTTCAACCTGTGTGGCCAAGAAATATGGGAAGAGAAGAACACCCAATCTTGCGTCTGCCATTGTGTGAATACATATAGTTTGACCTCCCGTATTAAGAATCTTGCGTCCGCCATTGTGTGAGACATTTTACAGGCATCTCAAAAGGGCCAGATTGGAATAACACGTATATCTGAATGGGTTCTTCCTTATTCTAATTCCAAAACAAATGAGGAAGCAGCTCAGCGCGGCTTGGATTTCACGTTTGGATGGTGAGTAAATATTTCTAAAAAATCAGTTGGTACTATTTTTTTAGTATTTTTTTTTTTTTGAAATTAAGTGGTACTTCAAACAGCCAATATATATTAGTTCTCTGAGATCCCATGGATTTTATTTACCCTTTTAATTTTTTTGTGAAAAACTCGAACTGTTATCTTAATTTGTATGTGTACATCACTTAATTAATATATGGGTGTTTTTTGGGCAGGTTTATTGACCCATTAACCTACGGCGACTACCCACAAACAATGCGTTCACTCGTCAGGAAAAGGCTACCGGAATTCACTCCGGAGCAAGTTTCGTTGGTGAAAGGGTCCATCGATTTCATCGGATTAAATTACTACATCTATAGGAGTATCATTTACTTGAACTTCACCCAGCTAGATACCTCAATCGAAACCCTAAATACCCTAACTCTAATCAAAAACCCTAAAGAGATTTAGAGAGAGAGACAGAGACGTACTGAGAGAGAGAGAGAGAGACACGAAGTGCATGCGTACCTTGGTGGAAGAGAGAGGAGCAAGATCAGTGAGGAAGAAGCTTTCCGTTCGCTCCTTGTTCTTCTCTGCTTCAATCTTCTTGAGGACGCAAGTTTGAGAATGATGACTGTTTTCGTTGGGGAAGGGGAAAAAGGAAAGTTAAAAGTACTTCTTAGGTTCAATATGAGTTGTATAAAATACTTCTCAGGTCCAATACGAGAAGTATGTTCTCAATTAGTACACCCGCAATCTCTTATACTTCTCAGGTACAAAATTCAAATAAAAACGACTTCTCATTTTGGAAATGAGAAGTATGTATGGACACGCTGGACAAACATCCACGTTGGACGGGGACACGTCAGATGGAATTTTAGGAGACTTCTAAGGTTGAGACTGAGAAGTGGTTAAAGATCTCAGGTTCAAAATGAGAAGTACAAAACAACGGTATTTTTATGAATAGTTTGAAAATAAAGGTAGATTCCTAAATTGTTTCGAAAACAACGGTATTTTAATAAAACACTCGAGGACGATCAAGCAGATGAAGAAGAAGACGATCAAGGAGAAGATGATCTATGAAATCTATCCCGGTATTTTCTTGACGATATCCATCTGTGTCTCAGTCAAGGTATCCATCTCTCTCTCTCTCTCTCTCTCTCTCTCTCTCTCTCAATGTATCTATCTGTATCTCCCTCTTCGCCTGTGTCGCAAAAAATTAGGTTTCCTGTAATTGTGGAACCCTAAAAATTAGGGTCCGAGCTCTGGGTTAAAAGATTGTGAGGAGAAAGTAAACCGAAACTAGGTTTTCTGGGTTTGGGGATTTAGGCTTTTCGACATTGGGATTATAGGGTTTTAAATTGGATTTTGTGAAGGATTAGGGTTGTAGGTCTCGGATTTGAGTGGGTTGGAAGGTGGGAGATGGAGTTCTGAGGGATTGAGAGGTTGAGAAGGGTGGCTATGGAGGACTAGGGTTATTTGGTTTATGAGGAGAGGAAGAAGAAAGAGTTTGGTTGATGTAGTGATGGGAAAGAGAGAGCCGATCTGTCTAACCCTTTTTTTTTAAAAAAGTCTGCCCGTGGTACTGGATATCAACATAGTTTGCATGTTTTTTTTGTTAATACCTGATGCTATGAAAGAAAGATGTTTTGAGTGGTTTTGGTCTACACCACCACTACTATGTGTTGGCTATTATCTCTCATTGTGAGTATGGATGATTCATTTTTGTACTTTTATTTCATTTGAGGACTTAAGAGTGAAGCCCCTTTTTTAAATGAAAAATTTCACCTAAATGCACAAAGTCTGCAGCATTGGCATTGAGGTTACTCAAGATGATCGTTAGAAGTTATACTCCAAGTTTGGACTATTGTAAGCTTTCTGTTAAAGTTATTTCTTTTCCAACTTCTAATGTTAGATGCCCTTTTGGAACTTCTTTCTAATGATGGTTATATGTATGCAGTTACCCTTGTGGTCATGAGGAACTTGCTGATATAGACCAGGTCTCCTTCCTTTCCCTAATGAAAGCTCAATTACAACCATGATGCCGTTTCTATTTGATTAGTTTCCTTTGACTTATCTTTATCCCTTTAGTGGAATATCCTTGGACCTTGTCTTATAGGCAACTTTTGTATGATGAAGTACAAAAACATAGAGAATTTAATGATTACCTCACCTCAATCTGCCTTGATGAAAATTTTTAAGTCTTCTTGTTTGATTAAAGCAACATCAAGATGTTATGGAAGAATGAATTCATTTATGGAGCGCTCTACATATTGATCAGCTAGGTTCTGTGATAATCATATCTCCAAAGGCCTCAGCTTGTCGCATGACATTCAAGTAGTGTATTTGATGCACCAAAGTAACCCAAATCTGCTATTGAATAATGTTCCAAAAAGGTATGCAAATACTTAGTATGATGAATTGTGGTATTTCATCTTAGCAGCAACTTAAACATACCGCAATTGAAACGTCTTAAAAAATGCTTTTTGCACATTCTCAATTTATCGTTCATGTTAGGAAAGTGGCTATCAAGAGATAGATACTTTTGCACAATCTTAACTTCTTATGCATGCAACTTTACTTTCGAATTGGTGGAATTAGTGCATCAACAGTTTCTGATATGAAGTATACAAATCTTTAGCACATGTTTTACGTAAGATTTATACATCGGTCTGCTACAATTGCATGTGACTAAGAGGCAAGGACTGGTGGAGCCTGCACCATACTTGGTGTATGTAAGGCAGCAAGCAGTTGTATTGATACACTAAAACAGGTGTATCAATACCCAAATAATCTGAAGGCAACAAGCAAGTGTATGGATACACCAAAACAGGTGTATCAATACCCAAGCAATCCGAATCCAGTAAGCAGGTCTATCAATACACCTATTGTGGTGTATCAATACACAAGTCATTCGCGAGATTTTAATGGCATTTTTTGCAATTATGATGGGGGGTGGGGTGGGTGTGTGTATATATATGTATATACCACTTTTAGACAGATTTTTAGAGATTCCTACTCTTAGCAGTTAGCACTCTCTCTCTCTACTCTTAGCATTTTAGGTTGCCTCAGATTTTTGGACGGCGATTCACATGTAGTCTATCTCCACAACTGCCATCAATTGCCATTGACCTCTCACCGAAGAAAATACTAAATTTTTTTTGTTGTATGGCATAGAGATACACTAATTTCAATTGCACTTATTTGACTGCTTATTCTCATACAGTTCCTTTCATTTTTTATGCAGCGTTTTCCGATTTAGACTTGGAGTGGGAGGACTACAGCTCATGGACGTGGCACTCCGGGTTACCGGGGCAAGAAAGCTACAATCAGACGACGTTCCAAAGTTTCTTCTCTCGTGGTTTCCTCCGAGGGTGACGATGACGAAGAGGATGACGATAGTGATGACGTTAGATTGAGAGGAGGAAGATGATGATACTATCACTGATGAGGAGGACAGGGATACGGACCATCCATCTAAGAATGCTAAGAAGTGGCATTAGACACTTAGGCTTTCTTTTCATTTTGCTTGTACATAACATTAAACTAGATGAGGATGACGATGCTTCAATCCCGAGCCTGTTTTTGTAAACATTATGTACTCATGCCGATTAAATTAGTGGATGCCGTAGTTATGCTTGTTTTGCTTTAGAATCTTGAACTTTTAAAGCCTGATTTAGATTTCAAAAGTTTATTTTGATTGCATTTGATAAACAGGATGAATATGACTCCGATGTGGGGTTCTTGATTGTGTATGAGAAAATCAAGGATATTGCTACCTCAAAGCTGTTGTTGTTTATACATTGAATTTCTTCTGCTGTTATATGGTCTCTTAAGGAATTGTGCAGTGATTCTAATGAATGGGATTTAGATCTATTATGGAAATGGTTTTGGTATATTTGTCTATTTTTGTACTGTATTTGTGTCCATTTTTTTTGTTATCCATGTGAATGTAGTATTTTCATACCATATCTTTCATTAGGAGCCTGTGAATATAGAATTTGCGCCGTGTCCGTATCGCATGTCCATATTGTAACATGTCCGTATCTCGTGTCCATAATTAGTTTACCTTGCTAGTCTAAAAAACTGAGTGTGAAAGTGTTGCAAAAACTGGTTTATGGTTGCTGAAACTTATAGTGAAAGTACAAAAAAGTGGTTTTTGGATGCTGAAACTGTGTATAAGTGCTAATCGGAGAGTTCTCTGTTATGCATGTTTAAAAAGTAGGTAGTTCTGAAAAAAAATTGATAACATCTCCCTTATTTTCTTGTTTAGCCTGACGTCTCAGCGTCTCATCAGACAGTCAACAATAACAACAAACACAATTCATATAATTTAAAACATGTTCCAAGTCCAAACTTCATTCGGAAAAAAATCGGCATTGAGTCACGGCTTGAACAAGAACATACATGAGTCCAAGTGTTACATATGTCCAAAAAGAGAACAAATGACATCAATATATGGAACATCTAATATAGCTCTATGTACAAATAAAAAGAAAAAGAAGAAGCCTAAGTGTCTAGCGTCGGTTTTTGGTTCTCAACTAGAGGCTGAGTATTTTGCCATCCTCCTCTGCCCCTGTGCATCCTCCTCTTTCTCTTTGTCCTCATCCTTGTCCTCATTAGTCTCACCCCTGCTATCGGAGCAACGTCATGTCCAGCCGTGGGTATGGGTACAGCCGTACAGGTATCAAAGCATAGAGACTCTAGTAGCTATAGTCTTAAAGGTGAAGCCCCCGAGTCCTGCTGAAACTCTTCCACCTTGAGCTTGAAATGGGCCACACTGCAAAAGGGACAAACAAAAGAAAAATATCAACTGTTTGGGGATGCCATTGATGATAGACGGAGGAATGGATCCACCAGGAAAAATAAAGGCACCCGTAAGTTTACTCAAACACTTGCATTGTCAAACAAATAAAAATGAAAAATTAAATAAAACCCAGTTAAGTTTTGTTTTATGATAAACTAAACACAATCTCAGAGCAGCTAAATTCACATCAATTTCACCATCTATAGCGAAAAAACTACACATGCCCCGTTTGCTAGCACTTGTGAAGTTCCACACATATGTTTTATCAGCAGCTGTATCGTCTCCATCATGCCAGAAAGGAAGTTATTGCTTCACGTTGCCAAGAAGAAACTTTGATGAGCGCCAATCGGACACGGACGCGTACCTACTGCAAGTGAGAAACCATGTAACAAGTATTTCCACGAGGACTTCAAGATTGAACAAACAAAGAACCATTATTTCACTAATGCATTAACTGATGATAAATATCAAATTTGTCCAAAAAGCTTTGTGATAAGAAGACATGATGTACCATAAAAAAGTCTTCTCAGTTCAACCGAGTAGTACTAACCAGTCAAGCCTGACAAAAACCCTAATACAAAGCTAACCACCATGGCCACAGCCTTCAGAGCAACGCTTATCAGTTGTAACTTGTAATTATTAAAAACAAGTGCAAGGTCTAATTTTGAACTAAATAAATTCTACTCCTAGGGCTTTATTATCCGCAAGAGCTGTATAAATGCAAAATAACATCAAATGGTTTAAAACATTTCACTTTCAATAACATCTGAAACAATAAGACTGTGTTAAGTCCAGAGTCTTAAGTTGAAGCAAGGACAGAAAAGGTTTGTTCCAAGATTAAATTGGTGGAGGGATTTGTGAAGCTAAGATTTTACTTTACTTTCACCCTCAAGCATCCTACCATAAATTGGAGTTCGAAACAGAGCCTGAATTGGAAGCAAAGCCAGAGAAGGCTTAAAAAGATGGTGAAAAGACCAAGATGTTAAACTAATTGTACTTGGCAAGACGCTCTAATCTGCATGGCGCTCGCGTCTTAATTTGCCCCCAATATAGTGAAATTCAGGAATAATCAACATTACAATGACTAATTTAACAAGAAAGAGAGAAACTACTGATAAAGCCTTCTTAAACTTGGAATATAGTTACCCTTAACAAACCCACAGAGAGATCAGCAAAAACTCCACTGCAACAGAATCAAAATGAAGTATGTCAGCGACTTGAGCTTTCTAAAAGTTGTGGAAACAAATGCATCGGATAAAACTTCTATAAGTTCATTTTCAAACCTGCGGTGACTGGACATCAGTCCCCAACCAGCATGGACATTCTCACAGCTTCAATGCTCTCAGTTACAAATCCAATTTGATTAACCTGTTTCCAGAACAAATAATAAAGTGAGACACATTTATAGTCGGGGTCCAGAACAAAGTATGAGCATTCTATCAAACAAACAAGGGTGTTGCAAGCTTTACAAGTAAAATGTAGAATCAGGAAAGGTCACAATGAATCCAAATGTTTCATTTAACAAGTTAGTGCGAAGTTGAATCAGTAAGTGGAGCTGTTGCAATTAAAGAAAGAAAATTTGATGTTTCACTTCAGCATCAAGTAATAGGTTTCTTTAGGCAAATGCGGAAATAACTATGGATGCACAAAGTCTCCCATTGGTCATCGGGCTTAATCTCAATGATTTAACCTTATTGTCAAGAAAGGAATACATATTTTCCAAATTTGCTATAACTTAGATCTGGGCTTACTTTAATGGCTAGAGAGTCCTGTGTCATCTCATTGTAAAACAAACTTAAGCAAACAACAGGGGGAAGACAGCTAAGTCATATACGCAAAAGTAGAGTGTAAAGAGCAATTTATCACCAGACTTTCAAAACAGCTAGACACTTCTAAAAGTCAAGCTCCTAACTCAATCGAGTCCCCCGATGAAACATATCAAGTCAGTAAATTTCTATTCTTGGCCAGATTTTCTTGATTAGAAGTAGGTGTTAGTTGCATGTGGATTTATCGTAGAAACTGACAATTTAACACTGAAAGCCACAAAAACATCAAAATTGAGCTTCTCACGAATCAGCTTTGTAATTTATGTATTTAAATGTATTTAAGTCTTTCAAACTAATTTCAGCTGACTTCATTAGGATATTAAGCTTGGTTGTACTTTTTGGCAAGAAATAGAAGTGTATTCGTACTCATAAGTCCAAAATGTGCAAATGGAATGACCTATCTTTGGGGAAGTGACTTTATTTGCTACTTGCATTAAGGGCAAACCCCATCACTTACTGTGACACCCGTTGTTGACATACAAGAAATTGACAGCGTGCCTCTTTTATGTGCCTTCAAGTCATGGATATAAATTATTTGCAATCTACGTACGTAACCATATAGCTAGCAGATATGTTTTTTTATTTGGTCAATCACTTGGCTCTTCCTAAAAAGCATTCATGTATAGAGTACGTCCAGTCAATGGATTGCAGAGGAGATGTGTAACATTTACAAGAAAAAAAAAATATTACTTCACAGTAGATGAAAGCATTAGGCACCAATAGAGATACTATATATTACAAGTTAGGAGCACTTCTTATTCATTTAACTCAATTGAAATGATGCTAGAAAGAACAATTAGACAAACACATTGCACAAAACAAGGTATTGCTTCTGCTTATTTCAAAAAGAATGAAACAAGTTACAAGCGGCAGCTATGATGGATAGGCAAATTAGTTTACAAATAAGCACCTGAAAAGATCATTCTTGCCCATTAAAGACCATTCTTACCCATTTAAACATAGCAAGTGCAAGCAAATTCAATCACAAAATCAATAGGAATGTGGACAAATGGAATGTCACATGAACATGTGCACAAATGAATCAAATTGGAATTCAATCATTTCAGCATTCACTGTTGAGGTAAATCAGTAAAATAGAGTATCCATTGCGAAATAGCTTTTTCAAATTAGGGTTCTGCAAATTCGAATTAGGGTTCTCAAATTGGAACCCTAGTTTTCCCAAGAATTAGGGCTTCCAATTAGGGGATATCTTAATGAATGAAAAAAGCTGTGTGTGTGTGTGTGTGTGTGTGTGTGTGTAAGAGAGAGAGAGAGAGAGAGAGAGAGACCTACATGGAGGTCCTCTTCTTTGTCGTAAACTAAGGGGAGGAGGAAGCTGATCAGAAATTTCTTCTCAGTATTCACTAGCTTTGGTAAGTTGTTGGCCCAGCGTTGATGATGTGGTGATGGTCGTACGGGTTGGTGGTGGTGGCTCCGGTGACGGAAGGTCTTTGATTTGGGAGGAGAGAGATGTAGCCGATCTGAAGAGAGAGAAAGAGAGAGACGAAATGGTAGGAGCTTCTGTGATTTGGGTGGTGGGATTCGTCGGTGGTGGTGATCGACGGAGGTTGGGGAACGCTGGGGCTGGAGTTGGCCATCGACGGAGGTGGGGCAACGCCGGTGGTGGTTGTAGACGACTGACCTCTCTCTTCTTCTTTGTATGTATCGATGTCAAGAAGAAGAGAAGAACGAATGGTTCAGAGTTTTGTGGCTTTTTTTTTTAAATTGCCAAGTGTGGGCCCAGTGACAACCGGTTGCAAGTATTTTCCATTTTTTTATTACAAAACTTTCTCATATCCATATGAGATTTTGTGGTCTTATTTATTGCGTTTTGGTCTTCTAATATTTATTTTTGTGATTACAAATATGAGTGTTTACTTTACTGAATATGAAATTTTGTGAGTTTATACGAGACTTTGTGACTCTCCATACGAGATGCACACCATATGCCAAAAGGCAAGGTGCACATTGTAGCAATACTCGATCTGTAATAATATCTCTGGTATTGCCTGTGGCAGGAAATAATACATGAGTTCTCTGTTTTTAATGGGTTAATGAGTCCCAATTTTCTTTGTGAGTTTACCTTTGGTTGGGTGTAAAACGCCCTAGTACGATAATACACAGACACCGTGTCAAGCGTCGTGGATATGTACGTTATTTTGCTAAAATATAAGATATGGACTATGGATACGTTCAATGACGTCAGTGGCAGAGCAGGAGATTCCATATAAGGGCAACATTTCACAATAAACTAAAAAAAGCATCGTAGTTTTTGGCAAATATTTTTTGTGGAAATTTTGTGATGAGGTTGAAAAGGATTTTTGCCAATATGCTCTACGAATTTTTTCTTAATCGTTAGGATTCAAAATGCAAATTCGTGGTCGTACTCTAGGATCAGCTTGAAAGTCGGTCGCATTAATTTTCATATGACTTTGTTATGGGGATTGAAATTACCATTTTCCTACCCGAGGCGGAGATTTTCGTTTGGAGTATTTATTTGCACAGGCCATTACGAACAAAGAGACCATCAATCAAGACAATCTCATTCGAAACCCTTCGAAAGCCTAGATCTAAAATTCATTCAACTAGCAAAAATCGACCACGAGAGGAGGGCCTAGCTAAGTCTTCTACGAGAGGGCATCAAGTATGTAATTCATGTACCAAAAGGAATCGAATAAGTAGTAATTGAACGGGCTTTCGTCGGAATATATATCAAATTTATTGATGGAATTATTGGATCGATCCATTAAATAAGATAGTCCTATTTTTCTTTATCAAAGGGCGGCATATTCTCCGTTGGATTTTCATTTTCTTCTTTATTTTGTTCCGCGAGGCTCGTCGAATCCTTTTGTTCCATGATGATTGCAGAGACCCGAGACAGGGTAGAAAATTAAGCTTGATTGGTTAGCCATTCAAGATTAGTGTCGAAGACTTTTGAGCTTGGGAAATATTTTTTCTGATTTGATTAGCAATAAAAGTGAGCAATATTGAGTTTAATAGCCAAATAAAATGGGACGGAGGGAATAATTGTTTGTGCATTTGCA